>CM031244.1:539464157-539612541 GCA_018340775.1 Taxus wallichiana var. yunnanensis | reverse complement strand
ATATAAAATTGGTAAACACCTTCTCTGTAAAGGCTTCCGTGTTGGTCCAAGCATGGTTTGATCCTTTGATTGATTTCTCATAGATTTAACCTCCAAGGTCTAGGTCAAGCAGGGAGCACGAACCATCGTGCACAATGCACAGTTTAGAATGGGGTCGCATACGTAATGGATGGGGTCCTCAGTGGGTGTGGTGATGACGGTAAAGTTTTGTGATTCGTAAGCTGTAGCCTGAAAGCTGCAGTCACTTAACACGATAGGGCTAGGCACAACTTTTCTACATGTGTATACCTAGTCCTCATAATCCACCAAAGTACGACTTATATAATAAACTGGATTGCTTTCGATTTTCGTAGTCATGATGTGTGCAAGCATGGCCCCTACAAGATGGTCATGGCGGAAAGGTAAAGGTAGAAAGGGTGGTCGTCTTGAGGTGGGATAAGCACGGGTGGTACAAGTAAGAGATAAGTTTTGAGAGCTTCAAAGGCTTGGTGGCACTCTTCACTCCATTGAAAATCAATGTCCTTCTTAAGGAGGTGATGGAAAGGTTGACATCGATCCGAGAGTTGGGAGATGAAACGTCGGATAGATTGGAGCTTACCTTGTAAACTACGCAATTGTTTGAGATTGGTAGGTGGGGGCATTTCTATGATAGCTTTGACTTTAGATGGATCGACCTCGATGCCACGCAAAGAGACGATAAAACCAAGAAGCTTTCCTAAAGGACACCAAAGACACATTTCTTTAAGTTGAAGGCCCAGACGAAATATTGTAGTAAAGCGGTCGAAAATAATGGTTAAAACATCGAGATGTTCACTCGCGATGTTTAGACTTGCCAAGAAGATCGTCGATGTAATCTTCTCAAGGATAGTGTGCATAATGTCATGAAAAAATGTAGGTCATAGCCCGTTGATAGTGGCACCAAAGATTCTTAAGGCCAAATGGCATTACACTTGCAATGAAGGTTCCCAAGGAGTTATGAAGGTAGTTTTGTGTTGATCGGCGCAGGGCAACCAAAATTTGGTCAGTATCTTGAAAAGCCATCCATGAGAGAAAGCATCTCATGGCTGCGGTGAGATCAACAAGTTGGTCAATGCTAGGTAGGGGAAGTCATCCTTGGGCAAGCGAGGTTAAGATCCCGTAAATCCGTGCATATCCGAAGTCCCCGTCACGCTTTAGTGAGCCGAGTGCGATGTTAGGAAATCCATTGAGGATAGTCAATAGGCAAGATTAAGGAAACAAAAAGAAGTCGTTGAAGCTCTTCTTTGACTCAAGAGGGCAATGCGTGATGCATTTTTCTCGATTTTGTTTGACTTAGTTTGGAATCGGGGGAGTTTAGAGTGATGTTATGGACTGACGCAATGGTAGGATCAATTCCTGGCATGTCGGCGTAGAGACCAAGCCGAAAGCTTGGTTAAGCACTGGAGGAAAGTAGCAAAGGCGACTTGCTTACGATGTGTTAAGGATTGTCCGATCTTCACAATGTGAGGATCCTCCTCCGTGTGGATGTTGATTTCTATAGTAGATCTCGTTCACATGGTTTGGGTTTCGATGGTAAGGCTCGTTGAATATAAGAATCATCCGCTAAGGTAAGTGAGGATGGAGTCGTCATCCCGACACTCAACAACATTAATCAAAGGCGAATCCTCTTCGATCATGTCCGGATATAGAAGGAAGAGAAGATGGGTCCTCATTATCGCGTTGATAAGTGAGAGGACCTATGAAGATAGCATTTATGAAAAAAAAAAAAAAGTTAGGAGGGATAGATCTGTGGTCTATAGATTCTCGTGGGTGATGATGGCAAAGTGGGTGATGATGGTTTGGTAGGGGTGACATCGTCTTCTTCCGTATACGGTGACACGAGGTGTCTCCCGTGTAGGTGTTTCAGAAAACCGAGACCACCGCGATCATTATGTTTGCGTGTGGTGATGGGGATGAGTGTATGTCGGCCTTGTTCATAAAGACCAAAACCAAAGCCTTTCCAAGACAAATGAGTCAAGAAGGTGAGGGCAAAGCGGCGATTTAGTAAGGTATTGAAAATCGGACTGGAAAGGAACCACACCAAGAGGAGGCTCGGGGCAATGGAAGATGCGCCGACACCCCCATACGTTAGGTTAGTGCGGCGAGGTGGTCCGTAGGAGATTACCTCCCCACACGACGGTCATAGTTAGGATGGGCATGTACTGGTCCCATACTCCCGTGGGTATGGAAAGAACTAACGTTATATAGCGATACTCCCCCAGCCAGTAAGGCGCCGAAAAACATCTACTAAGGGGTCTGCATGTTGGGATGTTAAATTTTGCATGGAAGGGAAGTGGTTTTGACGGCAGTGGTTTCATTAGTTGAAGGCGTAGGTGCGATTGAGGTACATGGTTGAGGCATAGTTGAAGAAGATGGTCAGTTGAATGAACGGTGTCTTGATTGGTACCAAAGACATCATTTGGGTGGTATAACATATTGCAGTGTTTTAAAGGGGGAGGATCAGCTTTACGGTGTAGGACTTCCCTCGTGCCTACTCAAATTTTATGCATCTATGTAAGGTTGAGGGAACGCATCCCATGGCCGGATCCAAGGAAGACCAAGAATATATTATATCGAACTCTCCCTCAAGGACATAGAAGAGTTCGGGTAAAGTACGTGGTCCTACCCGAATGTTGAGGATCACGGTGCACCTAAGGTAGATGTAATAGCGTATTGAATGACCGCAACATGATGGGGTTGACACACATGTAGCTAGAAGGATATTCATTTGTTGAAAAGCTTTTGAAGAGATGATGTTTAGGCTAGCACCCCCATCAATCATAACACGACGTGACACGAATGTCCCGGACGTAAGTTTGAGATGAATAGAAGCGAGTCAGATCTTCTCGTACTCAAAATCGATAATTTCATCTTTCGTAGAAACCGATGCACAGCAGCTTTTGGTACAGAGGCACAGTAGTTGGGGCGGTGGGTTGTTTGGTGAGAGAGGCAATGTGATTGGGTGTTAGAATGGAGGCAACAGTGGGGCTTCATTAGGTAAGACCTCGATCCTCAAGAATTTCAACGAGCTTGTCGATGAGATTCAGAAAGTCCTAATGAGATCATATAGTGTCATTTTGACGGGTGATTGGTGAAGTTGCTGTTTGATCATGGCTCAATGGGTAACTCCATTAGAGACTGGGTAAGCGGTCCACGAATAACCACTTTGGGTGGTGGTGCAATCGAGATGCTAGACGGAGAAATAGAGGAGGACGCAGTGTGCTTTCTTTCACTTTCTCGTTGTTTTTCGCGCCCGAGTAGCAACACTAATCATATTAATCTCGTAAATCTGAGATGAGGAAGATGGTTGGGATAAATTATGGTCTTCAAGAGGTGGGGTCAGAATAATGATAGATCGTGGTGAGGCGGGATAGATGGTATAGAGAGGGAATCAAGCTAAAGGTCTCTCACTTCGTAAGTTGTCTTTCTTAACCTTTCTATCCGGGAGAGGTGACCGGCGAAGGATGGTTTTAAAGCTTTGCATCCCTCCACATCATGTCCTGCGGTGTGCGGTGATAAGCGCAGATCTTGAACTCATCATAACCTATAGGTCGAGGTTTAGACGGGTCATAAGGTCTAAGTGGGGTAGGGAAATGGTCGCATTCTCTACTAACATAGCAAGAATTTTGGCATAAGATCCTTTGAGTGGGTCAAAATCAGAAGAGGATGAGGGTATTGATTGCGTGGGTTTTGGTAATGTTTGGGTGTGGTTAGTTCGTATGGGTGGTGGTTTAACCGAGGGGTGTTGATATGTGTTTTTCACTAAACGTGGTTTCTTTGGCGCAGGAGCTACGTTCGGCTGGTTAGATGATGAGGCTACAGATGACATGGTAGCGGGAAACAACCACGGAGAAAGGGGAGTGACAGAAAATAAATCCTTTGATGATGGAGTTTGTTTAGGGTTGATGGGTGGACAGGATACGTGGGGTGATAATGTTGATATACCCTTTGATCCCTGTATGGGTGCAGAATAGGCGTATGAGATCGCTTTTGAAGAAAATGCAGGAGGTATGATATATTGGTGCAAGGTGGAAGGATGAGGTCCCAATATGGAAGGTAGGTATGACGATGATGGTTTTGATTGTGATAGAGGCACGGGTTGAGTGTGTCTCCTAGGTGGCGGGGCGGCTTTATTCTTGGAAAAATCTAGTCACTTTCAGCGGGTGTGTTAGACTGGGTATGGGTAAGGTCCCAAGCGTAGGGAAGATTTGGCTAAGTTAATAGAAGTGGACGAGGCATTTGCAGAGGTGAGGGGGTGAAGGTGAGAACATGGGAATTTTAAGCTTTTGTAAACACTTCGGGTATATGGTGGAGGTCTCAGGATCGGTCATTTGCATTTGAGTAGAATATGGCGTACTCAAACGTTCCCATAGGATTTTTCTATCCTGCGAGAATGACCAGGTCTTCAGGCTTGAATTGTAAATTTGGTACTAAGAAAGGTGGGTTGTGATTCCGTCCATTGTGGGTGTGATACAGGGTAAACGAGGCACCGTATCAATAGATGTCAAGAGGTCAACCGGTGCGTTGAAAAGATTTAGGCGATGAAGAACTAATAGGTAAGAGGGCATGTTCGAGAGGATCCGTCATGGTTAAAGAATTTGGTGATGTCGGTGCAAGAGATTCTCGCCTAAGGATGTCAAAGGAGTGGCGTGATCTCCCTCTTGTAAAGCAAGAGAGGGTAGAAGGGGAAATCTAGGAAATAGATAGATTAGATAACATCCATTCGCAGCTCAGTAGGGATGTGGTATAAGCGCAGACTCATCGATGGGAAGAGGAGTCCGGGTAGTTAACTCCCCTTATGGGTAAAGGAATGATTTCGCTTTGGTTCGATGGTGGTAAAGGAGGTTCGGGCTCTCGTGTTAGTGAAGAGGCTTGATTCAAAATTTTCTTGATAGAGGCTTTGGGGTGGGTATCAAAGACTCGCATGGATCTCATGAACACTCTCTTCTCACCTAAGATATCCCGGCTTTGTGTATCATTGGAAGAGTGATTCGGGAATGGTTTGTTGAAGATTTTCAAATTTTGTCAAGGGGGCATTAGGATTATCGAGGGTTATATCCCTGCGTAACCATTTCCCTCGCACTATGTTTTTCAACATCTGCAGCTTCTCACCGTGTCCCTTCACGCGGTGGAAGTTACGGTCATTTTCTTTGTACTGTGAAGGTATGGCGCGAGTGGAATCAAACCCGAATGAGGTTTAACAGAGGTAATGTAATGGCTCTGCTTTGAGCAATTTTTCCAATATCACACCATATGTTTCTCCCAAGGGAGTGTAGTTGATGGGCTCGGCTTTGTACTTATAGGTGGTTTTGGTGGGGCATTAGATGGTGTTTCATGATTTAACCATCACCGCGTGGACAGCTCCTTTGATTTAAAAGAAGTGGACGCGTGAGGAGTGGTGGTATTTAGTTTATTGGTAGAATCGGGAGTTCGGAAATTGGGGTTTTTGTTGTGCAACCGCAATTTCTCTTCTTCTAAGGCTCGAATTTCTAGTTTCCGAGCCATGGTAAAGGCCTCATCAAATGTGCGGAAAGTTTGAATTTGAAGAGTAGGAGAAATGTGCTTAGCACATGCCCATGTGAAAAGTTCGATAAGTTCACTTTGAGGCAAGGCATATGTAAGTTGGTTGATAAGGCCACGCCATCGTCCAATGAAATCTGCGATAGATTCGTCTTCGAATTGTCGGATGGCATAAAGGTCGGTGATGGATACTTTCTTAGCAATGTTAATGGAGAAGTGATCCAAGAAAGATTGGGCTAGTTGGTTAAAAGAGAAGATTGAGTCTTTGGTTAAAGCACTGCACTACTCAAGGCGGGTCCTGATAAGGACATGGGAAATGTGCGAGTAAAGAAGGCATCATCATGGCAATCAAATAACAAAGCATGTCTAAATGATCGCAAGTGCTTTGTGAGGATCCTCTTTACTATTAAAACGAAAATTTCTGTAACTCCTATCGAGGAGGATATGAATGAAGGGGGACGAGAAGGTGAATAGGCTCCCGACAAACTTGCTCGTATGTCAAGGCGCTACGACTTCCCGACACGTAAGCCTCCAGATTTTGCATTTTGTCCATCATTTGTTTGATGAAAGTCAGTGGTCGGATGAGATGATGATGCGGTTGTGGCAAACGAGGCAATCAGGCCAAGGGCCTCCACCGGACAATGGTGGAGTTAAGTGTTGATAAGGTATGGAGGATGAATATGTTGAGGCGATGCAGTAATAGGGATGTCCCATATAAGGTGTCGAGGTTACTTGGATACGTGTATGGGAATGAGAAGGTAGGCGAGCTTGAGAAGGAAAGCTCGTGTGGATAGGTGGCAGAGAGCAAGTCATGAATGGAGTAGTCTCGTAAGAGAGATGAGGTAGGGGCAATCAATGGTAATGATATGTGGGTCCGAGATTAACCAAAGGAAAGCTAATCTGAGCCGTATGAACCTCTCGGCCGCTGGATTGGGAGACAGGCTAGAGATGCGCAGAAGCAAGCGGTGTTATCAAAGCGGAGTGGGAGCTAAATGAGCAGCTATACTAATAGGCATACCTACGTAAGGAGATGACCATCAAAGCGACGGTCGTGGGTATGAGACAAATAGTATTGTGACAATACCGAATTAGCATCCGTAACTTGGCAAAGTCCTTATCTCCCACAGAATTTTAGGAACCTCGCTGGTATCAAAGATTCCCCACAAAATGTGAAGGGGGGTGATTCGTGCAAAGAAAGTTAAAACAGAGCAAGCATGTGAAACCATGGCGGTTTGCTTTGAGTGATAACAACCATGGACAGGAGTTCGCGTAGGGTTTCAATTTGTCGAATAGAAACAAACTCAAACCGGTAAAATTGGTAGGTTGTTGGTTTGTCAGGGGTCAGAAGACGAACCGATATCGGCCTCGTATCCGATGTCGGTTATACTATAGCCGACGCCGGTCGTAACCGATCTCGTGTAGAAGTCCGGTTAACAAGATATAAAAGGCTGCTAATTTGATTTTTAACAACGTTAGTATACGTGTCCAATTATTGATCACGAAGATAGAGTATGAGAAAGAAAACAGTAACTAAAAACAAGCAAGATACACACACAAATCCGTAGATTAACCCTAGGGTTAATTTTAATTATCGTGGCTTATGCCTTTAGACGTAGAATGATGTCGAATCCTAAACAAGAGACTTAGGGAAATGTCAAGTTGTTTTGGCTTATAAGGTTATTCTCAATCAAGGAGGAATACCGCGGAAAAGGGGGATGTTTGAGCTGTTGTGTTAATTGTGAAGTGATTCGGTATGTGTTGTGCAAGAATGTAAGATTAATTTCTTGTCAATACCGTGGATATCACCCCCCACGTGTACGACTTCCATTACTTAATCTATGTTCACTAGAATTGAAAAAACAACAAGTAAGTGAATGCAATGCACATGTTTTAAACCCAAATCAAAAATTATGTTCGATGAAGCAAGAGAGATGACTTTCACTAATGCGAAACTAGGAAAGCAAGACAAATTCTTTACGAAATCTATAACAAAAGTAGCAAATGCAAGTATGCTTCCTAAAATGAAAATAAGCAAGAGAAACAAACCCAAGATGGGTCCCACCTAAGCGTGCCAAAATGTTTCACTTAAATGATTCGCCCTTTTAGAATGTAGAGATAGGTTAGGGGCTAGGAGGAATACCCGTAGAATGTCGAGATGGTGTGTGCGTATCGAGAGAAAGATCAGCCGATTGTGAAGAACTCCTTTTTGTCTTGGAAGGACTACCTGCAAAACAAGAACACAAGACCACAAGATTTTGATTAGACAATAAATGAGGAAACTTGCCTTGGGCCCAAGAAATATAAAACTTCCTTTCGAAGGTGGTGGTTCTAATAATATGAATTAACACAAAAGACTGTAAATATCAATTAAGTTGCTTTCGTTGAACCGGTAGGGAAAGGCCGGTTTTCGGTTTTGATCAGAGGAACCGATGCGGTTCATCGATAACCGATACCGGTGGGTCCTAGATCTGTAGGTTAGTTGCTTTGTGGGGTAGTTGTGTTGTTTGTAAGGTCAGTATATAAGTGGTATTAGGAAATAAGGTGATGAGAGGTAGATGAATGATAGTTAGATGCAATGACACGTTAGTAGTGGATCCAAGAATGGATTTAGGAGGACCGTGATTCAAAGAGCATAAGAAATGTTATAACAGAGACATGCAAGATGTGACTTACGGTTTTGACAAAGATGCAAGTTGATCTCCTTTCTGCAGTAAACATCACTCGTTTCTTCACTGCCTCTCGCTCGGCCAAGTGAAGATCTCGACTCGCTTTTCGCTCCCAATGATCTCTCATGATTCAAAAATCCTTTCCTTTAATCCAAAAAAATGAATTTTCGATCCTCTCGCTTTTTGCCTTGGGAGGCCATTTACTGTGGAGCCGATGGCGGTTACGTAACCGACGGCGGTCGAGTAGAACCCAGATCGAAGGAAAAAGTAGGCTATTTTTAGTAAAATAGCCCACCTTCCCCTCGCTTTCTCCCGAGAGATCGCCATGGGCTTGGTCAAGTGGCTAGGCACAAGGTCGGTTTGGGTGCGAGTAAGGAGGCATTAGTTATGGATGAGTCTAAACCAAGTCATAGGTCTTAATTAGGTTAGTTTAGGTTAGGGCTAGGTCATGATGAGGTGGCAAAATGAGGTGGCAGTGTAAGGTGATGTGGATTTATCAATTACAAGGTAATTAATAAATAATTGTGTAAGGTTTAGGTGATGAGGTTAAGTTGCATGAGATGAGATGTGGGTCACAAGGGGTTGTAAGACACAAATTTGGTGTCTACACCTTTATTCGTATAATCCAACTAGGTCCTCTCACCTTGGTCCAGAAGATCCAAAAGTAGTAGGGTAAAGCCATCCCCTTTGTGAAGGTGCCTCCTGATCACCTCCTTGATTTGAGTCATTGAGTTGAGTGTTGAACAAATCCTTGACTATCAACGACAAGAAAATTTCATTATTCATAACTCTCTCAAAGCCAACCATCTCAGGCTAGCTACTCATCTCCTAGGGGTGCTATTTTGGGAGCCAAAAAAAGGTACATGAGCTTAATTATTTACAACATAACAAACATGCCTATTTAATGGTCATATCTTTGAATAACTTCAAGTTTTACCTTTTGAACTCACATATTATTGTCATGGTCCCTAGCCTAGTTGTTAATCTATTTTGATGCAACACGATCCTAATGCAAAGAGAGGGAATTAGGTGTTAAAAGTGCAAGAGTATGACCTTGAAATTAGGACTTCCAAATTAGTACAAGAAAATGGATTATATGAAATCCTCGATCGACAAGAATGGGAAGATTTTCCAACTATTACGAGCACTTAATAAAGGATATTCTTGTTGTGCTCTTTGTAAGCACCACCAATCCTTGGTACTCAGACATAACATATTTTTTGACCTATGGTGATTTACCCCCAAAGAATGGATTACAAGAAAATGTGTAATCTCCATCTCAAAGTAGAAAAATATGTTATTTGGGAGAACATACTATATAATAAAGGATTGGATGACACTTTCCTAAGGTGCATTAAGGAAGAAAAACAGAAGAATATTTTCAAGGAATATCATGATCAAGTGTACAGAGGTTATTTCTCAGCAATGGTAACAACCCACAAAATTTTGAGAGGCGATTATTATTATCCTACCCTCCTCTAAGATACCTACATATGGGTGCAGAAATGGGATCCATGTAAAAACTTTGTAGGGAAACCAAGGTTTTATGCTTTACCTCTTAGACTGTGATCATTGAGGAACCCTTCCAACAACGGGGTTTTGATTTCATTGGTGTATTGAACCTGCACTCTAGCATGGGTCACATGTATGTCCTCACTAATACTGATTACTTCAAAAAGTGGGTGGATGTTATTCCAGCCAAACATGTAAAATCTGAAATGGTATGACAATTCTTGAAGGAGAATATCATTGTCAAATTCATGGTACTAAAAAAATAGTTGATGAAATTGTTAATTACTTCTCTTCTGGTGAACTTATGGATTTTTTCTACAACCATGGTATTTCTATATCTCACTCTACCGATTACTATCCATAAGAAATGACTAAGTGAAGTCTAGTAACAAAAATATTGTTACTATTATTCGAAAGCTATTAGATGCTAATCAAAGGGATTGACATAAGAAACTATATGATGCATTGTGGGTTGATTGAATAATTCCCAAGAAGGCCATCAAAACTTATCCTTTCCAACTATTATATGGACTCAAGTTCAATTCCCAATCTCTCTAGAACTACCTACCTTGTGGACTGGCAAGGGAAGTATAAAATAGAGAATATTTAGATGCTCTTGAAAAGAGGATTTTCTACTTAGAGAAATTGAATGAAGACATGCAAGAAATAGTTGACATTCTAAGAAGACACCAATCGAAAGTGAAGAGGATTTTTGATCAAAATACACAAGATAGAAGCTTTTGAATTGGAGACCTTGTCCTACTTTAGGAAAAGAGGAGAGATCCCAAAGGAATCCATGGAAAGTTTGACTCTCTTTAGCTTGGCCCCTTCAAGATCAAGCATTTTTGTGGAGATAATACGTATTATCTTTCTTACTTCGCGAACACCATTGGAGCTACCTCTCAACAGAAACATCTCGAAGCTCTAAAAGCAACAAGGTTGGTTGTCC
Organism: Taxus wallichiana var. yunnanensis; assembly: GCA_018340775.1. Taxonomy (NCBI): domain Eukaryota; kingdom Viridiplantae; phylum Streptophyta; class Pinopsida; order Cupressales; family Taxaceae; genus Taxus; species Taxus wallichiana. Next base: position 539,601,876 of record CM031244.1, on the reverse strand, counting down.
CTAACCATGTACCATAGTTTTCCTTTAATTTTTTTGTGTCTCCCTTTGGTTTTTTTGCATTTCCTTTTCTTTTCGTGTGGTTATTCATGTTTCCTCAGTGTGTGTTTGTTGCTTCTATTAGTCAATGAAAGAATGAATATATTGCCCAATTATCAAGGCATCGGTCTTCTCACCAAGAGAGTTTTGAGGTCCTCCATTACCCCTTACAATTAAATGTCCCCAAGTTAGAGCCATCTACTGTCATGATAAATGTCTATCATGTAAAATTGTTGGCCTTGAGAATTAATCTCACAATTGAAAATTTCCTCTCCTGCCGTGAACCCTTCCTCTAGCCATCCTTCCTTAGTCTCACCCTCATTCTAGCTTAGAGGAAAGTTATAAAATTATTGTCAAATGTGTTTAATGTGCAAGGATGGATAACTAAGGTGATATTCAAGAAGAAACAACTATCTTCGGAGGCCTAGAAAGGGCCATTTTTAACAATTTTGCAACTGGTAAACACCCTCTAGAAGATTACAGGGAATATTCAAACCATATAAGAGTTGTATAGAGAATAATGAATTCATACAAGACATTTTAGGGAAAATTTGTGGAAGAAAATGACGTCAGAATCAAGAAAGCAAGATTGAGCCATTTTGGACATAAGGAATGAAGGCTCTAACGGTGAAAGCCAACTTGTTTGGATGATTTAGAGAGTTATGAAAGGAGTTGGGAGGCAAAACAAATAATTAATGGAAATATCTTGGAATTATTTACATGATGGATACATCATTTTGTTCCAAGATCTAAATATCTTTTGTGATAATCCAGACACTACAACTTCCCCTTTGAGTCAAGAACTACATTGTGCATAGGTTGTTCTGTTTGGACCAAACTATTTGGCGCTTCCATCCCACTATGAGGTTTTGAATGGATATAAAATGGTTCTCTGTGGACTGTATTTACCTTTGAAACTAAATAGATTTTGCTTTATGGTGAAGTATTACGTCTTGTAAATGTGTAAAACCATTTGTGATCAACCAACTTGACCCAATACCCCAACCTGGTAAAACCCTTGTAATAAGGTTAATGGTTGGGTTTAAGTGTAATTTATACACCACCTAAATTAAAACTAATCCGAAGAGGGCCTCAAACCCCAAATAATTCCCTAACTAGAGATGTAACATAATACATCATGGATGCAACTATATACAAGAACTAGATCACTTGAAAATGCTTTTAATGGCTTACCTAGTTTGTGGTTGACTTGGATTTTAGGATTATTATTTGGGAAGATTGAATCTTGAACCTAGTTTTGAGTGCTTTGTACCTATGTTGGGGATGATTATAATGTCTCCTACTACTTTAGGGAAATTTAGGAGAGATTTGTATGCCTTTTGAGTGAAATTTTTTAGAGGATCTCTTGAAAGTTCTAGGTATTTTTTTCGTGAGTGAAAGAGTACATTATAATTACTTATATAGGGTTTTATGATAAAATTTCACAATAAGGACAAACGGTAGCAAAAGTAATGAACCATCAAAATTCCTAAAATTGAAAAAGTAACCATTAGGGGGCCCTGGATGGGATTGTTCACCAAAGAAAACCATTGATGATTTGGTCCCACAGATGATTTGGTCAGGATGAAGATATAGTGTTGTAAAGTTTTATGCATGATCACTAGGACAAGTGGACTGCTTATGACTGATGTAAGCATTTCTATAAGTGATAGAGTAGTGTAATAAGGAGACTAAGTCTTTCAAGAGGGATAATGATGGACTATGATATAACAATTAGGCTCAAAATATGTATAAAAGTCACGATTTAAGGGATTAAGCCAATACTGACATTAATAATTGATAAAATACAAAATTTAGGTATATACACTTTCATGTCCATGAAATAAAACTTTTGGTTAAATTGTGCGAGTAATAAAATACTTACATAGTTTAACAAAAAGCTTCATTTCATTTTATCAAGGTATAATTTTATAGAGGATGTGCAATTTTACTGATGAAACTCACCAAGGCATTTGTTTTCGTAAAAATAATCATGTAGATATCTACAAAACTTATGTATAGGTATGTTGGTTAAATAATTTTTCGTAGGAAAAATTATTGGTTTTCATCAACGGTCACGAGACCGAGCCTCTCCTTCTTGGGTATGGGAGGATCCCATTATTGAATGTAAACTAATTCAAATTATGGGGTTGCCATTAAGTCGTGGGATCACATAGGAATACTCCACTAAATATGTGGCAAATTTCTTATACAATGTACAAGGGAGGAATTTAATTTGAAGAGAGGTAAAGAGGAGTAGGAGAAATAGGGAGAGAGGGTTAATGTTGTGAGTAAGAACTAGAAGATTCTCATCAATAATAACTAGAGTAGGTCTACATTAAATTATAAGAATTCAACCATGCAATCAACAGTAAGACTAACAAATAAGACACAAATTTTTATAGATCCATTAATCAAGGACACAAAATTACTTTTTGGTTTTATAATTTTATAATGCTTGCAAAGTTGGAAAGTAGAGAGGGTGGAGGAACATAGACAAGGAAATGGAAGAAATGTAGCTTTAATTGCTCGCCATAGTAGTGAAATACAAAAACTTAAAACAAACAATTTCCAACCCTTTGGAATGGAGAAGCCATCCCAATTTATATCTTACAAGATGTCTCTTCCTCTCCCCCCATGTGGCCTTTGATCTCATTGCCAGTTGTGACTTTTCGCATTCCCTAAGAATGAAGTTAAGTCCTTTTCTTATTTTTGAAAAGGGACTTATACAATACAAAATTAAGTCACTTAAGTGAAAAGATGAAAAAGTGATAAAGTACAATCCCAATGAAGAAATAGAATGTTATAGAGAGAGGGAGGGAGAGAGGGAAGTGAAAATTTGGAGATGGGGAAGCTTCAGTTGATGAAGAACTTGCTTCTAATGGATCTTGAGTGAATGCTCCATGAATGAAGTTTCCTCTTTTGATCTCCTATTGAGTTTGAACATTATGATTACAAATTCCTCCTCCTGTGAGATGTGGAAACACTCTAAGGCATTGAATGAGTGTTTAGAAAAATTGCTATGAGAATTACATTGATATGGAAACATGCTTATACTTTTTTGAACACGATGTTGGAGTTAGAACACGGAGATCATCAACTTTCTTTTCTTGGCTTCAAAATTCACCTCGAGACATAGATGTTTCCTTTTAATGGAATCAACCCCAATATGCTAAAAAAATCTTTCTCATCTATCACTCATTGGAAAATGTCTTCTCCTCCAAACAAAAGAATTTCTCCTTCATTTAACTGAAAGTGTATGGTGTGAAATCTTGAATCTATCAAGTCACCGAGATGTTATGCACTATAATTTCAAACATATCCAGTGATTTTTCTTCATCATGAGAGGCTCGTCATGCTTGTTTGTTGACTAATATCCTAACAATTACTATTTTTAGTAATCCTTATTTTGAGAAGTCCATTTTAGTTACCAGTTTCTTAATTTGGCACTTTTGAGTTTCCCTGATGTGCAAGGGGAAATGGAAACTCTGAGAATGAACTGTTTGCAACACTTACTATTTATAGACAATGAGGCTTAGGAAGGATTACTATTTTTAGAAGTGGGTCTTCTTAGTGTTGGAATGGAATGAGAGTGGTCTCAAAAGTTTTGTTATTTCACAAGGATGTTTTGTTCCAATTTTTGGAGGATTTCAATAGCCAAAATTGCACATATCTAAAAATGAGTTTTTTTTATTTCATAAACTTTTTCTATCCATTAAAAATAATGTAGACCAATATTGATGCAAGGTTGGGATCATTTGAAATAAGTTTTTGAGAAGGAGCTGCTGCTAAAATATCGTGGGGATTGGATAAGGGGTTTGGGAGATATGAAGACCTTTCCATTTTTAGCATGTGGGGCCTGTGAAATATTTTTAGCAAAGATAATAACAAGGAGAGTGAGATTTTAGAGGGAAAATAAAGCTTTAAAACATAAAAATTGATAAGTGTTTTAATATGAAGATTTTTGTTCTCACTTGCACACCTTAACTAAAGTTTGACTCAAACAAGCTTAACCAGAGTTGAATGAGGGTTGATGTGAGTTGCACCCTAAAAAATAAGGAACAAGAGGGGAAAAGGGAACACAAGGGACACACAAGTGCACTTTGCACTAGATATGGACAAGTGTCACCTTGTGGTTTCATGTGAGTGAGATGTAGGAGCTAGAAATTAGCACATGGGGTTGTACTAGGATTCTGCATGTGTCCATGGGCTAGTTGAGAGAGGAGGAGCGCCATTTTGTGTCCCTCGTGTCCCTTTGCACCTTGGGGACAATGTGAGGGGACACCATGGGTGAAAAAAGTATGATGGGTCTTCATCTCATGAGGAGGGCCAAGTAGTTTAGAAACATGCAAGTTGTGACTTCCTAGGTGCAAAAGTGGTGTTGAGCAAGTTTCTGAGAGAGACGGCTCATGGGGGAGCACACTTTTGTGTCCCCATGTCCCCTTTACACATTGAGGAAAATCCAAGGGGACATAACATGCTAAAAATGCATCAAGGGGGTATTCATCATGAGAAAGTGGTCTATTTTGTATTGTGCTCACCTAACCACTCAAGTCACAAGTTTTAAGTGATGAAAACATAACATCCATAGGGGGAGTACACTTTTGTGTCCCTCATATCCCCTTTACACCTCAGGGACAATCCAAGGGGACACCAAAGGTGAAAAAGTTCACCCAAGCTTTTTGGAATGCTGATGTCACCCAACAAGAGCATTTTAGGACACCGGAGTGCTTTTTCAGCCTTGGAAACATGAAATGGTGTTTTGTTTGGAAAATATTTTATTAGTATGAGCACATATTTATATGTTAGTAAGTGATTTGTTATAACAAATCACTTAGTCATTTTTGTCAAATGTATCATAAGTTGCTAGAAACAACTTAAGAATATACTAAAAACCTTTTAGTTTATTCTCCTACTTTATAGGAGGTATTTCTCTTATTTATATGGAGAATTTATATGAGAAATATAATGCGAGGAAAGATTATTCTCTGCATCTATAATTTCATTTGGTAAGCTAGTTTAGTAAATAATACTCCGAGAAATCTCAATTTTCTATTGACCCCACCATGAGAGATTAAGAATGCGTATTTATTACATATTTCTATCAAGCGCGGAATATAAAGTTGAAGATTGTTAGTGTCTGCCCGACTACAGACATACACTAGAGGGTTTATCATCTCCATGAATCTGCAGGCTCATTGTTTCGGGTTTCAGCATTTTACATTGGATTAATTCTGATCCAACTCATATTCAATGGATTCAACTTGCTTTGATGCTTGGTTTTCACTAAGCACATACTCCTCTCACGCCTACGTTGAGTCAAGATATCATGCATGCTTCAACATTGGACAGAACTCCATAATATTGGGCGCACTCTGCGAGCCTACGAATCTCGAAACAATTATTACTACATTCAACAATTTTGATATCTTCAAACATATTCCAATCTCCAATAATTCCTGCTTGAATGAATTGTTTCTTAGCGAGTTGTAATGGCTAGATACATTGACTTCATTTTATTTATGATCTTCTACCAAGTGCACACTTATTACAAGATCAAACAATTTTGCATTGATCCCAACATCGTCCACCATTATGCATTGAAAAAATTACATGTATTTTGAACGATTGGCTTAAACAATCTAACAATCTATTTTGAAGACTGTGATGACAAAGGATGGATGCTATGAATCTTTTTCACATTACAGATGGATTGATGAATTCGTGTCAGATGCTTTCAGGGTAGAAAATGCATTCTCACTCTTCAATGAATTGCTTCTTCCACACTTAGGAGATATACATGCATCTGAAATATGGCCACATGATAAGGTATTTTTTTGACACATATTCTCAAAGCTCAAAACATTTACAAAATCCCTAATTGTGCATGTATCAGCTCTGTTGTTCCTATCTAACCTCTTCGTTCTCATACATGTATCATTGATATAGTTTTATAATGAGCCATTATAATTCTTATTATAGTCATTTGTTCTAGATTGTCTTTATATTAGTTTATTTAAATATTTGTTAAGTCGATATTGTTAGGAGTTCGGTCGATTTGTTTATGTCATAATTTGATAGTAGCCATGTTTCTTTATTAATACGTTTGTGGGGTTGCTTATGTGTCCAGAAACTAAAGAAATTTCATTGGTCAATTGTAAAGTTTACGTTATATGTTGTTATAAAAAACCCTTTTCTTATGTCTTATAGTCATTTTAGTCTAAATTTGTATCATTAACATCAAAGCATTGTTTTAAAAGTTGTCAGGTTGTAGTCTTGTCTTTGAAAGGAATGATAACCAGATCGTACCAAGCCAAGAACACAGATGCTAATCAAACACCACGATCTATAAGATGAAAGCAATTCGCCAGAATAAATTTACATAAAACCTTTGCAAAACAAATGAGAAGCAATATCATATATTATTATGGAAATCAATGCAATACATTGAGAATGGGCCTTGCTTAAATAAGCAATAACAATCTAAGAACCAGTCAAGGTCATAGATCAAGCCATAAATCAAGGAAATAACTAGTCATCAAAGAACTAGTCAAGACCATAGATTTAGGAGAGAACTAGACATCAAAGATTTAGTCAATACCATAGATCAAGGAAAGAACTATACCTAACAACTAGATAATATCTCCTAATATCTAAATAAGATAAAAGAAATATCCACACATATAAGTGGGTGAGGATAAATACAATAAAGGTAAATAAAGTACCTAGGTGAACATGAACTAAGGTAAATACCTACTATAACTTGATAGTAGCCATGTTTCTTTATTAATACGTTTGTGGGGTTGCTTATGTGTCTAGAAACTAAAGAAATTTCATTGGTCAATCGTAAAGTTTATGTTATATGTTGTTATAAAAACACTTTTCAATGTCTTATAAAGTCTTGTGTCATTTTATCTTGTTTAAATTTGTATCATTAACATCAAAGCATTGTTTTAAAAGTTGTCAGGTTTGTATTCTTGTCTTTGTTCAAAAAGTGTCAACACTTAAATAGAGTTCAAGTATTGTGAGTCATTGTAAAAAGTTGTGAAAATAATTTCTTTTTGCCTCATGGACATATTTTTGGTATAACCCAACATCCTCGAAAATAAATGTTTTCACATTGGGGGAAGATAAAATAAACACAATGTGTAAATCATTCAACATCATGTCTTCATCGGTTTAGTGAACAACTCATGCATTGAAGGATGGAGGCCACAAAGGCGGGAGGACGATCAATTTCCTTGAGTTTGTCACTACCTCAAGGGCCACATATTGCTTTAGTGACACCTTTTTCTTTATGAGATGAATAAGAACATAAGGGCATTCTTATTCTTGTTTGTAGTACAATTTTTATGTTTTCCTTGTTATGATGATGATGTAGAGATTTGTACCATTGATCGAGTGACTTGATGATTGATGTGAATCGGTTGATGGGTCCCAATTCATGTATTCACTGGATAGGGTGATGGGTCCCTATTCATGGATGATGGAGTTCTCATAGTCAATGTTGAGGATCGAGACCATGTGAAGCTACGGAGCGACATGTTGCTTAGTTGAAGATGACACTTTCTCCCATGTTCACACTAAGGGGCAAAACATTAGGAAAATGTTATTAGTGTGAACACATATTTATAAGTTAGTAAGTGATTTGTTATAACAAATCACATAGTTATTTTTTTAAAGGTATTATAAGTTGTTAGAAACAACTTACAAATTTATTTAAATTGTTCTAGTTATTTCTCCTATTGTATAGGAGTTATTTCTTCAATTATATATGGATAACTCATATGAGAAATATAGTGCAAGGAAATATTATTCACTTTGCATATATGATTTTAGTTTTGGGGTCAAACCTTATATAATTTTAACTCCAAATCACCTGTTGTGATCATCCTAGCCATTATCAGGAGCCAATTCTTCCTGTAATTTGAATTTTGGCACCATTCACCCTTTCAACATGAAGGAACAACAATAGTGACTTGAGCTATCACAGGAGATCTTGAAGACTTAGACAAAATTTATGTTTCCATCATGTGGATAATTCCAAGAGATTTCCATTAACTATTTGATAAGCTTACAACTCCTCTTAAAACTCCTAGAATCTCTTGAACAAGTTGACTTTCTTTGTTAGAGCCTTCATTCCTTGTGCCCAAAATGACCCGGTTTTTCTTAACTTATTCCCGACATCAATTATCTCCATAAATTTTCCTAAACAACCTTAAATAGATTCATTTATCTCTTGCACAACTTCCATATGGTTTAAGTCTTCCCTACCAACTTCTAAAGGATGTCCATATGCTACAATATGGCTAAAAATAACCAATTTAGTGCTTTGGAGAACACTATTCCATCTCGAGTTTAGTCTTATCATGAAATCAACCTAGATTCATTCCCCTACACATGAAACACACTTGAAAACATGTTAGAATTTTTCTCTTATTAAGAATGAGGATGACACAAAATTGGAGGGGTTACGCGAGTTGATAGGCTAAATGGAGGAAGGGTTCACAACGACTAGGGAGATTTTTTTTCAAAGGGTAGGCTTAGTTGTCATGGAATTTTTTTTTAAATTTTCGTGCGAGACATTTTGCATGACAACAAGGTAAAACACTTATTAAAGAATATATATGGTATACGGTTCTTATATAGACTATAAAAATGACCTTGAGTGTGAAGATTGGGTAAATGCTTGACTTAGTGAACTTGAGACCGATTGAAAAGGTGAAAATATATGGAAAATGAGTCAAATATGTACAACAAGTAGAAATTTCTACAAATATGGAATAATTGATATTTCCAAATGTCCTAGACAAAATTTAGTGTATTAAAGGGTGCCCCCTTTGTGCACATTAAATTAATAGTAAAATCTACCCATGGGTCATAAATATGAGATTATGTTGAAACTAGATTATCATGTCATCTCACTAGAAAATTTTTCTAACAATTAAAGAGGGAATCGAGTCAATGTCCGAATAAGGACAAGTGATTTGGAAAATTTGAAACTTAAAAATTGAAATTGAAAAAATAAAGAACAAATACACTAGGTTGTACATAAATTATAGTGTCATTATTTGAACTTGTTCAAGAGTTCCATGGGGTGTACATTCCAAAAATGTAGTTGATGAAATAGATATGTCCTAAATGGATAAGAAGGACATGATAATTACCATTGAGCCATTGATTTATATTTCATGGGGTGGACATTCCTTAAATGAAGTAATTGTTGGGACTAGAGAGTGATGCCCAAATTTGGAAGGTTGAGCAACAATTGAATGTCATGAGTTTCCAAATAACTCAGCTATAATGAAGGTTTGATATTGAATACCACATCATAAAAATATTTCATGGAACTATGGATTAATAACTACCCCACCAAAGAGAAAAATCTCATTTTCTAGCCAAAGAAGAGAACAAATTGGAATTAAATATGACAATTATTGAAATTAATACAATATGAAATTATGTAAGGTATCTCTTGGTTCGTAAATAGTGTGATAAAGTCTCAAAGATGAATTTGAGAGGATTGTTTTTTGATACAAATATATTTTTGATTTTGGTCATTTGGCTAAATCTTGTCCAAAATTTAGGTGTCTCTTTCTCAAAAGAGGGGCATGTCTCCTACTTGGTGGATGGAGAGATAATCTTTTACATCATCATGTTTGTGCCATTTCGAGGTTAAATAATTGGTGGATGATTTAGATAAATATTTGTAACCTCATAAGAAAATTTATATTAATATGAGGAAGATGGATCTGAAGTAACCTAAAATGGTTCCTTCACTACAAATGAAGGATCAAAATTCAACTCTAACTTTATGTTTTTGGATTCTTGCTCCTCTCCTAAAGAGGATGCCAAATCTACTATGGTTTCTTCCCGATGGTCATCTTCTAGTCATTTGGGCCGAATACCCTTGCCCCCTTCTTTCATAAATCTTTTTCCTTAGTGGAATCAAATGAGTGGACTTTATTCAAAAATGGAAATCTTCTTTGAAAGATAAAATTTTTCTACAAGATGGTACTTCACAAGACCTTAAAGGATGGGGATCAAAATTTTCCTAGCTAAGGAAGACATGGGAAACTATAGAAACTTTTTTTTTACTACAAAAGACAAGACTTTTATTTATATTTTTGTTGCAAATGTTTTTAGGTTATTGTGCAATATTTAGATTTTTTGGGGTACTAAGACCTATTTTGCTACCAAAGATATGTTTTTGTTACTAAGACTTTTCCGCTAGGTTTTGAGAAAAATTTTAGTTAATATTTTATGAAGTCAGGGTATTTTGTTACCCTTACTTAATGATGATATTGTAATGAATATCTTCATGATGATTAATGAAAGGGTGAGGGACCCACTAACCCTCTTTTTGTTCAAAAATAATATTTGGGTATAGGTTGTGATATCTCATATGAATGAATATGGCCTAAAAACAAGATGAATATGATATCTTAAGGGCATGAATATTATATTTTAAGACCATAGAGGAATGTATTATGCTTTATCTAAATTATTCAAACTATTTAGATTATATAAATTTGTTTGAGGATGAAATTCTTTGATTGAAACTATTTTTATTTTTAAATCAACCCATTGTATTCCTTCTTTTTAAAGGGGAATGCACCTACATGTCACTCATAAAAAAATTAATTAATTAAATTCACCTTTTAAAAATATATATAAACAAAAATCAAGGACTAACTATGTATATAAAACACGGTAGGATGTTTACACATATTAATATTTTAATCATTGGAAGAACACATAACATGCAATTAGAGGCATTATCATAAGTTTGTGTTCATAGCATATATAAAATATCAGCATGAAATAGAAACTAAATATATAAACAAGTAATAACAAAGATATATAAATGACGCATGCAATAATATATGCCCTAATAGATGCATGCTATGGATCACGGAAATGTGAACACTCAAAACCAAAAAATATAGTGTGTGTGATATGAATCAAAACATAAAAGATATGATAACATGATAAATAATAAAAACAAGCATAATCACGTAGTAAGAAAACATAGTCAACATAAGAACCCAAAAATCATGATGAAAATTTACACAAGAAAACATGAAACAACATGGAAAGAGGATCCCATGATGAAAAAATTTCGAGAACAAGTAAAAACACATAAGAAGTTTTTTTTTTTAGAAATCAATATAATTATCTAAGCACAAGCATCTCGAGAAATCAATGTAATAATCATAGATGCAATTGTGGAGTAATTAGTGCCAATATCATAATCATAGGATTTGGGAAATCAATATAATAAACTTTAGTAGAATCACCGAGCAAGTTGTAAGCACATACAAATGAGAAATTCCATCATAATGTATAAGAAGGTATTATATCCATGTAGGGTAGCACTCTAAATGATACATGTAAGAGAAATAACCTTGGCATCAATAATTTAATTGGCTTGATAAGATCAATCGGCTATTATAGAATGACAACCTAAAATATGCATAGATCTCCCAAGTGTAATGTTATGATCCTTGCAAAGCGGATTCACTAATACATCGAGGTTTCAGTGTAACTCTTTGTTACATTTGGTATTAGAGTAACCACCCACATTTGATTTCTAACATAGTTGGCTACGTTGTAATTGTAGTGTTTGTGCGAAGCTTGTATATAGTTGGGCATGGTCCTCGTTATATGGTCGTAAATCTAGCTCGTGGCACAGCATGGAGCTTGGTGAGATGTTATGATCCTAGTGTGTGGATTGATTAATGCCTCAAGGTTTTGGTGTAATTTTTGTTACATTTAAACACACCTTTAATGTAGAAATATTTCCCATGGGTGTAAGAAAATAAAGGTGCAAAACATCCATATGTCCATGTACATATATAACATGTATGTCATATATGTAAAATCAAGTTTAATGTGAAAAATATGTGCATAAAAATGTATGTGCAAATCACTACCTCACATATTAGGAAAAATTATATCTAAACATGTTCTAATAAATATATCAAAGCCTAAGGATTCCTTTTTTTTTTTTAATATTCTATTAAAAGGACCAACCAAGTATACAAAAGGGTCAAACAAGAAACAAGGGAAAATAAATCATAGGAAAATGGATAATAAATCAAAATAAACCAAAAGACATTTAAGCATAAGAAAAAGGTTAATTGGGAAAAAATTGACCATAGTAGAAGCATTTGAAATAAAAAATGGAAATGGTTAACAATGATCTATGACTTCTCTCGAACATAATGTGCACTAGATTTAGGAAACCTTGGAATATATGTATGCTCATGTCACCATCATGTAGATGGTGTAAATATATCTATAAGAGGGATAGCTATAAGAGGGAAAGGGTCGGTTAAATATATAAATTAAGTCAAAACCATGGGGCTAGAAGAATTTGCAAGATTACTCAACCATCAGGTGCCAAGTCAAAATTAAAAAAATGATAAGGTATAAATAAACTCAAGGGAGGATATGTAGACACCAAATTTGGGTCTTACGACGCCCTGTGCCCCGCATCTCATCTCGCAATCTAACCCTACCTCACCACCTAAACCTTACACACTTAATTATTTATTAATTACCTTATAATTAATAAATCCACATCTCCAACCCTACCACCTCACCTCGCCACCTCACCATGACCTAGCCCTAACCCTAAACTAACCTAATTAAGACCTATAACTTGGTCTAGACCCACACCCATGACTCATCACCCCTCATCCGCATCAAAATGAGCCTAATAATGACTTGACCAAGCCCACAACTGACCCCTCGAAAGAAAAGGAGGGAAAGTTGGCTATTTTAGTGAAATAGCCAACTTTGACTGATCGACATCGGGCCCTACTCGACCGGTGTCGGTTACGTAACTGCCATCGGTTCCTCATAAATGACCTTCCCCAACCAAAACCAAAGGATCCAAATTCATTTTTCGAGAAGAGACAAGTGAGAGAGAGAGAGAGGAGGTTGCAGAGAAGAGCATTGAGTCCAAGACTATAACTGATCAATGAGATCACTGTCACACTCATCCAAGCATTGGGAGAGTCAGAGGATAGCTTCATCAGCTCACTTTCGATTGTCGGATCATCCCACCTGAGCTTTTCCTTCATCACCACATTCCTCGGACCTGTATCCTCATCAGAAAGTAGTAAGTAGTATCTTGTATGCTTCTAGACTCTACTTCGTGAACTTTTGATTCATAGTAATTATAAGCTCACTCCTGGATCTAACATCCGCAAAGCACCCTGCACCTAACCTTCATTCATCTATCCCTATATTACCTAGAAGACAACTTTCTCACTCTTTGAGTCTTCTCTATTGCCTTTACTATTCCTCCCAACCATCTACTAACCTTAAAAACCCCATTACCACCCTACAATCAACCTCTACCTAGAAGCCCCTAAATCATTGCCCCTACCGATATCGGTTATCCCCTACCGGTAGCGGTTTTATAACCACGGTCGGTTATCCAGTGACCGGCATTGGTCATGTGACTTATACCAAAACCACCTTTCACCTATTTATCTCCTAACAACCTCAGATCTAGCCTAGTCTATCCTCTGTAACTTGATCTGAATGTATCAATAACTAGTGACCAAACAAACAAATGACGTTTTATTATTATCGTAGTTTAGTCTCTATTACTTTTAGTAATGAGGTACCTAAATCATGATTTCGCATAGCTTCTTTATTATCGTTTGCAATAATTTATATTAAAAGGAACTTACCACCTTCGAAAGGAAGTTTAGTATTTCCTGGGCCCAAGGCAGTTCCCTTACTTATTGTCTAACTAAAATCTAGTGGTCTTGTATTCTTATTTATAGGTAGTCCTTCCCAGAAAAAAAGGAGTTCTTCACAATCGGTCTATCTCTCTACGGTATGCACACACCTTCCCAACACTCAACGAGTATTTCTCCTAGCCCTAACCCTTATCTGTTTCTCAAGAGAATGAAAGGATAGAAGTAACTCTATTCTGGAACGAAATTTTGTGCGAAAATTTTGGCACGCTTTCAGTGGGACCCTATTCGGGTTTCTTTATTTCTTGCTTGTTTTCATATAGGAGCACACTTGCTGTTTCTTTCTTCTAAATATTCACAAAATATTTTTTCATTTTGGTAAAATAACTTGTCTTTCTTTCACATCTTTGCATTAGTGAAAGTCATCTTCTTGACCTCTTCTCTTTCTTTGCTTCATCGAATATCATTTTCGATTTGGGTTTAAAACACGTGCATCACATTCTTGCTTGCTATTTTTAATTCTAGTGAACGTAGATTAAGTAACAGGTCGTACACGTGGGGGTGATATCCACGGTATTGACAAGAAATTAATCTTACTCTCACTGCACAACACATACCAAATCACATCATAATCTACACAACATCTCAAACATCCCCCTTTCTGCGGTATTCCTCGCTCGATTGAGGTAGACTTACAAGCCAAAACAAACTTGATATCTCCCTTAGGTCTTTTGTTTAGGATTGACATCATCTTATGTCTAAGGCATAAGCCCAAAGTAATTAAAACTAATCCTAGGGTTAGTCTCTTGATTTGCTTGTGTATCTTGCTTGTTTTCTGTTTTTCTTTCAATTCTGTTTCTCTATTATACCTTGTCTCAGTTATCACTTCAGACAGTTTGGTGGGTATACTAAGCCTTGTTATCCCCAAACCAGCAGCCTCTTACATTCTCTCTTTGCCCTCATAGTGATGACCAACTATCATCTTCTACCAACATGGTTACTGGACCGATGCCGATTACCGTCTGAACGACATCGGTTACTAGACCGATATCGGTTACTGTGTTTTACAGTTCCTGACAAACCAACAACCTACCAATTCCAACATTTTGTTGCGTTTTCTATTCCTGATTGACTAATTCTCTATTGTATCCTCTTGTCCATGGTTGTTATCACCCAGCAATAAGCCACAGCCATGGTTTCCCATGCTTGTTCCATGTCTTTTCCTGAGTCACCCCCTTCGCATCCTATGGGGGATCCTACGGACACCAGTGCTTTCCCCAAGATCCCTGT
The DNA here is from genome assembly GCA_018340775.1 of Taxus wallichiana var. yunnanensis. NCBI lineage: Eukaryota > Viridiplantae > Streptophyta > Pinopsida > Cupressales > Taxaceae > Taxus > Taxus wallichiana. The sequence continues at coordinate 539,586,832 of CM031244.1, read as the reverse complement.
AGGAGATAAGGACTTTTCCAAATTTTTGGATGCTAATCCTAGCACTGTATAGTATTATTTGTCTCATACCCCTAACCATACACCCAACGGTCAGCTCCTCTTTGGTATGCCTATTAGTATAGCCGCTCACTTAGCCCCTTCTCCACCTAATAACTCCGCCTCACCATCTTCATCCTTAGCCCCGTCTCCCACTTAGGTGGCTTCAAAGTGGTTCATACTACACCAATTGGCTTTCCTCTAGTTAATTTAGGGCCCCACATATCACTACCTTGTCCACTACCCCTACCTCATCTCTCTCGCGAGTTGCCTCTTTCATAACTTGTTCTCTACCACCTATTCACACAAGCTTTCCCTCTCGGCTCCGCACCTTTTCATTTCCACAACCTCATCCGGTGGCCTCAACATCTTATATAGGACACCCTTATTCGGTCACCCCAACACATTTATCATCGATACCTTATCAACATTTAACTCCACCATTGTCTAGTAGCGGCTCTTGGCCCAATCCTCCCCCTTTACGACAACACCATCATCTAACCTAACCAATGACTTAATCAAATAAATGATGGACAAGATGCAAACTCTTGAGGCTTCGCTTTCAAGAAGCCGTAAACCCTCGACATACGAGAAAGTTTGTCAGGGAGCCTATTCATTCTTCCGTCCCCTTCATACATATCCTCCTCAATGGGAATTACCAAAATTTACTTCTTTAATAGTAAGGAGGACCCTCAACAACACTTGCGATCATTTAGAAATGCCTGCTATCCGATTACTCATGACGATGCCTTACTACTCCGTACCTTCCCCATGTCCTTATTAGGACCGGCCTTGAGTGGTACATGTGCTTTAGCCCAACACTCAATCTTCTCCTTTAACCAGCTTAGCCCAATCTTTCTTAGATCATTTCTCCATCAATATTGCCAAGAAGTATCCATTACCGATCTCTATGCCATCGAACAATTTGAAGATGAATCTATCGCATATTTCATTGGACGGTGGCGGGGCCTCATCAACCAACTTACTTATGCCTTACCTCGGCCGAGCTCATCGAACTCTTTATGCGGGCTGCTACGCTAAACACATTTCTCCCACCCTTCAAATTCAAACTTTCCACACCTTTGATGAGGCCTTTACTATGGCTCTAAACTAAGATTCGAGCCTTAGAGCAGAGAAATTGAAGTTGTGCAACAAAAACTCAAATTTCAAACCCAAGACTCCACTAAAAACCTAACACCACCAACTCTCACACATCGGCTGCTTCAAATCAAAAGGAGCTGTACACAGCGGTGATTGTCAAATCTCAAGCACCATCTTATACCCATCTCGAAATCCACCTATAAGTATAAAGTCGAGCCCTTCAAATACACTCCTTAGGAGAAACTTATGATGTGATCTTGGAAAAATTGCTTAAAGTAGGAGCTATCACCTTTCCTCCTATTAAATATCACTCGAGTTTGATTCCACCCACGCTATACCCTCTTGGTATAAAGAAAATGACTTCGGTAACTTCCATCGCATGAAGGGACACAGCCACGAAAACTACAAGATGTTGAAAAACATAGTGCAGGAAATGGTTGATGCAGGGGATATAACCCTAGATAATCCTAATGCCCCTACTAATCAAAATTTAAAAATATTCAACAAACCATTTCCAAACCATTCATCTAATAAGTAACACAAACAAGAAACCTTAGCCGAGGAGAAGAGTGTGCATGAGATCCATGTGGTTTTCAACTCCCAACCAAGGGCTTCCATCGAAGAAATTTTGAATCGAGCCTCTTCACCAATGCGGGATTCTCGCCTCCTTCTCCTTCATTAGAACAAAGGACAGCCCCGCCATTCTTCCTTTACCCATAAAGGAATCAACCACCTGCAGTTGTCTTCTCACGAAGATCCTTCTTACACCACATCCTGCAAGATTGTGAGCGGAAGTTATCCAACTTATTTATTTCCCAAACATCTCCTTCCACCACTCTTGCTACAAAATGAAGAAGGATCGCCACTTTTTCTATCATCCTTAGAGGAGAAACCCTTGAGCCCACTTCACCAAACTCCTTAACCAAGACGGATCCTTTATAACATGCCCTCCTCCATATCAATTTTCATCATTGCCTAAATCTTTCTAGCGACCGGTTGACCTCTTAACACCCATTGATACGGCGCCTCATTCGCCCCGTATCACACCCACAATGGACCGTAATCACAACCCACTTCTCTTCCATATCAAAATTCCCATCCATATGTGAAGATTGTCATCCCTCGAAGATCGATGAGTCTTATGGGAACGTTTGAATACACCATGCTCTACTCAAATGCAAGATGACTAATCTAGATACCTCTACCATATACCCGAAGTTTTTACAAAAGCTCAAAATGCCTATGTCCTCACCTCCACCCCCTCATCTCTACCGAATATCTCATCCACCTCTATCAACCTAACCAAACCTTCCCTACACTTGGGACTTCACCAATACCTAGCACTGACGCACCCACCTCAAATGGTTAGATTTATCCAAAAATAAAGTTGTCAATCTACCTAGAGACAGACCCAATCTCCTCGAGTCCTATATATGCCTCCACCACAACTAAAACCCTCACCCTCGATCACCCGGTGTACAAGCAGTACACGGTTTGACCCTCGCCGTCACACCTACCTTCTATATTAGGGGCCTCACCCTCCACCTTGCCTCAATACACCATGCCTCCCATGTCTTCTTTAACACGACTGACAACACATTCTACACCCATACAAAAATCCACGGGCATTTCAACACCGTCACCCCCCAGTATCTTGCCTACCTACCAACCCTAAGTAAACTCGATCATCGAAGAACTTGTTTGTTGGTCCTCTTTCCCCGTGGTTTTTCCTATCACCACATCATATGTGGCCTCATCATCTAACCAGCTAAACATGACTTCGCACGAAGAAGCCACGCCTAGTTAAACCCACTCATCAAAATCCCTTGCCTAAACCACCACCCGTGCACGAACCACTCACACCCAACCATTACCAAAACAATCAATAATCTCACCCACTCAATCAATAGTCTCATCTTCATCTGAATTTGACCCACTCAAAGGATCTTACGCCAAGATCCTTGATATGTTGGTAGGGGATGCGACCATTTCCCTACCCCCACTCGGACCTTATGATCCATCTAAACCTCGACTGTAGGTTATGATGAATCTAAAATCCGTGCTACCACCACACACCAGGGCACAATGTACAAGGATGTAAAGCTTTGAAAGCCATCCTTCACCAGTTGCCTATCTCGGATAGACAATCTCATAAAGACAACTTATGGAGAGAGAAGCCCTTAGCTTTGACCCCTTCTCCTATACCACCCGTCCCTCGCCTCGCAAAATCTATCATCATTACAACCCCACCTCTCGAGAACAATGACTTATCCTCGCCATCTTCCTCCTCTTATTCATGAGATCAACATGATTAGCATTGCTACTCGAGGTCGAAAAACAATGGAAAAGCTAAAGAGAGCACACCGGTGGTCTCTCTTTCTCCTTCCTCACCAAATGACTCGACATATTTTTCTTGGTCCCCAACAACTCTTTGATCCATCTTACTTAGTCCTAGATTTTTGTATAGTAAATAATGTATCTCATCGACTCTAGGATACTCCAAGGTATCACCAATTTCGTGACTACCTTCCATCTTCACACCCACCTCTTACTTCTCCCACCTAACCTTAGTAGTAATGGCAAACGCGCTTTTCTTAAAGGTGTTTCTTGTTATGTCATCATGGGTGGACTCCTCTATAAACGTGGCTTACGATGGTATCCTCCTTGATATCTTCAATGTCTAACCGATGGGGCTAGCCTAAGTCATCATCCATCCAAAGCCCATGACGGAATTTGTGGTGGGTACTTTATGTGGCTTTTCAACGATGTTATTACTTCTACCCTAGACCGGATCCTTAACTTCGCCTAGGATATTATTGAATACTCTTAATAAAGTCCTTGTGAATATGTAAACATTGTGTTATGTGTCAATAGCATTCCAAGCTTGGGATACTCCTAGCCACCTTACAGTGCATAAGATCTTATGGCCTTTCTACACCGTCATAGGGCTTTGGAAAACCTTATTGTGAGATTCATCCGCCTTCTTCACAACGACACCATTGATCATCAACGGCAACCAAATATTACCATGCCTAAATCCAGGTGGTGGCCATTCCACTCATTTCAAACAAAACACGAAAAATTGTTCCCCACTGAATTCATCAATCATCACATTATTTGCCGTTTCGGTGTTCCTCATCGCCTTACGCTGGGGAGTACCTCCTAATGAAAAATCTTTCAAAAATAAGCTATTACGAGCCCTTTGTGACAAGCTGTGGTATCAAACTTAGCTTCTCATCAACCTACTATCCACAAGCAAATGGTCAGCCGAATCTTCTAACCTAAAATTCCTTGACCAAAATTCTCATCAGAAAGTTTAACAATTCTAATCAAAATTGGCATGATCACCTCCCCTTTTCCCTTTTTGGGTCTTTATCGTAAGGTTGACATTTGATCTTCCACTAATGCCACACCATTCTCTGGTGTTGGTTTTCTAACTTACCTCTCGAAATACAATCCCATCCCTCGGAATATCTCTCCATGATATTCTCACCATCATCGATGATCTTCACCCAAGAGCGGTTAGCCCAATCCCTCCTAGCTTCTTAAAACGTTGTCTTACATCTCGACCACCTTCAAATTTATCAAAAGTGCATTAAGCGTGCTTATGATAAGCGAATTCATGAGTGTACCTTTAAGATTGGTGATCTTGTCCTCAAAGAGAATCAACATGTAACCAAACTAGAAAAGAGAAAACGTGGAAAATTTGCTCCTAATTAGATTGGGCCTTACATTATCACTCACACTTACGATCAGGTACTTATCGTTTAGCTTCACTTAATGGTAAACCCGAACCTAAACCCCTTAACGCCTTACATCTCCGAACATTCTCTATTGAATTTAGTGTTACATCACTTCTTATTTACCTTGCGCTCGTCCCTTGAGCTCATTTACCACCTCATACACCTTGTTTTGTGCATCTCAATGTAGAATCAAGCTCACATGGTTTGATCATCACCTCCTCTTAAAGATGCCTCCCCTTTTAGTCTGGTCCATGACTTAAAAGTTTCAAAATCACAAGTTCTCAATTATACAATTCTGGGATATTCTTGAGTCAAACTTCATGTAAAACTAGATACTTCATGCCAAACAACATCTAGACCTCTCACTATAAACTAGACTACTCTCCCTCGAAGGACAGTTATGTGCAAAGCCTCATCTCGCTACTATAAGTAGATTGCCCTCGAAGGACAACTATGTGCAAAGCATCTTCTACTATAAGTAGACCTCCCTTGAAGGACAATGCAAATCCCCTCTATCAGACTTCCCATTGATCGATCTTTGTCCAGACCTCCAAATAATATAAATGCATATCCCCATAGATATCCCGCATATCGGTCTATATCCGATAAAATAAAAGTAGTATTCAAAAGCACTTTTGAGGTATGGACTTTTCTATTTAGGTTTGGTTCTCTTTCCTCGAATAATCACCTTATAACAAGTTCTCTGGGCCCCAACTATACCATCCACCTCACCTCACCTCACCATTCTTCAAAAACACAATACTCAAGGGACATGACGTATATCCGATATATTGTGATTATACAACTCTTTTCACCTATCGACTTCTTGCCATGCAAGGTACCTAGGGATTCAAGCTCATCCTATGATAATATGTGGTTTGTTTAGCTCTTTCCAACTATCGGACACTTTTGCCTCTTTTACCCGAATCTAGGATTGTGTGTTGATCTTAATTAGGACATGTATTCCTATGCTTGGGTAAGCTAACCCTCACTTCACCTATACGTGCACCAACACCAACAACATTACCCTACCAATATCAAAAATTTTACCAACCAAAAATTTCCTAACCACAACCAAATTAATTGCGAATTCACTTCTCCTCGGTCCTAAGGAGAACTACATCAGTTTGAGGCCCCTCCTTGCTTTGTGCAATGGGATATGTAGGAAGCACTTAGGAGACATGGGGTCTCCCAAGGTTAGCTCGACCATCCCCTACCATCACCTATCATGTGTTGTGTTTTACTTAAAAATATAAATATTTTCACCTATTTATATTGATAACATTCACAACACCTTTTTTAAACATTCTTATTATTATCATAAACTCAAATCAACATACATATATCAGTTTTATTTAGATGTTAAAAAATACATCTTCTCTATCATCGACACACAAGTCGGCATCCATATTTATTCTTCTACCCCTATGAAATTCACTTAGGCCCCCGTGCCTCATCCTAAACCAGGTAGCGATGGTGATCGTCGATGCCACTCACCTAGCCTCTCCATCCTCAAAGGTGCCACTGCTATTGGTTCCTCCCATTGATTTGCCAATATCTCCTATAACATACGAATACACCCTCTCGCGTGGAGGAATCTTGCCTCTAGTCTCCCCACTCGTGACTACGAAGCCTCTAACAATCCCATAGTCTCGCCCACCTGCATTTTGAAGCTGGTGAACTAAACCCTGCAGGTGGTCTCTCTCCACTGTAACCATAGCTATGTCAAGATGATCGGCCCTCTCATGTGTACCTCGCAGCTCTGCTGCCCACCATAATCTATAAGACTTTGTCACTCCTGCATCCATTACCTGCGATCGATCATGTCTCTTCTCTTACAGGTCCTTCTCCGGGAAGTGTCGGCCATGGAGGTGAGAATGGTGCCTCGACATCAATCCTCCTGTATGGTCTATGAGCCATGGGTATATCCTAAACAAATCCAAATTGTCGCCGCACGTGATCTAGAGGAATCCTCTCGTACTCACCTGGCCTATGTCCCGCGATCCACCTCAATCACTCTACACCCCTCAAATCCTCAACTATGTTCACCATCACCATATAGTTCCCATAAGGCCTCCAATGGATATCCGCAATCATCACCATCTCCCACATCTACCTATAATACTTGGTGTCATCTGTCACGGTCTCGTATCTCGCCTCTTGCTCTGTCTGACCCATCACCTGAATCCCAACCTTTGCACTCCTGTCTCTCCCGCTGGATGGGTCGACCTATTGGTCACACACACACAATGTGCTCATAGGCCCAACAATGTAATAAGTATGCACAATCCAATGTAGTCCTGTGATTTCACCTACATGCCCATAAACCCCTATATAGCTCCGCCAGATATGCGGGTGCCCATGCGAAAGTAACGCTCCCTTCTATCATTTCCCGAATAATACACATCAATGATTTTGGAAATCTTCCCCATCCACTCTAGGTAATGCATAATACCCCACCACTATCATTAATACCACGACCAACCTTGTTGCCTCAGGGTGTGCTGCAAACATTATACCATAAGTGAATGTCAAACCTCGCTGTGTCAAATCTCATGCGGCTGGACCAAATATTGTCGTTATCACTACACATGCCGCATTAGGCCCTACCTGATACACTGGTCTTCCTGTAATTGGAAGTCTCAAAATTTGAAACACATCTTCTAACGTCACTGTCATCTCCCCTATTGGTAGATAGAAGGTATTCTTTTTAGGATTCCATCTCTCAATCAGCGCCTGTAACATAACATGATTGCATGCGATTCGTGAATAATAGTAGATTCTGCTTAACCCCACATGGTTTATTAATGCCCACTCAGCTGGTGTTACATCCGCTTGGACTCGTGACAAAAAAGTTGGCACCCTATCATTCATCCTCAACCCTGCCTGTGCCTGCACACATCAAACCAACAAACAACAAATCAACAAATAAATTCCCACATGTTTTTTTATCACAATCTGCAACTTTACACAGTAACCGATATCGGTTATAGATAACCGATACCGGTTATTCCTAAATGATATTGGTCACTGTCAATTCCATCTACCTTGCTCAAAAACACCACCTATGATAACTTATTCGCTTGTTTGCGCCTCTCTATATCTAAAAACATATTGAAACCCCTGATTACCTACCCCATAACACTCACCCCATCCCAAACCTTTTCCTATCACCTTTCTTTTTCATCTCTACCCACTTACCTTCCCACATCCTATTCATAAGCATGCAAAAATTTAATTCCAACCAAAAATTATACCTCTGGGATGTAATTCGAGGTGAAACTTGTCTTCCTCTCCTCTCTCTGCTTTTGTGGATGCTTCTCCTTGTTCACCATTTTCACACCCTCTTCACTATTACTTTCCTTTACACCTTCTTAATCCAAGCCTATGATCACTTTACCTATCTCTTTCCTCCTTATCACTCAATTCTCCCATGCAATTACCTTGTATGGATGACAACCTCGCATCCTCTTATTTAACATGTTGCATGACTCTAAAAATAAGAATCTAAAATTACCTCCCAAGCTTTCTAATTTTAAAAAGCTCGTTTAACGTAACCGATGTTAGTTATCTAACCGGTATCGGTCATTAGTGACCGACATCGGTTATCTAACCGATATCGGTCAAACTTAAATATTTTGATTATACCTAATCTTTTCTTTTTTTTTTTTTGGCGAGCCCACCTCTTTTCCTGCATAATGACATCATTATCAACATCCATCATCATAATAAACATCAACATTTCAAAACATATGCATATAAAACATATCATCAACATCATCTATATACCTCAAATTCCAAAATCATCAACAAAACAAATGAAACATTATAATATATGTATCAAATCAAACATTATACACACCATGTGGATCAAACTCATCATCTATATATATCCTCAAATCAATGTCAACATATACAAATTGCCCTACATGGGGCCTCTATAATCCAAAATACAAATTCGGCACGCAGGCTGTCTCTGTCAAAATCTCGACTCGGCTTGCAGGCCAGTCTCTCATGTCAAAAATATACTCTTCGCAGGCGGTATCAACTATACAAAATGTACTCGGCTCGCAGGCTGGTATATACAACAAAAATGAATACATAAATCCTATGAGGGCATGCAGGCCTCTATATACACACTCGGTTCGCAGACCGGTGTCTCTATCAACAAATCCTCTATCAAATCAACAAAACCCATCTCCGCTCCTAGGGTGACTCAGCTCTCTCCCCCTCCCTCGGCCCGTCCCTCAGCTGGCCCCTGTGCCGGATCTCACCTCCTACCTGTAATGACCCACCGACCTGTGGTTGCGGCCCCCTGTGACCTGTGACTCTAGGAAGTCTCGGCTCTGTGAGCTACATATGGCTGATAATTGCACCGGTACCATCTAGTACGTCCTGATAATAATGGGCCTCTGCTCTCACCTCCATGTATCGGGCCCGTGCCACCATGGCTGGTGGGGCTGGTCCCTCGGCTCCTAATAGAAGTGGGCCCTGCCCTACCTGTACACCCTAACCCTAAGCCTATACCTATGGTGGCGGTGGAGCTACCATCGAGCCTCAAACAAGGACCTCGTGCTGCTTGAATAAGGATCTAGACACGAGGTGTGCCTCTGTCCTGCCTATACTGTGCTCGTGCCTCGGCTGGGCTTCCCCTATAACACTCGATTTGTGCTTATGTAGCAGTGAAGCTGCCCCTGTAATAACTACACCTGACCTAAGAGACGGTCCCTCTCTGTTATAACAGCCATCAAATCTGGCTATGTGGGTTGTGCTCTCATGGCTGCCCTCTACCTTGCCCACTAAACAAAAAGGAACCTCAGTAACTCGGCGTCGTCCCACCATATCAACGGCCTCTTGTTCTCTGCTACCCTACCATCGGGTCCAATGGCTGTGGTAGAGGTAGTGGTGCCTCTACATCCTCCCTCCGATACTGTGGGAAGGGAGGTGGCTCATCTCGCCGTAGGCCCAACTTTATCATCATACCCTCTCGGGGGAATCCACTCATACTCCTCCCGGGTCTCCGTCCATCTATCCATAAGATGTCTTTGATCCATCGCAACCGTGCTCGAGATCCTCCATGGGGCAATGGCCTCTGTATGGCCTCCATATAATATATAAGGTAAATCGGGCCCTCTAGCATATGTCTGTAATAAGTTACATCCCGCCACTGCGATAACTACTTGTGGGTGACCCACGACCCCCAACCACCTCGTGAAACCCATATCTATAAACCGCCTGTGGCCCCGGGCTTTGGGCAACCCTACTAGTCATATACACACGATATGCTCATAGGCCCAGCAAGTGTAACAGAATGTCGAACATATCCCGAATCACCTCATATGGCGATAGCCCCATAGCTCTCTTGTAGATAGCTATACCCGCAGATACACCGGTGCCCATGCATACAGTGTGCTCTCCTCCACCATCTCATGTAACACTCCCATTAGAGCCCATGGAAAGTGGCCTCCCTTCGAGTCGGGGAGGGCGAAGCAGGTGATACCAGTCATCATCAGCATGGTAAGTTGTGTCTCCTATCGATGCGCGTGATACATATCGCCATAGCAGATGCTCGCACTATGATACGTAATCAATGGGGCTGCATCCCCGAATACCTGCAGGATGCTATCCATCATTGTCTCAGCATCAACCTAGAACATCGCCTCACCTATGATAGGCGGTCTCGGGATGGGATACACATCCTCTAGCGTGGCTGTCATCTCTCTTGTAGGGAGATGAAAGGCATTAAATTCTAGATCCCATCTCTCGATGAAGGAAACCATCGAATGGTGTGGTACCTATCCACATCCCTATGGACTCCCAAGTAACCTCCCCAGAGGCGCCCATTGCTTGTAGTCACATGTGGCCGCATCCGCCCCAAGAGAGGAGGCATCCGATCTCGCATCATCACTGGCTTCTTGCATGCTCAGCAAAACAACCCACTCCATCAGGCCTACCCTTTACAAAACAACTACCTTAACCCTCTATACTCACTCACCCACCCAATCACAACCCGACTCTATAAGCACATCTACACCCACCTATCTTACCCTATACATCTATAAATTCCTCTCACTCTTATGGTCCTTCTTTAAATATCCTACCCACTCCAATCAAACCTAAAACACCTCATCTCCCTCAACATCAATAACCCCACCCAAAAAACATCTACAATATCCCCTTTACCTATCCCACACCCTACCAACCACCCCACTCATACTCCACCCGCTCTACTCTTGCCCTCTAACCATACCTCAACCAATTTAACCCCTCCTAATTCATACACAACCCATAACCTATCCTACCCGAACCGGCCTCCACCACCCGATTACCCCCACCCCAATAACCTTTCCTAGCAACTCTACCTTCTCCCCCTTCACCCCAAAAATCTATCCTACCCGCCTACAACAAACCAACACAACAAATTTCACAACCTTACCTCCTACCCATGGTGGCCAGGAGTCACTAGTCACCCTCGACCGCGTCATCGGTCACCCTGACCAACATTGTATGTCGCGCTTTTATGCTTACGCGTCGGTCGACACATGACCGATGCTTGGTCTCTTATAACCACAAATCTACACACCTTACGCTGTGACCAATGCCGAGTCACCTAGTGACCGACATCGGTCACTATGGGATTTCGGGGTAGCACCAAACACGGCCCCCAAATCCCCTTTTTCCTATTTCTACCCATCTACCTAGAACAATTGCCTAAAAACTTACCCACCCTACCATTTTGTCCTACCTAACATATCTACCCACTCCATTTTATGATTTACCTTCATTTATTCATTATTTTATCAAATTTTGGATTCCTACCCCAAAACCCACATCCTAACTAAATTCATCAACTTCACACAAATAGGTGTTTAGAGACTACCGTTACGACTGACACACGTCATTGTGGTGGGATAGGTGGTGATGGTCCAGCTCCTCCAAGCACCTCTTGCTCCTCCGGGTTGTGCCATAGCTCCAAATCTCCTCGGCGGGGTCCTCAACCAATCAAACTCGCCTTTGATCTCTGGGGGGCTACCAATAACTCACTCCCCCACTCAACTAGTACCAACTCAGCCCAAACACACAACCCACTCACTTCAAAACTCAAACAAGAAAAAGTTGGCACACAATTTCACAAAGTGAAAATGACATGCCGTATTTTTCTTTTTATAAGTTTTCACCCTCTAACCGATATCGGTTAGGGCATGCGCCTGGTGACCGATATTGGTCATCCTAACGACCGATATCGATCACCCATAACCGATATCGGTTACATGCTTAGTTTAACCTAATTCCTGCCCTTATCCACCAACTCCATTTTCACCACATTTCCTATCCCCCGACTTTGCTAAATAGCCTTATTTTGAATTCATCGGCTTGACCCAAGGCCGTAACCAATTAATTGGCCCACCCAAGGCCGTAACCAACCAATCGGCCCGACCTAAGCCGCAACAAACCAATCGGCCAACCCAAGGCGCAGCAAAACCAATCGGCACGACCCAGGCCCAATCAACCAATGCACGACCCAAGGCCGCAACCAATCGGCGACCCGAGGCGCGGCCGCCCAATCGGCGACCACGAGGCCAAACCAATCATCCCGACCCAAGGCCACAACCAACCAATCGGCCCGACCCAAGGCGCAACCAATCACTTAGCGGACCCAAGGCCGCAACAAACCAATCGGCCCAACCCAAGGCCGCGATAAACCAATGGCCGACCCACCCAAGGCGCAACCCGACCAATCGGCCCGACCACCACAAGGCTGCGCCAATTAAGTACCTCGGCCGAGGCCCAAATCAAAATTCTCTCCACCCATCATGTACTGTTTGTTCAATTGAGCTCACCTGTTCGTGTTTTAGCACGACTAGGATACTTGACTTGTTTAGCCTACCAGCTTTGCCTAGACCAAGACCGTGACGTTTATTTCAACCAAACCAACCATTTGGTACTTCGAACATGCCTAAATGTTCGAGTACCTTATCCGTTATATCCTGGAGCTACTTCCTATGCCTTGGATACTAGGATTATATCAACCTTGTTTGGATAAACTATCGACCTTTGCCTATGAATTGCTTTCTCACTCTTCAAATCGTGTACCCTGGTCGCACTACTGCATTTCAACATGCATCTAATTCCTTGAACTTACCCCACCATCTTACCATCATCTCATCATCATTCACCCTTTATCAACCCTATCCCTGATTTCATGTCGCCTCAATCTGTGATAGATTTGAGGGGGATTACCTATACCCTTAACTAGGGCAACCACTTCTTATTATTGTCAGTGTAGCTTTACAAGACAAGCTACAAGACAACAAGGGGCAAATGTAGACACCAAATTTGGGTCTTACGATGACACCTGTGCCCCATCTCTCTTCCCGCAATCTAACCCTACCTCACCACCTAAACCTTACACACTTAATTATTTATTAATTACCTTATAATTAATAAATCCACATCTCCAACCCTACCACCTCACCTCGCCACCTCACCATGACCTAGCCCTAACCCTAAACTAACCTAATTAAGACCTATAACTTGGTCTAGACCCACACCCATGACTCATCACCCCTCACCCACATCAAAATGAGCCTAATAATGACTTGACCAAGCCCACAACTGACCCCTCGGGAGAAAAGGAGGGAAAGTTGGCTATTTTACTAAAAATAGCCAACTTTGACCTGACCGACATCGGTCCCTACTCGACCACGGTTACGTAACCACCATCGGTTCCTGTAAATGACCTTCCCCAACCAAAATGCAAGGATCCAAATTCATTTTTCGAGAAAGAGACAAGTGAGAGAGAGAGAGGAGGTTGTAGAGAAGAGCATTGAGTCCAAGACTGTAAATGATCAACGAGATCACTGTCACACTCGTCCAAGCATTGGGAGAGTCAGAGGATAGCTTCATCAGCTCACTTTCGATTGTCGGATCATCCCACACGAGCTTTTCCTTCGTCACACATCCCTCAAACCTATATCCTCATCGAGTAGTAAGTAGTATCTTGTATGCTTCTAGACTCCACTTTGTGAACTTTTGATTCATAGTAATTATAAGCTCACCCTGGATCTAACATCCATAGCACCACACTTAACCTTCATTCATCCATCCCTATATTTCCTAGAAGATAACTTTCTCACTCTCTCGAGTCTTCTCCATTGTCTTACTATTCCTCCAACCATCTACCAACCTTAAAAACCCTTAACCACCCTACAATCAACCTCTACCTAGAATCCCTAAATCACCGCCCTAGACCGATATCGGTTATCCCCTACCGGTAGCGGTTTTATAACCACGGTCGGTTATCTAGTGATCGACATCAACTTATACCAAAACCAACTTTCACCTATTTATCTCCTAACAACCTCGAGATCCAGCTGGTCTATCCTCAGTAACTTGATTTGAACGTATTAATAACTAGTGACCAAACAGGACAATCAATAATAAAACAAGTAATTATGTAAATAATATGATTAATCATGTTAGTATAAGAAACACATTAGGAATGATGACCTATGATCCCATCTATGAGTTGATCATATAAAATTCCATTATTAATCGACACAAATGCCACATACCATGGGAATGAAGGAGTAAGTATATCATTATACAAATATGGTAAATGGTCATGACCTATATAATAACAAAAATCATTTGCACTAAAAGTATGACCATGTGGTTCATGTATAGTGAACCATGGTCCCCATTTTATGTATAGTGATGAAGTGAATGTACTTCTGATAAATGAATTCACAAGGTTATTTTAAAACTAACATAAGGTGTGAATGACTAGGTACTATAAACTAGACTCTAATAGGTTGTTGACGTTGGATTCACATGGGTTGTTGAGATTAGATACATTGTTGAGCTTGTAAGATATGTTGTGAAGGAATGTATTATGACATTTATAAGGTCTAATTTTCTACTCATAAGAAACAAATTAAAGGGTAGATAACCCCTTTCTATGCACATACTTGAAGAAATGATGTAATGTGGCGGAATATCTTGCATCTTATATGTGTATGTGTGTGTGTGTGTGTGTGTGTGTGTGGTTTCCAAGTAACATGTCAAATTAATCAACTGCTACAGGTAAAAATAGAAACCGTATAGCTATCATCTTTAGAATAATAATAAGTGGTCAAACATTTCTCCAAGTATTTTTGATGTTTTCCATTGTTTCCTTTTAGTGTACCCATTGATGTACGTATATAATAAGTTTAAATGTACGAAAGGATAATAAGTAATGTTATAATGAAAATATTTTCACTTAATCTATCATGACATTTTATATCAAATTCTAATAAATGAAAACACATATAGAAAATGGATCATTTTTTTTTTTATCATTAGGCATCTCACACCATGAAATGTTATGATAGGTTGTTATCTTCTTATATTACATAGTGTACCAATTTTTCCATTAATAAACCATGCACTATTATTTGTTCTTGCATTGGAAAGAGGAGTAACATGATATGCCATATTTAGTTCATCAATATTATTGAGTCTTGTGTATCATGGTTGGGTAGAGAACCAATTAAGATATTGAGGAATTGATTAGACTTGGCCAATAATTCATTGATTGGTATGTTTTAACCATGTAACCAAACAATGTTGATGTCGATTAAATCATGGATCTGATGTTTTAGGCTAAATAAATGGTTGGTTGAATGTCCTAAACATCTATGATAGTCACAATATAAATTTAAGTCATAGTTCTTAGGTAGTGGCTTATATGTATCAATATCTATATTTGGATGTAAATAAATGAGTTTGCATTCAAGTTTTTGTTCAAGTACCTTATGTGTGGTTGAACTAAATGTGTAAATTATCTCTTATTGAAGACAATATAGATCAATATTTTTAGTTATATGTGATATTAATTTTATAATTTTAAAACCTAATTCTTAAAATAATTAGTCTTAGTCTTGAAGGACATTTTATTTTTCATAATTTAGCTACGAAATATGTGGGAACCGTGTTCCCATATTTTAGTTAGCTTAGAGGAAGGATATTTACCTCATGGTATTTAATCATATGAACTAGATCATCAAACTATAATTTTTTTATGAAATATGAGTAAGCATTTGATAATTTAGATATACTTGAAGTAAAATGTCTCATAATTCATCATCATAAACATGGTGTGACATTTTCACAAGGATAGTTGCGAATCTAAGCACATAGTCATCCATAGGCTCATTAGGTCCTTGTATAAGTTATAAAATTTGAGAAAAATACCTTTTGGCTAATGTTTATAGAAAAAGAGTTTAAAAACTATCAACTAAAGGATTTAAATAATGCACATAACCCATATGAAGGGTATAAAACTACTTTAAGACATAGTTCTTAATAATCCTTAATAAAATATTGGTTATAACTCTATTGTCACACATGTAATCTAAACATGCAACGAAGAAGGTCTTGAGGTTTTTTATTAGGATTACCCTTTCCATAAAATAATGTAAAATTTGGTGAAACAAACCCCATAGGTAAAGGATAACTAAGAATGTATGTGAAAATATATAAATAAGGATTAAATAATTTTATAACACACAAAGAGGAATTATTTTGGATCCCTCTATTAGATCCTTGTTGTTATTGGGAAATTTGTGTTTTGATATCTATGAGTTATTTTAAAAATGAGGCCCAAACATGAGAACTATTTTGTGCCACATTATTATGGGTTGGAAGTTTCATATTAGGTGTGTGTCTAGGAGGATAAAGAAAAATATATGTAGTAGGTGTAGTTACATGCGAATCCATAACAATGGAGATATGAATATGAACAATATAAGTATATATATTAACATGTGATACATGTTGTGACCCTTTAAAATATGGTTTAGTATAAATAAAGGGTTTATTGTGGAATTCCTAAAGTTTGGTTTCCTTGGTTATCTTTTCCTTTTCATACATTGTGAACTTTATCATTGCATCTATATATTTGAGATATAATGTGAGGTGTTACCTAAATTCATCTATAAGGGTCACAATATGATTGTATTATGCATAGAATTTCAAGTAACAAAACGAGATGGAAAACTTGTAAAAGTATAAACATTCACGGTTTCACCATATTTTTGCAAACAAGCACAAGATTAAGTTGAAGGATTCTAAATATGATCTACAATAACACCACTCAACCCAAAACTTCATCCATTAGGAATAAGAGATGTAGCTCTCTTAGGTGGAATAAAATGTAAGCATACAAACACCAGGAAATGATGATTAATGGCCAACCTTATCAAGTACATGATGGTTAAGGTATTTAGGAATCATAAGATTTTGAACTCAACCCAAAAATTTGATTATGAAAGGTGAATACATAAAATACTATTAGGAATAAGGAAAACCATAGGGGTTAGTATTCAATAAATATACATGTTCACTAAAAATTTATTAATTAATTTACATAAGGGAATAGACTAATTAAGAAAAATGGGAAAATTTATGTACCAAAAAATGAAATTCCTAATTAGTTTTGAATTATTCTAAATAGAGAAGTAGAGACAACATACACATAGTCAAAAGTACAAAACAATTTGTAATGGAACAATTTGAATTGATTTTCATAATTAGAGGAATGTAAAGTGAAGATATAAGTTGTAAATGGTCTTAATAAATAATCATTAAAGTGGATTACAAAATTTGACTCTTAAAAATAAGTTAGGGTTGGGATTTTGGTTCTTAGTTGGTTTCATGGCCAAAAGGATACACTATTTGGCTTCTCGGGTAAAAGTTTCTTTCTTAGTTGGTTTTGTAAAGGAAGTTATTTGAGGGATGTGAAATTTATTTATAATAGTGTGATTAACCTATAAATTTTGGTGCGGTTTTTCACCTTTTCTGAACTTTTGGATTCCAGGTTTATGCTGATACATTGATTTCGGTGATAAAAACTTAAGCTCTTATTTTTCCAAAAACTAGATAAATTGTGACAATAGAACATGATAAAACTATGTAGCATATCATCATGAACTAACCTCTTACACCCATAAAAATGAAAGTGTTACACTACATGTCTAGAAAAACATGTGTGGTTGAATCAAGGTCATTTTAGTTCTCCCGAGGTCTTATATGACATGTAACTACAAAATTGAATATGGAATAGATTATTTCCTTTACTTGACACAAAACACTTGGAAAAATGGAACTTTAACATTTGTACTTTAGATATATCTCATGGAGTTCACTACATATACTCTTAAAATTTTTAGATAAAGAATATTTCTTTTGAATAATACTCTTTAAGTAGATTAGGTAATGTGTAGAGCCTTTAAAGAAAACACACACACACACACACACACACACACACACACACACACACACACACACACACACACACACACACACACACACACACACACACACACACACACACACACACACACACACACACACACACACACACACACACACAAATTTTAGTCAATTTCCCACCTAAGGCAACTTGAAAGTCAAATTTAGTCTACCTATGAAGTATCCAATTGGAAAGAGAACTGTTGGAACATTATGTGACATGTTCATCAAGGGTGGACAATGTATACACATAATGTTTCACTTTATTGGATTTTATTCTTCACAAACACCATTAACACATTAGCTTCCTTAGAGTGGTGTCCTTAGGAAAAATACCAAGAGAAAGGAGTAAAAAAATGTTATGTGCATGTTTTGGGTTACATTAGCCTAATAAAAAATGGTTTTTATGAGATAGATTTGATTTGTAGTATTATTATATCATATATTTCACATATCGTCATACCCTTATAATTACATTTGTATCCTTTAAAATCATCTTTTACATCCCCTATAGTCATCTTTGAAAAACTTCTTACAATATCACCTTATGTTCACCTGCACACCTATTTTCAACAAAATCACACCTTCATCATTATCTCCCTCAACATCTCGAGTTCCCTCCATACCTCTTGGCCTACTTTCTTGATCTTCCCATGTTCAAATTTCCCTCTTAGATAAAATTGACCATGGTCGATAATATCTATTGAGAATATTTCCCTTTTAGATGGCATCAATTATGGCCATAGGAAACGACATCAACTATGGTTGATACCATCAACTAACACAAATGATTAATTCTATCACTAGGCTATTTATACTATGTAGTTGAGTAGTCATTCCAAATCTCATCCATAAAAAATTCAGTTTGTCAGTGCTTTCCAATCTACCTTAAAATATTAGAAGGTCTTAAAGTTGGTCGTGATCGTCTTATTTGGAGTCCACACTTGGAGCATTGGGTACTTAGGATCTAAGAGAATAATATTTTCACTTGTCATGGTATACTAATCCTTTGGAGTCTTCTATCATGGGTGTTTGGTATTCTTATTTATTCATTTGTGGTCTTCGACTTCAACTCTATCTCATAAGGTGTTGCTTGACCACAGGGTAAGTTAATGCACTAATGGTGCCTTCGTGTAGGTAAACATATATATTCTCTCTTATTCCTTTAATTTCATTATAGATTTAGATGTTTTTGATATGGTCATGCATCAATTACGATATGGTAATATATCTATTTTTCTATTGCATTATTTATTTATTGGTTCTTATCTTACAATCTTGTACAACCCTTGATATTTCTTTGTAATCTCTTGGACCTCTCTTGTAATTATTGTGAATCTTTCCTATTAACCTATTCAATCTCTTATCTCATTATTATCATGGTTACAATTATATTTTCAACATTATAATCATCATCTTACAATAGGGATATAGTTAAACATCGCTACCCTATTCTAAGTCTAAGATGTAGAACCATATACCTCTTATAGAGTGTGGAGTAACACCTTCCTAGTTCCATGTCTACATAAATTTGTAATCTAAGGTGTGCATATTTAGTGTGACACTCCTTTTTATACTAGTATAGATTACCCTTTGTATAGAGATGAAATTTCACTCTTTATTTGCATACACTCTAATGAACATGATATGAATCTTACTCCCTCTTCTAATTGTGAATGTATTTTTACTCCTCATGAAATTTCATAAATCATTTATAATCTTTTCTAAACCACTCCAACATGGATCGTCTCTATAATTTTCAATATAAAAAGGAATACCAATTAGACATGGATTCCTCCTTCAATCCCACTCCATTTTATTATGATTGCAATATGGATAACACAAACACCAAAGAAATTACCCAAAAGAATAAAAAATATAAGGAATACTCGATAAAATGCTAACAATAAAATCATAGAAGTAGATCTTGAGCGGAAGGTAAAGAAAATACCAAATATGTCCATAATATTTCCATGTAAGAATTCATTTTAGCTTACTCCAAATCTTTTTGCCAACTTCTCGAGGCCATCCTGGCCCATATGGAGGCATACAATGCCCTTTGGGGAAACTCTTACAATACCAATCCTTCTTATTCAATGAGTGATAAAAAAATAATACCTTAAAATCATAATCATAATCCTAATTCTTCTTCCAATGATCCCACTAAGCTTATCTTGCAACTCATAAACCAAATGAGTTTACAACAAGGTAGTTCCAAAAATTAATTTATTCAAATTAACATGAATATCTCTCACACGAATGTTAGACCTCAACAAAGCTAGTCGGATATGCACGATAAGTTCCGTCCCTCACTCCTCTAGTTGATAAAAATGATAATCCAATTACGCAACTTCACGTAAACAATAAGGTGCTTGAATCTATTAAAAAAGAACCCTTGTTTCCCTATATAACCATTATGGATATCGGAGGCATCACCACTTTTATCACTTATGATAGGTAACCAACCCTAGACTTCATATTACGTATATGGAAATGTCTTCTAGTACTGAATCTATTGGTAAGATTTTATGTGGCTTTTGTTTATTCGGTCTCTTCACGGGCTTGCCTGCATTATCGACATAAAAATTACAACATTAGAGAGATAATATATTGATAGAATGATCTAACCTTTACGTTTGAGAGGGAAAAATCCCTCGTATGATGGGTTTATGGGGGATTTTGAGTAATTTTATCCTAGAAAGCACATGAAATGGGAAAGAAAGGGAAGTGATAAGGGGATGGAAGAATAAGGAAATAAAGTGGAAAGGATGTAGAGAGGGATCATGCAGGTACAAGAAAATGTAGATCTCATTCCTACATGCTAAAAAGTACAGTATAAAAATAAAAATATTAAATGTTAATAATTTACATGGAAATGAAAGATAACATTTGACATAAGAACAAACATAACCACCAAGAATCTCAAGAAAAAAAATTCTACAAGAATCCCTATATTTCTTCTTGAAAAGGAACACAAAGTTTACTTGTCTTATCCTCAACAAAGTCTTCACAATGATCAACCTCCATGGAAAGTATCTAAACACAATTTTATTAACATTACCATCTTAAGGCCATAAGACAAAAAGTTCCTCCAACCTCCAAGACCCTTTACAAATGAGCTCCAACTTTCTTTTATAACCCAAAATTTGGTTATAAGGTAGTTAGGGTTTACATGACATCACTTTAGGGACACAATTAGGTCACATTATAATTTTATAACTTTATTTTAATAAAGTAAAAATTCACTTTATTAAAATAACACAATTTTAACACATAAGTGACCTAATTAAAAGTAATTATTACAATAATTAAGTGGGTACCCATTAGAGTGAATGGACCTACATCTAGACACCAAAATGACACCTAGATTAACAACATGACACCTCCGATCGATTAGTGCCATATCCATTGGGCCAAATGTCGTCCTACTATCTTGATTGTATGATAAATAAACTCATTGACCATGAGGGAAACACAATACTTATCTACATTTCACATTTCTAAGTTGATGAAGGAACAAATTATATAGTTTGGTAACTTTCCTTGGATGTAAAAAGACAATTTTTAGTTTTCCATCACTCGAGATCATTTAGGTTGGAAGATTGAATAAATAATTAATCCTTCTTTTTAGTTCTCTCACTACATGTGCTAACTACTTTTATTCATATCCATTATACATGATTGTGTGTTTTTACCTTGGTGAATTCATGATTTTCCATTTACCATATTTTTTACACCATCTTATCTCATGAATGAGAAATATCCCCTTCATGCCCTTTGATATTCCTATTGTGTTGTTCTTGTTTAAATTCTAGAGCAATGTACATAATTAATTCTCCTTGAAAAGTCACCTACATTGAAGTGGCCTACTACAATAAGATAAAGTTTATATATCCTCTTATATAGGGTCTCCAACATAACTTTTTCCTTTTTATTTTGAGAACAAACAATTCCATGATATATAGTAAGTTTTTAATTTGAGGCATGCTTCAACCTATTCCATCAAAATATTTCATGTTTCCCTTTACGAGAGACACCACACTATACAAATTTGATAATCCACCAATTAGTTATGTAGAAGAAGAACCATTTATATTGGAATTTTATCACCTATGGACCTGAATTATAACATCCATGTTGACAACATTCTTTATTTTAACTATGCGGAGTATTGTAATTCGTAAAATTTGTGTCCATTATTAGGAGAATTAAAAAACAATTTCATCATATGTATTTTATAATTTTTACCCGAACTAGCTTTTGGCCAAACCTCTTCCAATAAATGTCTAAAGCCTCATTAGATAACACAAACTCAACAACATGCATCCCCACATTCAAAGTGAGTAAGTCCATGAAGATAGGACTTTACATCTATGGATACAAAGTAGTGTTAACTCAACACTTTTTAACTTGTACAACTAACAAATTTGGATCATATTTAAGAAAATTGAGGATTTGGAATAAATCATCCCAAAATTATTTGTCAAGGATCTTTATCAATTCCATTCATGTTTCTTCTCCATTTTTCTCATTTTAAATTAAATTGAAATAGCTTTAGGGGAGCCGGAAGAATTATTCTCGGGATTAGAAACAATGCACATAAGAAATATACCTAGATTTAATCCCCTTTAATATTTTTTATTTCCATTTCTTGAAATGTCTCGATTTTTACAAGATTTTTCCATCTCTAGATTCCTCATGAAGATATTTTATGGCCTAATCAACTTTTCTCATGAAGATTTTGTATTGATTATCTTGATCATGATAGTGATAACCATAATCTCACTCATTATCACAATTTTTGTTTTTCTCATTTGTTGGCAAAATTTAGTGCCAAATGTAAAGTAGTAAGGGAAAAACACAACCAAAAATACAAATAAAACACACACACACACACACACACATGATATATTATATTAATTTGTGTTTCACCGATTCTTAGACGTTTCTTTGAATATTGAAGAAACAGATAAGGTAACGGGCATAGGAGGAATACTTGTTGGATATGGTTGAAGGTTGTTGCGCACGTATGACTTCTTGATCCACAAATGATCATGAGAGCTTCCTTTTGGCTAGGAGGAACTACCTGAAATGGAAGGCAAGACCACCAGAAAGAGTTAAATAATATATGCAGTGGACTGCCTAATGTGTGCTAGATCCGAGAAGTGTGATACTTCCTAGATGGCTGTAAATCCACTGTTTAAAACAATTTAATATTGGTAACAAAGTAAATCTTATTATAATTAAAATGATTTAGGTATCTCATTTAAAACACAATAAGAAAGATCTAATCTAACATGCTAGGTTAAAATAAGATCCAAAGGTCAAATAACTAGTTATGGGTTTCTACAGGTCTGACAGAGGTCTTAGGCAGGTCACAAAGGTGAGTAAAGGTGATGTGGGAATAGGTAGGTAGGTTACTATTCTGGGCTGTATTGGTAAATATAGAGACCGATGCCGGTTAAGGGTGACCGACGCTGGTTTGGGAGAACCAGTGCTAGTTTCTGTGGGATATTGGGAATGTCACAGAATGAGCTTTGAATCTCCCTTATAATTGCACAAAGGACTTGGCTGGTCGGAATGAGGTATTAAGTTGTTTGGATGGGATTTGGTGAGGTTTTAATAGGGATATGGAGGGGTGAGTATTAATGGAGGTCAGTGGGTGGCTAGGAGAACAAAGGATGAAAATACAATGATGAAATAAGTGAACCAGAGGAGTAAAATGTTCTACTTACTTGGAATCTAGTTATGGCGCGTTTGTGAGTGAGGAATGAAGGTGCTGATAAGAGGTTGAATGTTGTGGAGGATCACCAAATGTTGAGGATCTCTTGCATGGGCTACATGTGCTCTCTTTCTTTCTGATTGGATCAAATCTATGTTGGGGTGAGTGTTGGATGGTTGTTGGATGAATGTTGAATGTCCGTGCGAGAAAATATTTGATCTCCTTCTTTGCATATTTGTTCTCAAAAGATGTGATATCTCTCAGGAATGTGCCAACGTTTTCCAACCTCAAAAATAAGGTTGTTTTGGGGGTTAAAAGGTGACTGACGGTGGTTCCAGCTTAACCGGTGATGGTTAAGGGTAACCGATGTCGGTCAAGGTGGGATTTCGAGGTTTACTAAACTAGGCAGATCCCTTGATTTTCTCGGATCTCGTGTCATTTTTACCCAGGATTAGACTGGAAGCTTCCTTTAAGCATGCGGGAATGTGGTTAGAGGGAATGTAGGCATTGATTTTTAGGGTTTGGGTAGGTCTTAGTTAGTTATGGCAACTTACTAAGAATAGGTCTTAGGGTGAGGTGGCTTGATGAGGTGTCTAGGTGAGGTGTATGTGTGGGCATTATCTAAATTAAGATATTTAAATAATAAATATTGTGAGGATAATGAATTAATTTAATTAAATTAATATTAGTGGGGTGAAGAGGGCCATGGCTAGGTGAATGTGATGAAGGTGTTTATTTGTCGAGGGACCAAGAGGGAATGTGCCCCAATTTGGGTGTCTACATTTTGCCCTTTTTGTTGCGTAGCTTGTATTGGTAAGCGTACTAACAAAAATAAGATGTGGTTGCCCCATGTGTGGGTGAAGGTGATCCCCCTCAAACCAAGAATTGACGAGGCAGAAGGAAGAATCGGTGAGTGGTTTGATAAAAGGTGAATGTGATGAAAAGGAAGGTGGGTAAAAGGGAAAAGGGAGCAAGGTCTACTTAGGTAATCTAGGTAATGGGTCGGGGTCAAAGGTAGTAATGATCAAATGCAAACACACACACGTATAAACTATAACACGCTACCGGGTTGAAGAGAAGGAAAACTCTACATCATCTAAGGTCGATATGTTTATCTAAACAAGGTTGAAGTGATTTTGGTATCCAAGGTATAGGATATGGTCGGAAACATGACGTAGGTCGGTGTGTAGAACGTTTAGGTATGTTCGGTACACCAAAGGTATGGTTAGGATAAACGGTCATAGCAATAGGCTAGGTAAGGTCATTAGGTCGACAACACAGAATAAATTACCAAGGTATAGCTAACATAAGAGGTCAAAGGTCACTAGTGATGGTCCGAGGTCTAAAAATCTAGGTCACGGCACAGTAGTAAGGCCGAGGTATGGGTAAAATAATGAGTCCCCAAAGTAGGATGAGGGTAGGTAGTAAATGATGAGGTCAAGAGGGTGAGGTAAATGGTCAGGGTAAAGGTTGGGTGGGGTAAATGGTTAGGGTAAACTTTAGGTGTGGAAAAATAGGAGGGATGAGTAGGGTAATAGGGTAAAATTTTGGGTTTTTGCTTAAGAGAGGGTGATCGATGCCGGTCAAGGGTAGTCGATCTTTGGTAGAGGATAACCAACCTTTGTAAGGTAGAGAACATGATCGATGCCAGTGAAGGTAAAACCGGCGTCGGTTAGGTCGGGTTTATTATAAAAACAAAAATATGTGTTTTTTGTTATTCATTTGTCATTTAGTGAATTGAGAAAATGACACAAGAGAGAGAAAAAGGAAAAGTGTCTGGATAGAATGGATTGTTGAGTTGGTGATCTAAACGGTGGGTGATTGGTTGTTGAGAGGTGGGTCCACAGGATCGGTGTGTGTGATTTGATTGGTTGGAGGTGTAGGTAGCGATTTGGTGATGGTAGAGGCTAGAGAGGGATCGAGTGGGCCACTGGTGTAGCGGCCAAACATGCCACCATGATAATGGAAGCATGATGAGGTAAGTGTCCAACTCTTGTAGTTTTTTTTTAGATAGATTAGGTGATTTGGGAAATTGGGTTTTTTTTTTGTTGTGGGTGGGGAAAATAAAATTTGGAAGATGGGAGGGTAAATTAGGTAGAATAGGGGTGGGGAGAGAGATAAGTGGGAGAAGGAGGGGGGGGATGAGGTGATTTTAGGTGGGTAGAAGTGTCAGGGTGGGAATTTTTGAGAAGGGAGGGTTTGGGGTCACGGGTTTTCTCTGACAGTGACTAGCGTCGTCGGGTTGAACCGGCGTTGGTATTATTGAACCGGTATCGGTCACAAAATAGGTGACCGATGCCGGTTTAGGGGTGACCAAGGTTGGTTAGAGAGAACCAACACGGTTGGGTTTTGGAGAGTAAGGGGCCAAAAGTGCCACAGGTTGGGTGGTTGAGATGGGTAGGGGTAAAATAGGGTGCGGGAAAATGATAGTGGGTGAGTATGGGTATGATAAATGTAGATTATTTTTATTTTTATTGGATGTAGGGGAGAGATCAGCTATGCATGTGGGATAGGGTTCCACCCTTCTCATCATAGTTTGTGGCGTAGTGACCCATGAGGAGTTTGTGGCATGTGGAGGAGGTGGGCCCAGTGGGGTCTAATGCTACCGGCATGTATTCGACAGCTGAAGTCGATGGTTACGCTCATCGATAGATGGGATTCCATGACCAAACGTTCCACCTACCGATGGGTGAGATCACAGTCACCTTCGAGGACATGTTCGAGATCTTGCGTGGCTACCTATATTGGGTACATAGGTCTATTCGATCTCCTCAGAGGCCTCAAAGGAGTTGATGCTGATGGTTTTGGAGAGGGGATGTCCGAGCTAAGATTCCATAGTGCCAACTTGAGCTATGGGGAGATGTACCTAGCCCATCCGGAGGAGACGAGGCTAGTAGTTCTATTGATGGAGGTAGTGTGCTGCTTTGCACTGCCAGATGTAGAGGGTGGGTGGTTTCCTCGATCATTGATGGGGGTATTACATGACATGATGATAGATCAGACCCACTTTTCCTGGGTGCCAACATTCCTGGTGTAGCTATACAGAGAGTTATGGGCATATGGATGGCTACGTAGGTTTAGCTTGTGTTGTACCTTTTTACTTCACTGACTAGGCATATGAGCACATTATCTGTGTGCATCCAGTGGGTATGCCCCAGGCTAATGCCTTTCCACCAGGATATGTATGAGTGGGGTATAGGCGATGGGTGCCCGGTATTGGAGAGCGAGAGATCAAATAGGGTTGCACATGATGTAGCATACTTGGTGATTATTGGAGGGATTTTCCGGGGTGGACATCATTTAGAGGCCATATGTGGACTTCCCATCATATAGGCATATGCGTGATGAGCTAGTTGGCCTCCAGCTACTGAGATGGATAGAGGGTCACCATGTTGGGGAGCACGAGATGATCCTAGTTGATAGAGTTAGACGGCAGTTTGGGCTGCTATAGACATACCTCCACCTTCCCGCCTTGAGATAGGAGAGACAACATGGAGAGACCCTTACCTCTACCATAGCTGAAAGTTCCCCACAAAGAAGGAGGAGCAGGAAGTAGACCATTAGATTGATGATGCTACAGTCACGAGACAGATATAGATAGTGGTGGGTGGCTCATTTACGAGCCATACCACCCAGATCAAGGCGCAGTGGATCTAGCCACCATCACGGTGTGTAGAGAGATGCCCTTCGAGGGCGGGTGGCTACTACGATTACCCGTTGGGTATGGTGCGAGACATAAATTGGAAGCTCGAGGTGGAGGTGGCCGAGTTACATGTACAGTGGCCGGTCTTGAGCCCGATGGTCAGGGGGTATGGGGGATGGAGATGGAGATGATGGTCGGGTTTCTACCTTATAGGCACGAGTGATAGGGTTGCAGGCCAGCCGGCCACAACACGGGAGTATAGATTGGGGCCTTACGAGGCCTACATGCGCGGGCGGGGTCGATGGCATCACCATAGGCACCGGGACGGGGTCCCGGTTCACGGCGAGGAGTGGGAGTGGGATAGGTCCCGTAGGATAGGTATAGGGGCCAAGGCCTATGGGGCCACCACAAAACGTGCCCATATCTAGGTTATGGGATGCCCTAGGTGAGGCTAGATACTACTAGGATCGATTGATGGCAGCCGAGATAGACTTTATATCTTATGGAGAGTATTGGGTACAACGGACCTTGAGTGAGAGGATGAGATCCCGTACTCACAGTGTAGAGAGCACGGGGGCCATCGAGCCCGAGATAGCATCGAGGAGAGGCCACCGGCTCATGAGACTAGCTTCGGGTGATGTGCTTGCGAGGACCCGGCCAGTGCAGAGGAGGCTAAGGGGACATGAGATACGATATGGAGGATGTCCGAGAGAGGGTGCTTGATATATGGCTCCTGATTTTGACATTTTGAGATTTTTGATATATACCGGCTTGCGTGCCAAAGAGATTGTTATATTTTGTGATCACATACCGGCTGCATGCCTGAAGAGAGTGAGGATGTATGATATTTTTGTATATTTTGAGCATATACCAGCCTACGTGCCGAAGATATTTTGTATTGTTTTATTATTTTATTGTATATGAGACCGGCCTACGTGCCGATGACATTTTGTATTGAGTATCGGCCTACGTGCCGATGATTTTGAGAGATGATGGACATGATTGGATATACATGTACATTATATTGAGACACATATTTATTTATATGATGAGATGGATGAGATTCTTTATTTTTTGGTGTGTTATGAGAATTTTAATTTTTGTTGTGATATGGATGGAAACTAGGTGAGTTAGGCATGATGGAGTCAGGTTGGTTTAGGCATGGATCGAGTCAGGTTGGTTTAGGCATGGATCGAGTCAGGTTGGGTTAGGCATGGATTGAATCAGGTTGGGTTAGGCATGGATTGAGTCAAGTCTTAGGCATGAATCAATTCATGTCTTAGGCATGAATCGAGTCAAGTTTGTTTAGGCATGGTTGAGTCATTTTTAGGTATGGTTGAGTCAAGTTTGTTTAGGTATGGTTGAGTCGAGGTTTGTGTAGGCATGGTTTGAGTTTAAATTAGTTAAAGTGGTGATTCATTAGTTTGGGCAATGAATGATGATATGGGTCATGTGTAAGATACTTTATAATATATATATATATATATGATGACGTGATGATGGTAGAGTAATGGTAGTCACAATAAATGTATAGTGTGATGATGATACATTTTTAGCAAAAGTTTTGTTGGGTTTGGTTTGATTTCCAATTTTGGATATAAAAAGGAAACTAAGTAGGGTAGAATGTGATCTAGGAAGATGAGAGGTGAAATTTTTATGGTAGAGAGTGGCCGAGATAACCTCCAAGGGCCCCATGCCCTTAGAGTGTTGCCTACATAGTCCCGGTGAAAAGGGACCTCAAGCCGATGTAGTTATCCCATAAGCTAGGGAAGAATATGAGGAGGTATGAAAATGAGTTAGTAGGTTTTAGGCATGATGGGTTTAGGTATATTAGGTGTGGGTGGGTTATAGAAAAATTGGTATAGGTGGTGTCGATTGTGGTAGAAGAGGAATGTTACCCCAAAGGTATGCGTCGAGGACCAAGTCTTGTGTAAGGTAATCAAAACGTAATAAAGAAGGTAAAAGATAAGAGGGGGCAAGAAAGCCACCGATTGGTTAGGATCATTCTAAGTAGATCATACCTTGGAGGAGGTGATGAACGTAAGACCCTAAAGAAATTACATGATTGATTGTTCTAAAGGTGAAAAGTAGTCACATGATCACCAAATGTCTTGGTTTTAAGAGGTCCTTGAGGTGGTAGGAAATGGGAGTGAGAATGGTGAGAAGGGTGAAAGGTGGTTATTTTATTATATGGTATGAGGTAGCATGCTCTTTGGGCAAGATATCCGAGGTCCCAATGGGAAATTCCATGACTAAAATTTTGTTTTGACTTGTATTTGAGATAGACTAATCGATGTGGAAAGTCTATATGGGATGAGGAAATTAACTACTTGAGTTCTTCGTGAAGTGATCGATGCGAGAAGCTTCAAATTATCACTTTTTTTTGAAACACTTTACATAACTTGTCCTTCGAGGAGTAGTCTATTTATAGCAGCGATTGCGAGAGGAAGATGTCATTTTGAGGAATTCATATTTTATTATAAGTTTGACTCAAGGAGTTGTGTCCCAAGTGAGGGCTTTGAAGTCATGGACAATACCAAGGTGAAGAATAGGATTCTTGTTCGAAAGTAGGGTAAAATGACCATGGGATCTCATCTAAAGGTAGAAAAAAGTATCCATGAGAATCATGCTATGTGCAACGCCAGTACACATATTCAAGAGAAGATAACAAGTTACGGTACTCACATGATTCTTGTTTAATCATTGATAAGGTGTAATAAGTGGATAGCACTCAAGGGACGAGAATGGAAAGAGACAAAAATTGATGTAGGACTAAAATTCAATAGTAGAGAACGGTCGAAGATGCAAGGCATTAAGGGCTCGAGTTCGGGTTTACCATCGAGTGAAGATAAATGATAAGCACCTGATCTATAAGTATGGGTCATGATGTATGGTCCAAGCCAATTAGGAGTAAATTTTCCCGTTTACTTTTTTTCTACTTTGGTTACATGTTTATTTTCTTTCAGATAAGGTCACCGACTTGGAAAGGTTTGTCATTGACATGTTTTTCGTAGACACATTTTATACGTTTTTGGTAAACTTGAAGGTGGTCAAGAGTGTTAAGACAACGTTCATCTAATAACTCCAGTTGTGCTAAATGGTCCTAACGAAAATCATCATCATTGAGCATGTCATGGAGAGAAATGCGGAGTGAGGGGATCTGGACTTCGAGAGGCAGAACAACCTCTATACCATAGACTAGATAAAAGGGTGTGGCAACAATGGAAGTATGGATACTAGTACGGTATGCCCACAGGGAAAAAGGAATGTGCATATGCCAATCCTTCCTATTATTGTTAACCACTTTCATGAGAATTTTGTTTATGGTTTTGTTAGTGGATTTAGCTTAGCCATTGGTTTGTGGGTAATAAGGTGACGAGAAACTTAGTTGAATGCCAAAGGTGTCGCAAATTTTTTGCAATGTTTTATTTTTAAATTATTTTCCATTGTCAGTGATGAGGTGATGAGGAACACCAAAGCGACAAATGATGTGGTGATTAATGAACTCACATATTTTCTCAGATTTCATGGAGATGAGTGGTATGGCTTTAACCCATTTTGTGTAGTATTCGGTAGTGGTGATGATCCATTGATGTCACTGGGAAGAATGGGGATTTATCTTGCCGACAAGATCCAAACCCCATTTAGAGAAGGGCCAAAGGTCAAGGGTGACTTGTAAGGCATGAATGGGTGTATGATGAAGATTGGAATGTTGTTGGAATTTT
Source organism: Taxus wallichiana var. yunnanensis (assembly GCA_018340775.1). Taxonomy (NCBI): domain Eukaryota; kingdom Viridiplantae; phylum Streptophyta; class Pinopsida; order Cupressales; family Taxaceae; genus Taxus; species Taxus wallichiana. Next base: position 539,555,566 of record CM031244.1, on the reverse strand, counting down.
ACACAACATTTGATGTAGTCGCAACAATCATGGTTAAGGGTCAGCTAGTAATAGCCTAGGTGAAGAACATGCTTAGCAACAGCAAGGCCACTGAAGTGACCTCCACATATGCCATCATGAACCTCCTTAATGGTATAAGAAATTTCAGAACTCGTGAGGCATCACAAGAGAATGCCATCAAAGCCGCGCTTATAGAGGAGGCCCCCCATGATGATGTAATGAGAGACCTTTTTAAGGAAGGCACGTTGTCCATTACGAGTGAGATTAGGAGGTAATATGGAGAGAGAAAGATAGTAGGAGTATTTCTTTACCAAAGGTCACTTGGGTCATGGGTAGTGGTTTTGATGGAGTAAACTTCATGAGGTAAATAAGAAGGTGATTGGAGTCATTGTAAGGTGAAAAATATTTTAGAGTCGGTGGGTGAAGTGGGTATTTGAGAAGCCAAGAAGGCCATGGTATCTGTAAATTTGTTGGTTGAACGGGGATAGTTTGAAGGGCGTAATGGTCAAAGGTGGTCAAAATTATGTCCACATGACATTTATACATTTGAAATATCTCATTATGATATTGGTATATACCATTGACTTGGTTTATAACCAATTGGGAGTCACCAAAGATATTGATTGATTTGACATGTAGAGAGTAGGTGGCTTGGACACCTAATACGAGTGCTTTTATTCGGAAATATTATTTGTACAATCAAAATCTAGTTTGAAAGATAAAGGCATGGGTTCACCATTAAGTGAAATGAGGATAATACCTACCCCACCCCCACGCTAACACTTGGAACCATCGAAGAAGAGTGTCATTTGGTATGCGGGTTTATCCAAGGAGAGGGTAGCAATTGACTCATATGGAAAGTCAAAATTAGAGGGTTGATCCCCATAAATAGGTGCATCAGCCAATTGGTCGGCGATAGCTTGGCCCTTGATGGACTTTTGATGAATGAATTTGAGGTCGAGGTTGGCTAAAAGCACAAGCCAACGTGTGACACGCTGATTTTGGTAAGTTTTGGCATACATGAAGTGTAAGGGATCGGTGTTGGTTATAACATAGGTTTTGTGGTTGAGTAGGTAATGGCGGAGTTTTGTGGCAATGAAAACTAAGGCTAAGAAAAGTTTTTAGGATGGGTGTATCGGGTTTTGTAGTCTAAAAGAGTATGGCTTATGTAATAAACCACTTGTTCCCTGTGTTGTTCATCGCGATGAGTGAGCATGGCCCCCAAGGAGTAATTGGTAGTTGAGATGTATAGGTAGAAGGGTTGATCATCTTTAGGTGGGATGAGTATGGGTGGTTGGAGAATGTATTGTTTTAGGGCCTCAAAATATTTGTCGCGATCATCATCCCATTTAAAGGAGACATCCTTCTTGAGAAGATGATGAAATGGTTGACAATGATCGATAATTATGAAATGAAATGGAGAATAAACTACAACTTACCTTGCAGAGATACGAAGTTGCCTAAGGTTAGTGGGTGGTGGTATTTCAAGAATGGCCTTGACTTTAGCAGGTTCTATACCCCATAGGGAAATGATAAATCACAGGAACTTTCTTGAGAGAACCGTGAAGAGTTACTTCTTGGGCTGAAGGTGGATGTAATATTTAATGAGGCGGTCAAAATGGTTTTTAGGATGGCAAGGTGCTCGGAGCGGCATTTAGATTTTTGAAGATATCGTCCACGTAATATTCCAATATATGATGCATGATGTCATGGAAGATGTAAGTCATAGCCCGCTGATATGTGGCACTAGCATTTTTAAGGCCAAAAGGCATGACTCGATAGCGAAGGTCCCCGAGGGTTATGAATGTGTTTTGTGTTGATCCTTTGGGGCAAGCAATATTTTGTTATAACCTAAGAAGCCATCCATGAGTGATAGCATTTCATGACCAGCGGTAAGGTCAACCAACATCAATACCGGGTAAGGGGAAGTCATATTTTGGGCGAGGCTAGGTTGAGGTCATGGAAATCCATGTAAATGTGGAGTCCCCCTGTCACTTTAATGATAGGGACAATGTTAGAAATCCAACGAGATAATCAATGGGTAAGATGAAGGAAATGGAAAGAAGACACTGAAGTTCTTCTTTGATGAGAAGGGCAATATGAGGGTGCATTTTCCTCGAATTTTTGTTTGATGGGTTTGGCATTGAGAACAAGAATAATATTGTGGGCCACTATGGTGGTGTCTGCGTAAGATCAAGCAAATGGGCTTTGAGGAAATAAGTGTGGCTTCTGTCGTCTAAAGATTGTATCTTTAATGTTGATCATCGATATGAATGTGATTCATTGATATGGTTTCATTCACGGTCTCGAGAGGGTAATGAATGATGAATATATGAGTCTTTTACACCAAGGTAGGTGAGTATAGATTCATCATCCTAACATTGAATGATGTTAATTGAAGGTGTATCATCATTAATCATTTTAGGATACAGGAAGGGAAGAGAGGAAGGGGCCTCGCCCTCGCATTGATAAGTCAGAGGCCCTAAGGAAATGGTGTTTATGAAAAAAAAAATTAGGAGGGATATATTCTGGATCCATCAACTCCGTCGGTGAGGGTGGTGATGGAGGTGGAGAGGTGAAGAAGGTGGAGAAGGACGAATGTTCTTGAATGGGTTCAATGCGGGCTTGTTTGGTAGGTGGTTCAACAAAGCCGATACCACTACGGTCATTATGTTTGTGGGTAGTACATGGAATAATAGTATGGCGGCCTTGCTCATAAAATCCAAAACCAAAACCCTTCCACGCACATCGGTGTAGAAAGGTGTGGATGAAACAATGATTGGTGTGAGAAAATCGATGGAAAATGGATGGGTTTGTGACATTGGTTCAGGTGTGTAAGTGGTAGTGCAAGTCCCCCATAGGTGAGACTAGTACAAAGATGAGGAAGACCATAAAGGAGGTGTTCTCCTATGCGGTGATCATAGCGAGGATATTGGTGAAGACTTCCATACTCTTGTGGAGTAAGGAATGTGTTGACACTATATAAGTGATACTCCCCTAGAGTGAGGCATTGGAAAATTTCTTCCAAGGGATCAATGGTTGGTATGTGGGTAGCTGAAATAGATGATGTGTCGGTGGTCGAATGTGGAGGTAGAGTTAATGGATTGGGAGGATGATGGGTCAGGCCATGGAGGTTGTGGTAGTGGTAGGAATGGAGGAGGCATGTGTGGTGGAGGTAGTGGTTATACTAGTAAGTGGAGGTGTAGGTGAAGTGGTAGTGGTCGTGGAGGTAGATGCCTTAATGGGTATGAGCACATCATTGGGTCGGTAAAGCATGTTGCATGTTTTAAAAGGTGATGGATCAGCTAGGATAGTGTAGGTATGTCCTTCATGCTCAAACTTTACACAATGATGTAAAGTGGAAGGAACATAACCCATGACACGAATCTAGGGTCTGCCAAGCAACATGTTGTATTGAAATTCCCCCTCTAAGACATAAAATAACTCTAGAATAGTGTGGGGGCCCATGCGAATGTGGAGGATGATGGTACCTAGTGTAGAGGTGATAGTGTCGTTGAATGAATGCAACATGACAAGATGTTTATGCATGTAATTTTCAGGTATGCATATTTGAGTGAATGCATGGGATGAAATGATGTTAATGCTAGCACCCCCATCAATCATCACACATCGTACACATATATCATCGATGTGGATAGAGATGAAGAGAGTTGGGTCTAGGTCATCGATTTGGTGCGGTGCGATCTCTTCCTCTGAGAAGCTAAGGGAGGCTACTTGGTGAGTAGGGTGAGGTGAAGATGAAGGTGGTAGTTTGGTGAGATGAAGATGAGGCTACATGATGGGGTGTGATAATGGAGGCTATGGGTGTAGGGTCATTGGGTAAAACCTCAATAGATTACATGACCTCCATGAGAGCTTGACGATGGGATTCCGAGGTTTGGATGAGGTCATATAAGGACATTTTGAGGGGGGATTGGTGCAATTGTTTGAGCATGGTGCGGTGCATGACCCCATTAGAAATATGATATGTGGGACCACGGATAATGATTTTAGGTATGGGCATAGATGATATGCTGGGTATAGGATTTTTTGGTGAGTTGGTTGCCTTTTCTTTGCCTTTTTCCCTCTAAGCACGCGTAGTGACATGTATCATGTTGATTTGAGGGGATTTTTTAAATGGAGAAGGTGTAGGATGAGTGGTATAATGACATGATGGGAAAAAACCTACCGGGGAGAAAAGCCTTATGAGGTGAGTTGGGTACAATGACATTTAGATGATGGTGTGGCAAGTTCTCGATGATGGGAACCATGTTAATTTCAAATCTTGGGGTGGATCTAAGAGTTGAGGGGGTAGTTTATGGTTGTTGAGTAGGTAGTGAGGGAAGGACTGTGGGAATGGGTATCAGTGAAGCAAGGTCCTCATCAAGAAGATCGTCATCATCAAAGTTGGCTTTAGGAGGACACAACTTGATAAGGATGGTTTTCAAAGCCTTACATTCTCCACATCGTGCCTTGACACACGATGGTAGGAATAAATTTTAGTGTCATCAAACCCTTTTGGCTTGGGGTTGAGGGGGTCATAAGGTCTCGAGTGGCGGTAATGTAATGATGTAATTCTAAAGGAGGTTGGTTAATATTTTGGCATAAGACCCTACTTAGTGGGTCATGAATGGGAAGTGAAAGTGGGTTTTGGCATAGGTGCGGCTGATTGTTGAGGAACAATTTTTGTAGGAGGGGGAGTGGGTTGAGCTATGGTTTTGGGTGCTGGAGTGATCTTGGGTGTTGGTCGTGTTTGCTTAGGTAGGGGTATGGTAGATGAATGGGTAGGAGGGTGTATGGTTGTTTTGACTACCTTATTGGAGGGTAGCGGATTTTTGTCTTTGGGTTGCACCTTCTTGGGTAAAGGTGATATGGGTGTACGAGATCTAGAAGGAAAAGCAGATGGGGGAAGAGGGCGAGTTACCCAGGGGGATAACGGAGGTGCTGTGAAGGTAGATGACGTGGGTCATGCGAGGGTGTGAGGGACAGAGACTGAAGTGTAGTGGGTAGTGAAGAAGTAGTTGAGGGTATTGGAGGTATGGGTGGTAAAGATGTTGTAGGTGCGGGTGTAAGTCATGTCGAACCTAGGTATGTTAGAGGTTTGTGAGGAAGGAATGGGCTATTGTGTTTTTGGTTTACCGATGGGTGGAAGTTTCTTGACCGTGTTGGGAGGTTAGGTGTTAAGATAGATGAAACAGGTGAAGGTAATATAGGTGTGATAGGCACAACTAGGGTATGAGTTCTATGGGTTTGATTCTTCCATTTAGGTGTCAAAGTAGGTTTGGTGTTGACTTTGGAGGATATGGCTAAATCTAGTTTGATAGGTGGATGAATAAGGCTGGCAGTTGGGGTGACCCCTAAGGTAGTGATAGGTTTAGGGAGGAAGATGATGTAGGTGTGGGTTTGGATTCGGATGTATGTTGGGTTATGGTAAGGATGTGTGTTGAGTTATGATGGGTGTCGTGGAAGAAGTTGTGATAGAGGTGGTTGTGCTCGATTCGATTGGTTGAAATATTTTTGGGTAGATAGTGGAGGTATCAGTGAGTGACATCTGCATTTGCGTTGAGGTAGGAAGGAAAATATGTCACCCCAAAGTAAGGCCCTATCCACATAATCTAAGTGATCAACCAAGCATGAGAATGGCACGTCTGTAGGCGAGGTTGATGAGGACCTAATAGCAATTCCTGTAAAATGTGTCTTAGAGATGGGGAATTTCCTAGCTTCGGCTTAGTGGGTAAGAGAGATGAAAGTAGGTCTACAGATCTTGGGTAGCTGATGGAGAATGCTCGCCTAGAGGAAAGGTATCTCTACTAGATCCTTGATAGGTGGAGGAGAAATGGGTGCTCCTCTATAGGTGGAGGAGATGATGGGTGCTCGTCTTTGGGTAGAGGAGATAAACAAGTATCCTCCATGGACTGAAGAAGTACTTTGGGTGTCGGTTCCCTAGGTGGATAAGCCAAAGGTGAAATGGTCTCGATGTTAGCAGAAGGCTCCTCCACAAGTGAGGAAGGAGGTGAAAGGTGTTCCTCTGTGGGCGGAGGAATAGGTGAGGTGGGTTCTGATGCAGAAGGAGGACTTCGGGCTAGAATTTCCTCTATGGAAGGAATATGAGGTAATTAGGAAGTAATGGGTGCATCGCTGAAAATAGTGTGGACCTCGTGGGTATGGCTATCATGAGTTGAGGTCTCACCATTTTGATAAGATGAAGGGGCATGATTGGGAAAGGGTTTCTTGAAGATGTGCATGTTTTAATTGGCGGTGCGTTATGATTATCCATGGTTAATTCACCTTTCTCGAGCATTTCTTGGACAATGTTTTTTGAAAGTGATGTAATTTTGTCACTATGACCCTTTACGCGATGATAGTTATAGAAGTCGTGATCTTTATACCATGCGGGTGTGGGGTGAGTAGGGTCAAAACCAATGTGTGGTTTTATAGGCGGAAGGGTGATGGCCCCAGCTTTGATGAGATTTTCTAAGACGAGGAAGAATAAGGTTCCCCAATTGGGGTATATTTCCATTGTTTCCATCTAAATTGAAAAGTTTGAATGGGTGAAATATTAGATGAGGGGCTAGCCTAGTTTGATGGATGATCCGGGCTGACTTTGAGTACCACTATGTTAGCATTCCCCTTGGCCTTTGAATAATTGTTCTATGGTTTGGAAGAAGAAGAGGTATCATTCAACTTGAATGCCAAGTTCTTACTACGTAATTGGATTTTCTTCTCTTTGATGGCCCGAATCTCTAGCTTTCATGCCATGGTGAATGCTTCGTCGAAGGTTCAGAAATTTTGGACCTGTAGGGTTGGTGAGATATGTCTAGCACAAGCCCACGTAAAGAGCTTGATGAGTTCTATTTGTGGTAGTTGGAAGGTGAGTTGATTGATCAGGCTACGCCAATGAGCGACAAAATCTGTGATAGATTCATCGTCATATTGACGCATGGAGTATAGGTCAGTCATGGTAACCTTCTTAACATATTAATGGAGAAGTGATCCAAGAAGGCTTGGGCTACCTGATTAAATGAAAATATAGAGTGTCTCGGTAACCCACTATACCAATCTAATGCAGTCTAGTCGAGAGACATGGGAAAGTTCCTCAAGAGTAAAGCGTCATCGTGAGCGATTAGGTAGCACCCATGTTTGAAAGACCGCAAATGTTGTTTCGGGCATCCCTTGCTATTGAAACAGTTGAATTTAGGCATTTCCCAATGCACGGGGTATGGATGAATAGGAATGGATGGATGGATATGCTCATTACAAATCTCGTAGTAGGTGAGTATTTTGGGAGCTAGTAATCGATGCCTCTAATGTATGCATCTTGTCCATCATTAATTTGATAAGGTCATTGGTAGGTTGTGATGGTTAGATGCCTCTGCGTAGCGTAAGAGGGTTGGTGTGGGGTGTGTAACAAGGGTGGTAATCTAGTATATGGTGTTGCCATATAGGTAGATTGAGAAGAAGGCAGTGAAATAGGGGGTATGTACCTAGAATGAATAATAGATGAAACAGGAGACTATTATTAATATGTATATGGAGGTGGAAGGCTCATGGTAACCCTAGTGGTAATGGGGCTAATGATTGTCGAATGAAAAGACCACATTTTGGAAAGGGGTAGGGGTCACCGACATCTTGGAGGTGGTAGTGTAGCTACGGGTATATGTGAGATAATAGGGGTGGATGAGGTTGTGTTACTAGGTGGTTCTTGAAGGTATGGTGGATGTGGTGGGTGTAATAGATGTAGCATATGCATGGCAGCCATAGCGGGCATAGGGCCTAGTTGTGAAATGGGGGGGGTAAGGTGGATGTGGACAGCATGGAGCCAAACGAGGCCGACGCAGAGTGAGAAAGAGAGTCGGGGGATAGATATGGGCATGTTGTATCAAGCCCGACCCAGGCATCTCGAGTGGATGAGTGGGAGAGATAAAACCGCAAGGTGGTAGGGTTTTGGTCAAGGAGTCATGTGAACTCCTCATCTCCGTAGCGATAGTGATAGGTTGGATAGGTTCCATGGCTGGTGATAAAATGGAAGGTGGTGAGGGACTAGGTGTGAGGTGGTTGACAACCGGCATGGAATACGAGTGTGCTTGCTTGTCTTGAGTCGGCACCATGTGAAAAATTATTGATCGAGGTTGGGATACTTTTACGTAAATGACACATTAAAATAGTATGAGGAACATGTGAAATAGGATGTAAAAATGAATTAGCTATCAAATGTCACCTAGAAAATGACACGAGTTAACCGATGCCGGTTAGGGTAAACTAATGCCGGTCATAGTAACCACGATTAGTCACTTGTGAAAAGTGGATAGTTGGTCAAAAATAAGGTATAAGGCAAAATATGACAAGTATGCCAAATATTGATGAGATTTACTAGGTCAATGGGAATGATAATAGTGATAGGGACTATGAATAGTCGAAGAAGGTGAATAGGTGTCCTTTTGGGTAGGTTAACCAAAATGATAGTGAATCGAACGCCGGTTAGGTATAATCGATGATCAACATCGATGAACCGCAAGCGATGGTCATTGGACCGACACCTGTCACTTATGGAATTGAAATAGTGATGAAGAAAATATGGTTGTGAGTTAAAATTTGATGTGGAATCGGACCCGAGATTATGAGAATGATGAAAATATGGTCGAGCACACTTAGATGAATTGGACTAAACCAACTGTGATGAGGAGTGTACAAGGAGAAAAAGGAAAAATGAAGAGCGTGACCTCTCAACTCAAAACGCAAGCCAAGTAGAAACACTAAGAAAACCATGATCCTAAGAGTGATTTTTTTATTATGTTTGTTTAGCTTATTTATTTAAGGACTGACTCATGAAATGCAAAATAGAATTTTTGGTGAGGATGACTTCCTATGAAAAAGGAGATCTAAAAGGTGAGGTTTCGGTATGTTATGGTGGGGGCGTGCCTTGCTTTGAAGTATGACTCGAACAAGTAAAGCAAGTTGGGTGCCCACTGTACCGTGATCGTGTGATCACCTACAAATTATTCTAGGTAAGATGTCATTTAAGAATGTGTGTATTTTAAATTTTTGTGAGGTTTGGTAAGACTTAGAGAAAGAAAAAAGGAAAGAAGTGGTTTTCTATGATTTGTTTGTCAACCATTAGCTAGGCATGACTTCCAATATATAGGTTTCCCTCAATTAATGTGAGCTAATGCAGCAAATCAGAATGAAATGCAATGATTTTTAAGCCCAAATCGAAATATGGAATTCGATGACACAATGAGAGGAATAGGAGAAAGTATGATCTTTCACTAATGCGAAAACAAGAAGAAATGGTTCTTTTTAAGTACACCAAAAGAAAGGTTTCTTTTAGAGCAAATAGAAAGAAAAAGAAGGTTACCAAGGAATAAAATTAATGTGTATGATTTTCAAAAGGGAAAAACACACAAATTTTCCTAGGAATGAATAAAATGCAAGGAACCCCAAATGGATCCCACTTTGGGCATGCCAAAATGTTTCACTTGATTCTTGGACATTTATTTGAATATTGATGAAATTGATAGGGTAACAGGCGTAAGAGGAATACCTATTAGAGATGGTTAAGGTTGTTGCACGCGCGTTTGACTTATTGATCCACAACTGATTGTGAGAGCTTCCTTTTGGCTAGGAGGAACTACCTGAAATGGAAGGCAAGACCACTAGAAAGAGTTAAATAATATATGCAGTGGATTGCCTAGCATGTGCTAGATCCGGGAAGTGTGATACTTCTGAACAATGTTAATCCACTTTGCTTTAAAAAAATTTAATGTCATAACAAAGTAAATCCTATTGTAATTAAAATGATTTGGGTATCTCATTTAAAACACAATAAGAAATATATAATCTAACAAGCTAGGTTAAAATAAGATCTCAAGTTTTCTATGTTTTTGTAGGTTTGACAGAGGTCTTAGATAGTCACGAGTGAGTAAAGGTGATGTGGGAATAGGTAGGTGATCGGCTATTCTCGGTTTTGGTAGATACAGAGACCGATGCCGGTTAAGGGTGAGCGACACCGGTTTGGGAGAACCGGCTTGTTATCGGGATACTTTAGGAATGTCACGAGAATGAGCTTTGAATCTCCCTTATGATTACACAAATTACTTGGTTGGTTGGAATGAGGTATTAAGTTGTTTGGGTGGGATTTGGTGAGGTTTTAATAGGGATATGGAGGGATGAGTATTAATGGAGGTCGGTGGGTGGCTAGGAGAACAAAGGATGAAAATACAATGATGAAATAAGTGAACCGAGGAGTAAAATATTCTACTTTCTTGGAATCTGCAGTTGCAGGCATCTGTGAGTGAGGAATAAAGGTGTTGATAAGAGGTTTAATGTTATGGAGGATCACTAAACGTTGAGGAGCTCTTGCATGGGCTGCATGTGCTCTCTTTTTGCTGATTAGATCAAATATGTGCCGAGGTGAGTCTTTGGATGGTTATTGGATGAATGTTGGATCTCTTTGTAAGAGAAAATACTTGATCTCCTTCTTGCATGCATGTTCTCATTGAAACTTGTTCTCTAAAGATGTGATATCTCTCAAGAATGTGCCAACGTTTGCCAACCTCAAAAATAATGTTGTTTTGGGGGTTAAAATGTGACCAACGATGGTTACGGCTTAACCAAATAATGGTTAAGGGTAAACGGCGTCGGTCAAAGTGGGATTTCTATGTTTACTAAACTAGGCGAGATCCCCTTGATTTTCAGGGATCTAGTGTCATTTTTTTACCTACGGATTAGACCGAAAGCTTCCTTTAAGCATACAGGAATGTGGTTAGAGGGAATGTAGGCATTGATTTTTAGGGTTTGGGTAGGTCTTAGTTAGTTATGGCAACTTACTAAGAATAGGTCTTAGGGTGAGGTGGTTTGATGAGGTGTCTAGGTGAGGTGTATGTGTGGCAATATCTAAATTAAGATATTTAAATAATAAATATTGTGAGGATAATGAATTAATTAAATTAATTATTAATATTAGTGGGGTGAAGGGGGCCATGGCTAGTTGAATGTGATGAAGTGTTTTATTTGTCGAGGAACCAAGGGGGAATGTGACCCAATGTGGGTGTCTACTAATTTGATAAATTTTACAATCTCATAGTTGTTGCAATGTTTTTCAATTGTTTCTCTTATTGTGTCAAATCTTCTTTTCTTTTTCTTAAAAAAATAACTTCCTCTGTGTTCTTTGCACACATCTATTTGCAAAATCTCCATTTTATTTTCTCCTCTATTTATTTTGTGTTGCTGCACTTTCTCTCTCTTTTTCTTATCTCTATAATTTCCCTTCTTTTTTTTTTTTCTTGTGTTGTTGCACAAATTTTCTCCTCTCTCTTTCTATTCTCCTTTGAGTTGTGGTTCTTTATCTATTCTCTATCTTCTCTATTTTGTATTATGTTGTTGTATACATACATACATACATACATATATATATACATACCCTACATACATTATAAACATATATATATATATATATATATATATATATATATATATATATATATATATATATATATATATATATATATATATATATATATATATATATATATATATATATATATATATATATATATATATATCCCTTGATTTAAAAATTTACCGTGTAATATAAAAATATTTATATATATATATATATATATATATATATAAAAATATTTATATTATATATCATGCCCCATATATATATACACATATATAATATTATAATGTATTATATGCCTAGGCCTTTACAAATATTCCATGACCAAATAACAAAAAAATGGACCCAAAATTTAAATGCAAAGGAATTAATTCCGGACTTTAAAGTCTCTTGAGGCTAAAACAATGGAAGCCCATGGAATAACACCATGTGGCTTGGGAAAAAGAGGGTGTAAAAGATTTCCAATAGCCAAAATATTAATTCATGGCTAAACAATTAAATGGCCTAACAGATCGGTGGTTGGAGGGCGAGTAAAAGGATTTCAAACTTTGGGAGGGGCTTGATTTTACCTACCCTCATAAATTTTGACACTCCCCCTTAATCTCGAGCCAAACAAGAAATTAATTTTTAGAGCTGGACAGTCCATCTATGACGCCCATATTTTCTCTCAATTTATCAAATCTTTCTTTTGACAGAGGTTTGGTAAAAATGTCAACTAATTGCTGCTCTAACCTACAAAATTTTAGTTCAATTTCTCCTTTCTCAACCAATTCACAAATAAAATGATATCTGATTGTTATATGCTTGCTTCTTCCATGAAAAACTAGATTATTTGATAATGCAATTGAAGACATATTATCAAAAAAACTACATAACCTCCTCGTTGCTTTTCCTACAAATATGAGAGAATTCTTTTAGCCAAATCATCGATAAACAACTAAGTTTGCTACAATATACTTTTCTTTTGCGATGAAAATGAAACTCCTGATTGTTTCTTTGAAGCCCATGAAATGGCTCCTGATCCAACATTAAACACATATCTAGATGTGCTCTTTCTATCATCCAGGCTACCCCAATCACTATTTTTATATCCAACTAATTAAAAATCATTATTAGCAGACATATAAATTCCAAAATTCCAAAATTCCTTGTTCCATTCACATACCTTAGTATTCACTTTCCTTTTTCCAATGAGACTCTTTTGGTGTCTCCATAAATATGGAAATCAAACTAACTACATACATTATATATGGTCTTGTTACAATTAAATACATCAAAGCTTCCTACCATGCTTTTATACCTTGTAGGATCCACATTGCTACTGTAATCTTCTTTAGTCAATTTTAGACTTAATTCAATTGGTGTAGATGTTGGTTTGTTGTCCAACATTCTAAATCTTTGCAAAATTTCTTTTGCATACTTTTCTTGACATATAAAAATTCCTTGTTCTATTTGTTTGACCTTAATGCCAATAAAATACTTCAACAATCCCAAATCATTCATCTCAAATTCCTTCTTCATGGCTGATTTAAATTCATCAATTGCCTTGTCTGAATTTCTAGTAAAAATTAGATCATCTACATACAAAAAAAAATTAAAATCTCACCATTGTTTTCTTTGATGTAGAGTGTGGGCTCACTACTACTTTTGCTAAATCCATTACTAATCGGTAGGAATCTATCCTACTATATACCAAGCTCTTGGTGTTTTTTTCAAACCATACAAAGATATTTTCAACTTGTACACCTTTCTTTCATGCCTTGGGATTTCATAACCAAGTGGTTAGCCCACATACACTTCTTCTAGCACTCCATTTAGAAAAGATGATTTAACATCCATTTGATGGAATTTCCATTTGTGATGAGAAGTTATGGAAATAATTGTTCTCACGTCTCTAGCCTTGCTATTGGAGAAAATGTCTCATTATAATCATGTCCAGGATTTTTTTAGCCTTTGACAACTAATCTTGCCTTGTGTCTTTCAATTTTTCCTTTAGGAGTAGTCTTGGTTTTATAAACCCACTTGACTCCAATGACTTCCTTTCCTTTAGGAATATCTACTAGCTCCCATGTTTGATTCTTTTCTATTGCATGCATTTCTTCATCCATTGCTTCACACCATTTATTATCTTTAATTGATTCTTCATAATAAATAGGATCAACTTGTGAAAATAAAGAAAATTAATCATTTCATCTTCATTTTCTTCATACCTTAACTAGTCATAGATCTCTTGTACATTCCTCATTCTTCCTTGTTATTGCAATGAGTCTGATGATGATGAAGATGCTTCATTAGCTGGTCCTTGCATGCTTTTTTGTTGTTTCCATTTGAAGATTCACCCCTTTTTGAAATGGGTGTCCAACTTGGTACATTGTTTACTCTTCCTTATGTTGCTTCAAGCATAATGATAGGTGCATTTACATTTGTTTGTGGCTGCTCCACTACTTGTACATCTTCCCAAGATGCTTCCTCAATGAATTGAACATATCATGTGATTATCAACTCCTTAGTAACTAGATTAAACAATCTATAAGCTTTTGATTGCTCACTATATCCAATAAAAATGCACTTCTCTCCTTTTTTATCCCATTTTTTCTTCTTTTCTTTGACACATGTGCATATGCCACACACACAAAAATCTCAAGTGTTCAACACTTGGTTTTCTTCCACTCCATGATTCTTGAGGTATTTTGTTCCTCACACTCTTCATAGGACATCTATTCAACAAATATATTGTTGTCCCAACTATTTCTTCCCATAATTCATTGGACAATCCTCTTGCTTTGAGCATGCTTCTTGCCATTTCTTGAATGGTTTTATTCTTCCTCTCTGCTACACCATTTTTCTAAGGTGTATACCTTGTTGTGAATTGCTTCTTGATCATGTGTCTTTTATAAAGTTCAAAACACATTTGATATATACTCTCCCCCTCTATCAGTTCTCAATGTCTTTATATAATGGCCACTATGCTTCTCAACCATGGCCTTGAACTATTTGAATACTTCAAATGTTTCTGATTTTTTTTTAGAAAATAAACCCATGTTCTTCTACTGAAGTCATCTATGAAAGTAATGAAATATAAACTTTTATTCATGGAGGGATTTTTCATGGGACCACATAAATCTGAATGTATCAGCTCAAGAGGTGAGCTTTCTCTCCAAGATTTACCTGAGGGAAAAGCATTTCTATGTTGCTTCCCCAATATGCATGCCTCACAAACCTTATCTGGTTGTTCAATAGGAGGCAATCCTTTAACCATTTGTTTTTATAAAGAACATTCAATCCACCAAAACTCAAATGCCCATACCTGAGATGCCAGAGAGTGGATTGATCAATGACTATTGTCTTGAATGTTGTTGCACCTACTACACTTTGCATCCTCAAAGGGAACATTCTATTTTGTGTCATTTGCATTATTGCAATCAGTTTTTTTCTTCCACCTTTGTCATATAAAACACATTCTCCATTCTCAAACTTCACCTTATATCCATTTTGGACAAGTTGCCCAATGCTTAGAATATTATACTTCAATCCTGAACAAAGAAAACATTATGTATATGCTTCTTGTCTCCTTGCTTGGTGAGAATGGATACAATGCCTTTACCCATCACAGGAACTTTATTGTTTGTTCCCATCTTCACTTCAGATCTGATTGATTCATCTATATTACTAAACATTTCCTTATTTCCACACATATGGTTACTGCAAGCACTATCCAAATACCATACTTTCTTGTTTCCTTGCTCAACTACATTGCAAGTTAAAAGGAAATTTCCACCCATTTCCTTCTTCTCTGGTTTATCTTCTTTTGCATTAGAGAAGCTTGCATTATGATTATGATTTCTCAAATCATATTCTTTCTTTTACATTCACTAGCATAATGCCCAAACTTTTTATAGTAATAGCATTGCACATTTGATTTGTCATACCTTTGTGAAGAACCACCTCTAGAAGTGTTGTTGTTCCTTCCTCTACCTCTTCCTCTTGTTTTTGGCTCTTGTTAGTGGTCATGTCTTCCACCTTCTTGTTGGTTGTTAAATCTTCCTCTTCCTCTGTTGTATGCTCCTCTCCCCCTACCTCTAACATTTGTATTTGTCTTGAAGGCTTGTTCATTGGAGGAGCTTGGCTGATCTACTCATCCTTTGTTCATGGGTTTGCAAAGAACCCATCAGCTCATCAACACTCATTTGTTTTAAGTCCTTAGACTCTTCTATGACTACCACAACTAGGTCAAATATGATTGGAAGGCTTCTCAATACCTTCTCTATGATTCTATGTTCTTCTACCACATCTACCATTTGTCCTCATCTGATTGAAAATGGTCATATTCCTTGTAAAGAAGTCATTTATAGACTCTGAGTCTTTCATGAGAAGATTTTCAAACTCTCTCCTTAACATCTAGTAGTATTACAAATTTTACTTTATCACTACCTTGATATGCATTCTGCAATGTGTCCCATGCTTTCTTGGAGTTAATAGTTGTTGTTATCCTTGGAAATATTGAATCTATAACAGCATTCTGGATGTAGCTCAAAGGATTTTGCATCATTTCTTCTATTTTCCTTTAAAGCATTCTTTTGTGCTTGTGTCAATGCATTAAATGCAGCCTAGTCTACTACCTCTATATAGCCTCCTTCAACCAGTTCCCATAGCTCTTGAGAAGAGAAAATGTCTTCATTTTAATGCACCAAATGTCATAGTTCTTCCCATCAAATATTGAGGGTTGTTTCTAGGAGTTGCTACTGGAATCCATTACAATTCAACCCATAAAATTAAAAAAAAAAAATAAACCCACAAACTATTGAGCCTTTTTTTTGCTCTGATATCAAACTATTGGCAAAATTTAGTGCCAAATGTAACCAGTAAGGGAAAAACACAACCAAAAATATAAATAAAACACACACACGATGTATTATATTAATTCGATAAATTTTACAATCTTAGAGTTGTTACTCTGTTTTTCAATTGTTTCTCTTCTTGTGTCCAAATCTTATTTTATTTTTCTTACAAAAATTTCCTCTGTGTTCTACACACATCTATTTGCAAAATCCTCTTTCTAGTTTCTCCTCTATTTCTTTTGTGTTGCTGCACTTTCTCTCTCTTTTCTTATCTTTTTATATTTTTCCTTGTCTTATTTACTCTTTTGTTGCATAAATTTTCTCCTCTCACTTTCTATTTTTCCTTTGAGTGCGACTCTCTATCTATTCTCTATCTTCTCTATTTTGTATTATCTTGCTGCATATATGATATATATATCCCTTCAATTTAAAACTTTGTCGTAAATATAAAAATATTTACTCTCCTTTGTTATTAAAAAACATGCCCCAAAAATTATAATCTAATACATATATTCTAATGTATTACATGCCTAGGCCTTTACAAATATTCCATGGCCAAACAACAAAAAAAAATGGACCCAAAATTTATATGCAAGGAAATTAATTTCAGGACTTTAAAGTCCGCTTGAGGCTAAAACAATGGAAGCCCACAAAATAACACCATGTGGCTTGGGAAAAGAGGGGTAGAAGATTTCCAACGGCCAAAATATTAATTCAACGGCCGAACAATTAGATGGCACGACAGATCGGTGGTTGGAGGGCGGTAAAAGGATTCAAACTTTGGGAGGGGCTCAAGATTAACTACCCTCATAAATTCTAACATCATTTTGGGTTTACGGCATTGGATATCTATACCTTGTGAAAGATAGTCACGATCTTGCTACTCTCAATTTTGTCTAGAATTTTCAATTTAAAATAACTCCTCACTTCTATAGATATCTTTATCATTCCTCAAATTTTCTTGAGATTTTCAATTTGAAAGTCTCCAAGTTTTTCCTTCCAAATTTTATTACTCCATCTATTTCTTCATGCATCATCAACTTACATCTTCATCTTAGAGTCTTCAATTCTATTTCCATTAAATTCAACAACTTGGGTTTTTTATTGAGCTCTTAAGCTCCTACTATGAAAACTTGAAGGATTTATTTTCACTTGGAATTTTATTCATTGCATATTTTGTCATAATAAACATACTATTTTCTTGATAAAACTTTTTGTTATCCCACACATTCTAGTTGTTTACTATTGAATGAGCATTTGAAATCCTCCCATGCGGTATCACGGACCTATTTTCTTATCCTTACCACCGTCTCTTCTATAACCCACTCCCATGCTTATGGTGGTAACTTAATTTTTTCTTTATTTGTTGTCCACATGTGCAGGTTTCCACATTAGCTTAGATGCCTAGTATTTTCTCTTGTTCACTTGCGGTCATTTTCTTTTGCATAGTATTGAATTCACCAACCATTGCTTATGTGATGTTGAATTTTTTTCTAAATTCTTGCCACTTCTCCTCATTGGCTAGGTTCTCTTTTTATAAATTTTTTATATTTATCTACATGATGGGATTCTTGTACACAACCATGCAAGAAGGACATTTGTGCTCACTATTTCTTTGGCTTTGTTTGGTCTCCGCATCACCTTCTTGATTGTCCATGCCTTTCAATAAGGTTCATACATTTACTTATTTTTGACTCAAGATGGGGCTATGTATCTACTTTTTCTCTAAGGGATTTATTCTTGGTTTAGGTGATTGGTTGTACAAACCCCCTTTTTCACATTCTTAGGCTTTAATATTATAAAAATACAAAATTATGTATAGAATCCATGCATAAAAAGTGATTCATTACTTTTAAATTCATAGTTTCTAATTTGTTGCCTCATGCATTTGAATTTGCATTCCATGCACATGTTTTCTAAACTTGTAAGATCCACCAATATGTGTTGGTTGAGTGTCTTCTTATTTTTAATGCATTTTTAACACTTTTCTTGTCTTCTTGTAGGTTTTGACTTCACACTTCTATATGTTCGATTCCATGCTTTTACCATTATTTCTTTCCTTTTACGGAGGTTTCTTCCTTTCTTTAGAACTGACTGGTTTGGATGAGATTCTCCCTCATGCACATGTTTTAGCACCTCTCCCAATGCAATTTCTATAATTTAATCTTTTATCTTTTGGTGTTATCTTCTTTTGTAAGTTTGGATGAAATTTCTTTAGTGTTGGGAAGAAAGTAGATTTCATGTAATATGGCGGCGGTGGGCCTTCCAATGTCATCGAATGATATGAATTGATCTCTTTCAAGTTGAATTCTTTGTGCTTCACAAAAATTTGATTGGATTGAGAGGGGAAAATGGGAAGTGGGCTACATATTGAAGGACAAATTATACTTTTCGATAAGTGAACTTCTTGATGAAATATCTCAACAATATGTTTTGTGTTTAAAGAGTAGAAATGAGTGAATAAATCCACTAGCTATATGCCTCTGTAGATTTTTACCTTCATTTACAAAAGTGGAAATTAACTATGGGAACAAGAGGAGCCGAGAAAGAGGGAGGGGAAAATGGGAAGCGGGTTTCATTTTTCCAAATGCCAAATTATACATTTGGCAAACTTCCCCATGAACTTCCTGAAGAAATATCTCACTAATATGTTTTACAAAGCCGCTTAATTTTTGTCTTGATTGGGGGAACCAAATAAAGAACTTGGAGTGAAACCCAACTTTACCTTCCATTTGACCACCAGTTTGACAATTAATTAACATTTTTTATATTGATATCATTAATTTAATAATTAAATTTGGAATTTAATTAATAAAATTAATAACACCAATTTATTATAAAAATAAATAAAAACATTAATTAATTAAATTAAATTAATGACATTAATTTAATTATTTAACATTAATTAATTAATAACTTGAATTAAATCAATATTAATAATTAATTAAATTTAAATAATTAAATTAAAATCACTAATTAAATGTTATAAACCATTCGTGAAGAAGAAAGAATGTGTAAGCGTGATGGGCTAGCGACGATGTAGGGAGTGCAACAATGCAAAATTATGACAACTTGAATTATGGGTTAAGGAGAGTGATTGAACAAATATTGATATTTGTAAAACCCTAATTGTAGATTCATGACACAATCATAATGTAATAAGTACGATGATCTAACATAATCAATTAAGAACATAGAAATGAAACCCTAGATGCAGAGAAAGGATAAAGGCCTTAGCTGATTTTGCAATTAATCCTAAACTATGCCAAACTAGAAAACTAATAAGCGGGAGGTGAAAATTATTGTTAATATGCCCAAAATATTATGCGGTGATCGAATCTGTTTTCCTAGATTGGGGTTCTAGATCACGTCAAGGGCACCTAAGTGCTATAGATTGCTTTTGGGCATCGGTGGTCGCAAAAATGGTCGAAAGTGATTTCTTATGTGTCGCTTCTATGTCGTTGGCCTTTGTTGTTGGTTGCTTTTGTGTTGCACTATGGCCGTAGAATTCACCTATAACTTTGTAAAACAAAAGACATCCTATAAACCCTAAAACACATCAAATATTAAAAATAAAAAGATGCAAATGGGAAGTTGAATCAACTCGATAGTTACTCGGTAGGGTGAACTTACAAATGAGCGTGATACTACATCTTAACTCCATGTAGTTATGTGTGTGTGTAGAATTTCGCCCTAGGTGGCTCTTATGCAAGATGAATCAATATCGAGAAATAGCTAAATGTAGCAATGTAAATAGATGTGTGTGGATGTCAAAATGAACTTCCCTCATATGAAGTGTGTACAAAAGAATGTAGTCCATTGTTATTGGGGTTAGCACACTAGTTGTATGTGTGTGTGTGTATATATATATATATATATAAATCAAATCTAAGCATAAAATAAATCAATACGAAAATAAACAAGAAGAAACAATACACAAGATTTAACGTGGTTCACCTAGTGTGGGCTACGTCCACCAAGAAACAACCAATTTATTATCACAGAGGAAATACAATGAATATTTTCAATCTTCCACACCTTCTTGGATGTCATGTACTTTCTTCTCTACAAATTTCTTTTTTTTATCTCAAAGGAAACTTATCTCTATTATCAATTGAATTCTACCTTCTAAACCCTAGCTTTATGCTTATATATGCATCTACAATCTTAGGGCACTTTAGCTATGAAATTACAACCATTAGATTCACTTTACAACTAAAGATAGATCTAATTCATGTAACTTAATTATAATAGTCATGCATAGGAAATTGATTATGGTTAACCTTAACCAATGTCGGTTAGCCCTAACCAATGTTGGTTCCTCCTTTCTTGACCGGTATCGAGTCCATGGATGATCGATGATGGTTCATCAACCGACGCGTCCATTCTTGTATTCTAGCATAAGCTGTAAAAGCATGCCAGTAAAGCAATTAAGCTCCACAACTCAACAATATCCCACTTGGAGATAAATTTATGCACTATCTTTGTATAGCTCCATCCTCTGATCCTTTTCTTTGGCATGTTTCTCCCTCTTCAAGTCTCAAACTTGAATACCAACAAAAGTGGAGTGTAGCTCCAACTTCTCTTTTCCAATGGCTTTATTAGCATATCTGTAGGGTTCTCCTTTTTATGAATTTTCCCCGACTTCAGTTACCCATCCTCTAATACCTATCATATGAAGTGATATCTCAATTGAATGTGTTTCATTCTAAAATGAAACGTTGAGTTATTTTCCAGATGAATTACACTTTGACTATCACTATACAAACTGCAATCCTCTTGCTATTTTCCCAAATCTTCCATGAACTTGCTCATCCATATCATCTCTTTGTTAGATTTTGTAGCTACAACATACTCAACCTCTGTAGTAGATAGGGCCATAACCTTCTGCAATCTAGAAATCTAGCTAATTTTTGTGCCACCTACTGTTAAAACACATCCATTGGTGCTCCTCCTTCCATCCAAATCACTAGCCATGTATGAATCCACATATCCATGTAAAGAATTATCTGACCCTCCATAACATAACTGCATGTCGGATGTACCTCTCAAATACCTAATAATCCATTGGACTACTTTCCAATGCTCTTTACCTAGATTAGCCATAAATCTGCTCACAACTCCCACTACCTATGTAATGTTGTATCATACACCAAGCTCCCAACTGTTGAAGCATACAGAACTCATTCCATGTACTCAACCTCCTCGTGTGATGTAGGAAAATGATATTTGATCAATTTGAAGTGTCCAGCCATAGGTTTACTTACATGTTTTGAATTTTGTAAATTAAACCTTTCCAACACCTTATTGATATAATGCTCTTGAGACAAATACAACTTCATGTTTTTCCTGTCTCTATGAATTTACATGCCAAGGATTCTCTTTGTAGCTCCCAAATCCTTCATTGCAAAATGTGTGAGCTATATTTTCTTTAAGCTCACCAATGTCATGTATACTAGATCCTGTAATAAGCATATCATCCACATATAGTAAAAAAATAATATAGCTCTCATTTCCAAGCATCTTGAAATAAACACAATGGTCAGATTCACATCACAAATAACCATGCTCATGCATGAAACTATCAAACCTCATATACCATTGCCTTGGATCTTGCTTGAGCCCATATAAGCTCTTTTTCAATCTGCACACAAGTTTCTCCTTAACCTTGAATTTATACCCAACAACTAATTCATATAAATCTCTTCCTCTAAATCACCATGAAGAAATGTTGTTTTGACATCAAGTTTCTCTAAATGTAAAATCCTCTACTGCAACTAAACTCAATACAGTACAAATAGAAGTCATCTTAACAACATGAGAAAATATTTCACCAAATTCAATACCTACTTTCTATGCAAATCCCTTTACTACAAGCCTTTCCTTGTATCTCTTACTATCCACCCTCTTCTTCCTTGATCTTGTAAACCCACTTGTTCTGCAATGCTCTTTTACCTACTAGAAACTTAACCAAATTCCATGTTTGGTTCTTCTCTAAGGATTCCATCTCCTCATTCATGTCATGCTCCCATTGCTTGTGGGATTTATCCTGCATTGCTTCTTCAAATCTTTCTGGTTCACCACTATCAATCAATAATAAATAAGACAAGGAAGGTGAAAATATTTCTGGAGGTCTACTTACCCTTTGTGACCTTCTCACTGAGATTTGGGGTGCGGAGGCTCAATATGCTCATCATGTAGATTTGTATCTACTTTTGATAGTGACCGACACCGGTCACCTTCTATCGATGCTTGCGGTTCATCTAATCTTTGGTCTATCTCTTATGTAACTAACAACACCGGTATACGAGACTTATTTCGGTCAAGGGTAAACCGATACTAGTTATTGTGTAAACCTGTAGGTGTTAATTTTGAATCCGAGAGTTCATTTTCATCCACAAAATTCTCCATCGGTTCACCTTTGGGTACCAAAACTTGATCCTTGTACATTATCTTTTCATTCCAATCAATGTCACGACTCCTAATTATCTTAGAACCTTCTAAATCCCAAAACTGAAATCCGAAATCACCAAAGCCATAACCAATGAAAGTACATCTTTTGGATTTAGCATCCAATTTCTTTCTATTTTCCTTATCAATATGCACAAAAGCTTCTGAGCCAAATACTCTAAGAAAAGAAAGATCTACCTCTTTTCCAGTCTAAGCTTCTTCAGTATTCCACCATTCAGTGCACTTGAAGGTCCATGGTTAATCAAATAAACTTCCGTGTCTACTACTTCCACCCAAAACTATAAGGGAAATCCAACATGTATCTACATGCTTCTAGCATGTTCCATGATTATCCTGTTTATTCTCTTTGTAACACCATTCTCTTGTGGTGTTATAGGAACTATCCTTTCTCTACGTATTCCATTTATTGAACAATAATCATTAAAATCCTTATTGCAGTACTCACCACCATTATTATAAAGTTTCAAAAATATCAAATTTAAGTTAATATAATAAGCACATACCTTTCATGTGGCATCATTAATGAAAGTAACATAGTATTGGGATCCTCCATGAGAAGCTATCTGGGCTGGTTCTCACACATCTGAGTGTACAAGTTCCAACTTCTTCTTTGTTTCGCCTCAACTTTGAGAAATATCACTCTCTTCTATTTTCCAAAAATACAATGCTCACAGAAATCAAGATCTACATGTTTTAGATCTGATAACTTACCCTTTGCCTTTAAGATCTGCATTCTCTTTTCACTCATATGGCCTAGTCGATTGTGTCAAATGCTTGTATTCGAATCAATTAGATAGAATGCAAAAAGGAATCAATAATACAGGTAGAAAAATACAATGATCCTACCTTCTTACTTCTTTCTACAACAAGATATCCCTTAGTAACTTTCCAAGATTTGGATGTGAATGTAACCATGCAACCAGTTTCACACAATTATCCTACAGAAATTAGATTTATGTTAAGGCTTGGAACATTGCTCACATATTTCAATATCCATGTATTTTCATTCTACAATTTAAATGAACTTACCTCTACCAATAATATTTCATGGTTCATCATATCTAAATAAACATGCCCAAAATTACCACTAGACATAATTTCGAAATAACTCTTATTAGGGGTTGCATGGAAAGAAGCTCTTGATTCTAAAACCCATGACTCAATTTTATTATCCAAGGAGAGAATTAGGGGATCTTGCATTACCTCTTTTGCATCAACATTTTCCTCTTTACCTTTCTCTAGTACATTCTCTTTTTTTTTCTTGAACCAATAATCCTTCTTTGCATGAATTTTCTTTCAAACCATCATTTATGTCAGAACTTAATGAATAAAGGTGGAAATGAGACATACAATCATCATAGGGCTCAAATGGCCTCTTAGACAAATGTATTCATTCCAAATAGAGGGTACTTACAGATAACAAATAGAACTACAAAAAAAAGGAAAATACATAAGGATTTACATCTATTCCATAACATCCATGAATAAAAATGAAAAGATATAGATATGAACCAATCAATTACATTCATACTCATTCATGTTTGTAACCTCATTACATTCAATGGATCCATTAGACTATCACATCCTGATCAGAATGACCAAGTCATACATCACAACAGGGATCATGTCCTTCATCCATACAAAGAAAAATTTATATCCCAGCCCCTTAATACATTACTCCCTTATATAGCCTCTACCCAATCCCATAGAGTTCTCACAGTATTTCTACAGAGCTCCGCTCTCTATATGCTCCTCTATCGTATACCCGATCTGCTCCCTCCTTTCTCTTTCTTCTATGGGGGTGCTTTGTATTTATAGGCATCTTCAACCACCGACTTGCTTTTCAGGGGCTACAGATCCATCACCAAGTGTCCAAGTGGTCCTCCATAGAAGCATGCTCCTTCAGATCCGAGCTCTCCACTCCTTGTAATGATGGTCTTCTAGAATCCTCTATCGCTAAGCATATTCCTTTCGTGGGCATCATGTTGCCAGGATGGCACCTTATCCACTCCTCATTTGATTTGTCGGGTCACACTTTTCTCGTGTCCTCCCGATACGCCAAATATGGCTAAGTCTTGAAACTTTAGCTCTATCTGCACACACGCCACGGGTTTTCTTAAACCCTTCCTTAAACCCTATCTGCGTGCACCTTTTCCTTGCGCATGCCCTTCTTCAACTAGGCCTTGCATGCCTACGCACCTTTTTGTACTTAGCCAATATTTTGGGGTCCCAACATCACCCCACACTACGCATGTTCTCCATCTGGGAACACTTCTCCAATGAATAAATAATTACAGTATGTTCTAAAAAGAATAAAATAATTTGGGAAGAGTAAGAATAAGGGGATGAAGGAATGGGAAAGAATAAAAGAATGGAAGGGTAATTATTGCTGCAAAAGGAGTGGGAAGTCCCTCTTTAGGTCAGCCTCCAACTTGTTCCAGGCATCTACTTCACTCTGCACTCTCTCTGGCAAAGGTCACCGACTAAGGTGCTCACTTCCTTAAAGCTTAACCCATCTCCTTGGGTATTCATAGTCTCAACTACCCCTTCCAATTGTTTTCCCATGTCCTCAAGTGCATCCATTCTTCTCATGATTTGTGGGTACAGTTCCTTCAACTTTTTTGATTGAACCCCTTAAGGTTTCAATGGCCTCATTTATTTTTGACCTCGGTAAGGATTATGTCCCTTTCCACCCTATTTCCCTTATTCTTTTCTTGAAACTCCTTCAACTCTACTTTGTGAGTGGTGACCAAGATGCTCGCCACTCTATCCTGTCTGCGTAATTATCGTACATGCGGCCTCAGTAGATTGGGTAGCAATCTTGACATCCATGCAAGTACCTTGCTATACTCAGCAATGATTGCTACCACTTTCAATTTGTCCTCCCTCTCCAAGCATGTTGCCACTTCTTCCATGGACTCCAGGCCAATGGTTGTCTCTCTCCATGGTGAGGATGCACATCATATCTTCTAAGCATTCAAGAGTGGATCCATACTTCTACGTGGGTGGTGTTAGGTCTAGATGCTTCAACATAATGGTGCTTGTGATAGACTCCATATTTTTGTATACTTCACACACCTTCACCTTCTCATCCCTTAGTTCACACTTTAGCTGCTGCGCTGATCAACTCTTCTTATTTCAAGCCCTTAGTCTTCTCAGCCAGACTCCTCTTCCTTCTTTTCTAGCTCTCCCTCTAGAAATTTTACTCTGTCATTTCTTCCAAAGAGCCTAGCCTCAGCCTCGACCACGACCTTGTTGAGTGCATTACATAACTGCTCATCCGAGAGTTGTTGGGCATTTACCAAGGGGTTGGCTCCCTTAGACTCGATATCTTGGCATGATTTCCCCTTGGTATACTTTGAAACTCTGGCTCATCAATATGGGACTCAAATGCCCAAGAGAGCATCTTCCTTGTCCTGGGGTATGCACCCTCCTCATCAAATGATGCCATAGCTAGAAGTTTTTCCATGGGTATAGTGCTCTTAGAAGCACGCGTGTAGCACCTTCCTTGGGTCAACATAGCCCATGACCTATCCTCATTCTGTATCAAGGCTCTTCCTTCCCAGCACGTGTTTGGGAAACTCACCATTAGACTGGGACCTCCTCCCACACTAACTTGTTCTTTCTCAATGCTTTCCTCCTTATCCTCTCCCATTACTATGTCAAGTCTTGCACTCCAATTCTTGTTCTACTAAGGCCTCGATTATTTTTTGCTTCTCTTTCTACCACCTCATTTACTTGCTCCTGCGTAAGGCTTGGAGTTTTCTACTCTCTGCGTGCCAACCTCCTCACTTCTTCCCATGTCCTAGGTGCCTTCCTCCTCCTGGCTACCCTTGCGCCACATGAAAAGGAACTCATGTTCTTCTTTTCCACCCTCTTCTTGAACCATGCATGCTAAAACAAGTGGTTCTTGGTCCTCTTCAGAATCATCTTCCTCGTCATCATCCCTCTCACCTAGGTATTTCTCCAAGCTCTCTGTCTCCTCCGAGTCAGCTTCCTCCATCACCTTCTGTTTCTTCCTAACTGGGGATTCTAGTATAGGAGACTCTACTTTTCTTCCTCTTCCTCTGGTGATTTCTCCTCTGCGATGATGAGCTCTTCCCATGTTGGCACCTTCTCTTTGACTAGGGACCTCTTCTTGTGTGTGTAAGTACTTGTTCTAGCACTTGTTCTCGAGGTGCCTACCACCTGAGTATCTTGGGCACTTGGTGCCTTTTTCTGCACTTCTCTTTCTTTCTATCTGGGCGTGGGCTTCTTCCTACCTGTTAGGTCCTCAGGTATAGCTATCTCATTTTCAAGATAAGTACCCTTCTCAAACTTGGGCCTTATCCAAAGGTATACACGTGCCACGAACCTCTCTGTAATAGTCAGAGTCGGGGTTTTACCATTTGGACTTCATGTGACACGTACTTTTCCATGTACACATGCACTTGTTGGGGTAGACCAACATTTTGTGCATCTCCCTGTGGTCCCGGTCCAAACTTCCAAGGTCAAGCTTTAAATTTTGGACTCCTTGAATCTGTTAACTCCTACCTGGAAGTATTGAGTTGTGAAGGTGAATGGGAGCTTGCACCATGGGCTCATGTTTTCATCTCAACTTGAACCTACCAATACAAAAGTGTTGGTATACAACAAACTCAACTTCTCCTACTATAAGTGTTGTAGTTGTTCCGGTATTCTCCATTCTTCCCCAAATGCATTCCTTAAGTGTATACCACTTTTCAAGATGTGCCTTGTGAATGGGCATCATGCTATCACAAGTGTATTTCTCAAATATTTTTGCAGGTGAGGATCTTCCTCAGGTACTCCCAAACGAACTTGTCTATTGCATCTGTACTCCGATCTCTGAGAAAACAATGGTTAAGAGGACATTACCAAAGAGAATCTTGTCTCCTTCCTGTGCGTTGGTGATAATTTCATCTACAATGTATGCAGACAGATTATAGATGGTGCCCTCTAATATTCTTCTACAAACATTCAACCAGGACTTGTTTACCTGCGTCCATCTTTCTTGCGCATTGAGTTTTGTTAACAGTGCATGTGTGGTCCATTCTCATTACTAGGTCTTGGATATCCCCGATATCAAAGTACCTTGACCCCTTCTTGTACGCATATGCATGGCCACTATGTCCTTAATTGCTTCCTTGTCACATAGGTCATCCTTTATATCTTCTCCTTCATAGATAAGACCTGTGAATTTCAAAATCAGCTGAGGGTTATGCATCTTGCACCCCACCCCCATGAAGTGAAAGTGGTCCTCATGCATGCATGACATCAGCCATTGATAGAGGCACTCAGGATTTCCAAAGTAGGGCAACTCATAGAGTTGTAATAACCCTACCTTCTCCAACTTCACTTTTACCTCATCGCTATAGATGGGAAAACCCTCTAGTGTCCTTTTGTTCATCGGGCACACTAACTCCAGTGCCATTTCCTTCTCTGTTGTGTTTTGTGTGATGGTTATAATCACTCACCACCATCTTTCTCAAATGGGATTCCCACTCCTTCCCAAGAAAAACTCCATCCGGGTACTGCATTTCTGCATACCATTCCTCATTGGTACTTGTGGTAGTCTCTTGTTGTTTTCCCTTTCCCTTGCCCTTCTTAGGTGCTTCTATTTGGTTTCTTGGGTGCCATTGTCTAGGTCCTCTTATCACTTCAATCTCTTCTTGTTACTCTTCTGCTCTTCCACTCCTTCCAACCTTAGATCTCAAACTTGTGAAGAAAACTTCTTAACCCCGTGCCCTAGTTTTTCAAACCCTAACTGGGATAATCCTTTCACAAGATGGTGCCTTCTCACAACTACTCTTACACCCATGAAATCCCTTCCTTCTAGTTTGCAAATCCAAACTAGTTACTCACGCTCAAACTCTTCAAATTTTTCTTCACACGGATCAGTTCTAGAAGCCCTAGTTTGCAATGGTGCAAAAGCACTCTTCTCTCTTCGTATACGTAAAGTAAATAATGAAGTGCCCAACCTTCTATTTATAGTTTTCCCACTTTTTAACATTAAATGCTACCTTACCTACCACCATACTTTAACACTTAATGTGGATTTTTCACCAAAGTCTAACTTTAGCACTTTAACTCACGTGCCCAACCTTGCGTGGACAATTCTACAACCTTCGGCACACAACCAATCCATCTTGACGAAGACTCTTACATGTGTGTCAACAACAACAACTCAAAGGCACTTCTTCCATCCTTTACATGATTTTTTCTCTCACCTACCTCATGTTGTTTTTGTGCTTCTTCCTCTCTTATACGTGGATCCCCAATGTAGCCTTATCCTGACACCAACCATCCTTTTTCACCTTTCCTTGCATGTACTTCCTTCACAGGGCCATTCAACCGGGCATTTCCAATGCAATCCTTCCTGGCACTTCACACTTCAATTTCTTCCACCTTACTCCACCCCACACTAAAATGATGTGTGGTCCTCTGTGCTGTATTCTGACCTTCAAAAAGTAATGAGATTACCGGTGCCCAAGGTGCAACAAAAAACAACAAGAAAGGGAAACACAAGAAAAGAAAATGCATTAAAGGAAATCCTAAACTAACTAGAACACTTCCTTATTTACAAACACCAAGAAGACTTATTTATAGTAGGGCTTTAGTCTACTCCCATTGAAGTGTCTTGGAAATCTCATTCCATCCAAATGCACTTATAATAATGCACACGCTTAATCAAGGATGTACGAGATGATGTAGGGACCCAACCAATGGACTTTTAACTTTCCAGATGGTGCAAAAACTTTGAATCATATAGTAAGACCATCTTCCCAACCTCAAACTTCTTGTTCTTAATGTGGCGATCATGCCATGCTTTTTGCTTTTGCTTTTTCTTTGTTTGGCTCCACCTAGCGAGTGATCATCTTTCATCCAATTGCATTAACTTGTCAATTCTTTCTTCCAGCTTTCTCATCATCTAATCCTCTTGTGTGCTGCTATACACAGAGAAGGTAACATGAATTCAATTGGTAAGACAACCTCCATGCCAAACACCAATTGAAATGGTGTGGCTTTGTTCAACCTTTTATAAGTTGTCCTATAAGCCCATAATACGGCTGATACCTTGTCATCCCAATCTTGTCTTCGACATCACAAATCTTAGTCAATGTGTGGCTAAGTATTTTATTAAATGCCTCAGCAGTTCCATTTTCCTAAGGGTGATAGGGAGTAGTCTTGTGATGGGCCACCATGAATTCTGACAACAGAATCTTGACCATTTCATTAAGGAAGTGCATACCTCTATCACTTGTTAAACTCAATGGGCATCCATACCTGTGATTATGTTTTCCCATAAAAATCTAGTAGTGGTAGCCATTGTACAATCCTTTGTAGGCTTGCCTCTTCCCACCTTGTCAAATAATCAGTGCAAGTGAGGATATACCATGAACCAGTCCTTCATGCCACTGGCGAGATTGGTCACGAAAAGTTCGATAGCCCACTTCTCAAATGGTTCTATGCTTGGCTATTGGTCACAAGGGCATTTCATCCCTTTTTCTAGGTTTTCCAAGGCACTTGGCAAATGGTCACAGGCCTTGCAAAACTCAATGCAATCTTGATAAATGGTCTCCCACCAAAAGCCCTGCGAGTAGAATCTTCCACGCGGTTGCATTTCCCACATAGTGTCCTCCTGCAATCCCACCATGTGCCTCTTCCATAATTGTAATGTGCTCATGTTCTAGCACACACGATGTAGAACCTCATCATGACCCATTTTGTATAGATCTCCACTAATTAACATGTAGGGCGCGGCGTGTATGGCCAACTTCTTCTTCTCCAAGGCCTTCATCCCGACTGGCACCACACCCATTTTGAGAAATACTGCAATGTCCTCCAAATCCGAGGGCACGCACCACAACCTAAATAGTTGTGCATCGGCATGGTGTCTTCAATGCTCTGTGTGTCCTCCCTGAATCAATCCTAGATAAATGATCAGGTCTAGAATTACTTTTTCCTGGTTTGACAACCACTGTGAACTCAAATTCTTGGAACAATAGTACCCACCGACATATGCACCCTTGTAGAATGGGCTTGTTCACCAAATATTTTAATGCCATATGGTCAGTGTAAAATATAAAAGGGGTTGCCAAACAAATACTACCTAAATTTATGAAGCACGTAGATCATTGACAATGCCTCGCACTCAGTCGTAGTGTAATTCTTCTCTGTTGGTGTCAACTTCCTACTTGCAAAACACAAAGGGTGATCAACAATCCCCTCACCAGGTTGTGCAAGTACTTGCTCAATGGTGGTCCCTGAGGCATCCACATGAACATGGAAAGGCTTATCCCAAGAAGGGAAACATAGGATGGGTGCGGTGATAAGCCGATCCTTTAAAGTGTCAAATGCCTTCTGTGTGCCTCTCCCCAATGGAAGGCACTTTTATGTCTGAAACTCTTCTAAAGGCACGTGAGATCTTGGCATACCCCTTGATGAACTTCTATAGTAGCCCACGTGTCCAAGAAACCCACGCACTATGCTTTGACTAGTTGGCTCCCCCAATCCCACAATTACTACAATTTTGGCAAGATCCACCAGTAAGCCTTCTTTGCATATGATGTGTCCCAACAGGGTCCCAATGGGGTAGAAAATACACACTTCTTGATGTTGAGGGATATCCTCAACTATCGACACCTTTCAAACATCAATCTCATATTGTCACAATGGTCCTTGACCAGTCCATACATGGTCCAATCATCAAGGTACACTTGAAGGAATTTATGGATGAAGTCCTAGAAGGCTTGCACTACAATGCGAGAGAACACAACAGGCACGTTCTTTAACCCAAAAGGCATGACCATATAGGAAAAATTCCCCACTCGGTGGTGAAGGTTTTCTTTCTCTGTCTTCCTTTGCAATCCTCACCTGTGATAGCCTGAGAACCCATCCATGAAAGAGTAGACTTTGCACCCTGCCACTCCTTCCAAGATTTCTTCAGTGAATGGGGTTGGGAAGGGATCAATGACACACACTACATTCAATCCCTATAATCAACACATATCCTTATCCTTCCATCCTTTTTGATACTAATCACCATTGGACTTATCCACTCTAACTCCTCCACAGCCTCTATGATTCCTGACGCTATCATCTTGTCTATTTCCTCCTTGACCTTCACACATATTGGGGTTCATCTAGTATGGTCTCTTCTTGACTGCACACCTTCCTTCAGCTTTATCCTCATCTCCCCCAAGGAATGGTGGATGCCTTTAAGCTCATGATACCCGTGTGGGAATAAATCCTCAAACTCACGTAAAAGATCAATGATCTTAGAGACTTCCTTCTCCGACCAGTAATCTCCAATGATAGCTTCCTTGGGTTCCACCTCGACCCAATATTAACCTTCTTAGTCTTCATGGGCTCATGGTAGGTGCACACATTCTTTCATCAGCACTATCCATCACTTCACGTGAGCCTAGAGAATGGTTAACCTCCAAATTTTCCATCTCTTCACCATCTATGACATAGACCATCTTGCCTTTTTCTTTCTCTGCATGCACATGCGCACTCAAACTACACCTCATCAGACTCATCTTCACCAAATTGTCCCTCCAAGCATGGCTCTCCTAGAAATTCTACAAGCCTATCCTCTGCCTTTGCACTATCCCCCATCGTAAGGTGCTTGACCTCCTGTAATGCCTTATCCACCGATGGTTTGGTGCTTCGATACTCAAATGCTTGGATGAGATCAGCCACTAGTTCTTGCCAATTCCTGTTTGGTGGCATGTCTCAGAGTGGATGTACCATGTGTGCACATGTAACCTTGTAGTGTAGAATATAGTTTGTGTACCCAGAGGGATGGTGGTAAAGCTTCCACGCCTTCCCTCCAGGATCTCTCACAGGCTTGGATGTGGAAAGAGGTGGGCTCCTTACCATGGTAGTCTTTGATGGTGGTGGGCATGTTGCTTCTAGAGAACCAAACAGATAAGGAAATTCTCACTTCACACCATTCCAAGAGATTATCCCGATGCATTTCCCACCAGTGTGCAAGTAGTTTCAAGTAGGATGTAACTTAGCATCCCCCTTCATTCATTCTCATTTCTCCACTGGGCCTCCATTTCCTGCAAAAAGGTCTCAGTGTAAGCCCCTCCAAAATACTTAGGTAACTTCCTTCCTCCTAGGTGCCTAAGCGAGCGTGCCTTAGGTGCTCTGGTTACAAGCCCCTTCAGTTGTCACCCAACCAACTCATAAGTTCCATGTGCCCCAATTGTCACATGCTAGACTAGTGGTGTCACTTACCGACTAAGCATCCTCAAACTAGATAACTCTATCGGTAGGATGGATTATCTCTGGGTCTCGAATAGAACACACATAAATCTGATCAAGGACCTCTTCTCCTAAGGGCTCTTGTGTATGGCACTTGACTTCCCATCTGCAAGGGGAATGATAACCCTTTCTTCCTCATTCTCAAAGCTGATGTACCCCTTATTGAACCAAAGATCCACATTATTTTTATAGCACCATGGGCACCCAAGTAGTGTTGGGAAATTGTCTACCTCGGTGAGCGCCAAGACTTCAAGTCCCCAGTAAACTTAGCCCCTGAATGGTGATAGTTGCATCCTTTAAGACACTGATGGGCATTTCCTTCATTTTTTTTCCATATACAACACATTCAAAGATGGTGTAAATGCAGGCCTTCCCATCTGATGCCATGCATCCAAGGTGAGAACATTGACCTCTTGCTTTGTGTCAATGAGGATATTACTAAGG
The DNA here is from genome assembly GCA_018340775.1 of Taxus wallichiana var. yunnanensis. NCBI lineage: Eukaryota > Viridiplantae > Streptophyta > Pinopsida > Cupressales > Taxaceae > Taxus > Taxus wallichiana. The sequence goes on along the minus strand of CM031244.1, from coordinate 539,522,137 downwards.
AGCCATCCATCCATGACTACATTTAACGTGATCTCCCTATCATAGTCAAGGTTGTGAGGGGGAAGGTTTGCATGCAAGACCTACCTTTCACGCTCTTCTCCGGTGCATGGTACCTTCTCTTTCAACCATGCTCTAAAGGGAATAATATTCTCTTTCCTTAGCATTTTACATACTTCCTTGACCTCATCCAGGTCATCCTTCTGAGCCTCAACACTTCTCCTATGCTCTCTGTTAGACTACTCTCCTTTAGACACTGGATTTCTCCTTGTAAACTCCTAAATGACATCCATGGTCTCTTGATATACCTCCTTCTGATGCACAGGATCTGGGTACTTCCCATGTACCACTTCTTCCCTTGAAACTAGGTTCTTCTACCTTGGTATTTCCTTTGCGTGTGGCCTCTACTCTTGTTGTTACCATAATAGATTCCAAACCTACATCACGTGTCACCCATGGCATCCATTGTGTGTCTTCCTTCTTAATGCTTACCATTGCAGTGCCCTTGTCTTTTCTAGTGTTGCTGATTCATGTGCTCAAACAACTCAGGGCACTCCTCATACTTGTGTTTCTTCCCACACCATGAGCACTGTAATAAGTCTAGGCACTCACGCTTGTAGTGGTCTGTAGACCCACAATTAAAATAGGTTCCACATGTGGGAACTCACTTCTTCCTCCTCCATGGTTACCATGACCATGAAATCCTCCATGAAATCCCCTTCCATGCACTCCTCCATCTGTGCTCCTCCTCATAATGGTGATCATCCTCCTTAGAACTACTAGCAATGCTAGTCTGGCGCACACCATGATCAATGGCCTCATGGATTTGGTCAATCAGTCTGCAAGTCCTTAGTATCATGGGTTGTAGAGGTGTAGATTTTATAGTAGCAAGACACATTCTTCCAAATTACATGTGCTAATAGGGGACATCTACTCACATCATGGTCCCCATGAAAAATTTCATAGTCTACTACTACGATGCGTACTATCCTCAGGGGAAACTATCCTTGACATGCCCCTCTACTTCACAATCTATACACCATATACCACTACGAGTCTCATGGGCTGAGTTCACAGACAACTTCTCCAGCTACTTAGCCATAGCAGTGATTTGAGCCTCCAAGGAATGGGCTAACACCAGTATCAACACTTCCAATAGCTTTGGCATGTAGAGTGGCTTCTAACGCCTCATGGGGTCTATGAAAGTTTTATGAGATAAAGCTCTTCTAAATGGAGTTATCAACCCCCAAAAAACCATTGAGCATGTTGTGAAGGGTGAATGTCATATGAAAATTTTGACAAGAGAGTCTTAAACCATGCATCATACTCTCCACACACTCTCTTGCCATTCCTGTTGAATCTCCTTCAGGGCATTGATGCTCTTCTTTTCAAACTCAGGGATGTGGAATTCTACCAAGAAGGCATTCTTTAAAGTAGTATAATCCACCACCATTTGATGAGGGTCATATTTCCTATACCACTATATGCGCGCCCTTGCAATGTCATTGCAAACTAACTAGCCTTCCACTCTGGGGTTGTGATCCCCTTCGCGCACCATAGTAGCTCACACTTGTGAACATGTTCTACAACATCTTCAATACCTCTATAATCTAGAAAATGTAAAGACATTTCAAAGAAGACTTGAGGAGGTGGTTGGGGCCCTTGTCCTCTGAGCTAGAGCCTTGGTTTCCTCCGGTGTTTCCTCCTCCACCAGATCCACCAGATCCACCAAGTCCTGTGCCTCCTTGAGCCACTAGATCCACCGGATCCACCAGTCTCATTCCTCCCCCGACCCCCTAGATCCACCAGGTCCACTAGTCCTATGGTCATGTCCCAAGGTCCCCAAAGTTCCACTAAAACTACATGCCGATGATGATGTGATAATGCCCCACTACCACTAGTGTACCCCGCACCACTCCCAGATGTGAGACCGAAGGCTTGTGTACTTTCTCCTTGTCCAAAAATTCCTCTAAATACTGGAATAGTATGCGTAGCCATAGAAGTGGGAAATGAGAAATTGTATCTCCTGGGTGTAGATCTATCACTTCTACTGATACCAACTAGGTCAGTGATACTCCTTCCTTGATCTAGAAAACCAAGCACTAGGTTCGGTCACTAGGTGGGTTCAGATGCACGCCAATGACTCTTCTTTCTCCACGTGATGAACTCTCATTAGAAGCCAAAGGGGTCTCTCTTACGTGCTTTCCAAGATGGGGTAGCATAGACTGCTCAGGTCCCACGTCCTCCACGTGAACCTCAACTCCTTCCCACAATGTCTACCTCCATAGATCCATCACACTCTACCTCACATTGTCTAGAAATCTCCCTTTCATGCTTCACTATACTTGAGTCATCTCTCCTCCCTTTCTTTCTCCATCGTAATATCTTCATCTTCCTCCACCCTAGCTTCCTCACCCCAACTTCAGAATGGTTTAGCCGGCCATCAAAAATGCCTCTAAACTCAAGGTAACAATCAAGATCTTCATTTCCAGAGGAATAACACATAGAAATGATCCTCTGGGCTCCCACAAAAACTCAAACTCAGCAACTTCCAGACAAGAATATGTGGAAATAGCATACTCCAGAGTGTAGCTGGCCAACACTCTCTTCCACCATTGATCAACAACACATGTCTAGGTCAGATCTACATCCTGCAACTTCTGATAGTCCTCTTGTGTCCACATGCTGCTCTATAGAACCAAATTTCTCCTAGATGCATATGTTGAGAGCCATTCATACATCTCTACTAGGAAACAAAAAAAAAATTTCATATAGTTCATGGTAGAGATTCTCTTCCACCCACCTCCATGCATCAAACTCGGGCCCAATATTGAATCTCTGAGAAAACTCATCCTCTGTGCTCCTGAACCAAGATTCAACACTCTCCAGAGTTAGACGTTTTGTCATTACTCATTATCCAGACCATGATGCATGCCATTTCCCACTACAACTTTGAAAAGAGGTCCCAAATGGAACCAAGATGTAGTCATTTTTACACCCACCAAAGAACAAGGGAATCCCATGCACATCGACCTATCACCCAGTAGGGTGTTGGGCTGCTCACCCGAGGCACGGTGTGCCAGTCTCTCTTTTATGTGAGTTAAGTGGGAAACCATCATTTATGTCAGGAACTTAATGAATAAAGGTGGAAATGAGACATACAATCATCATAGGGCTCAGAATGGCCTCTAGACAAATGTATTCATTCCAAATAGAGGGTACTTATAGATAACAGATAGAACTACAGTAGAAAGGAAAATACATAAGGATTTACATCTATTCCATAACATCCATGAACAAAAATGAAAAGATATAGATATGAACCAAATCAATTACATTCATACTCATTCATGTTTGTAACCTCATTACATTCAATGGATCCATTAGACTATCACAGCTTGATCAGACCAAAGTCATACATCACAACAGGGATCATGTCCTTCATCCATACAAAGAAAAATTTATATCCCAGCCCCTTAATACATTACTCCCTTATATAGCCTCTACCCAATCCCATAGAGTTCTCATAGTATTTTTCTACAGAGCTCCACTCTCTATATTCTCTCTATCATATACCCGATCTGCTCCCTTTTCTCCTCTTTTTCTTCTACGGGTGCTTGTATTTATAGGCATCTTGACCACCACTTGCTTTCGGGGCTACGATCTATCCATCGCCAAGTGTCCAAGTGGTCCTCCATAGAAGCATGCTCCTTTAGATCTGAGCTCTCCACTCCTTGTAATGATGGTCTTCTGGAATCCTCTATCACTAAGCATATTCCTTTCATGGGCATCACGTTGCCAGGATGGCACCTTATCCACTCATTACTCCCTCCTCTACTCCTTGTACCCTTCCTTAAATCCTATCTGCGCGCCTTTTCCTTGTGCGCCCTTCTTCAACTAGGCCTTGCATGCCTACGCACATTTTGTACTTAGCCAATATTTTTGGGGTCCCAACAAAAGCATTCCTAGATGATGATTCTCTTCTACTTTTCCTACATATTTCTTCATTCAAGATTATACTAACCACATCATCAAACTTTAAAACATTAGTAGCAGAAGTTGTATTACTAATAACCATTACCAAGTTATCCCAACTATCTGGAAAATAACATAATAATAAAATTGCTTTCACTTCATCCTCAAAGGAATAGTAACTAATTTTAATTTATTTACAATAGACCAAAATCATTCAAATGACTTGATGCGATCCATCTTCTTGCATCTTTAAATGAAAAAAATCATCAAATAAACTTTTTTTAAAGCACTAGGTTTTTCATATAGATTTGCTAAAGATTTCATCAACTCTACCATAGATCATACTTTGATAATATTCAAAGCCAAAATGTTTCAAGCTCAATATTATAGATCCCAGAGCCTTTCTATCAAGAATTTTCCATTCTTCATCATTCATCTTTACATGTCTTACATTCTCATCCAATGGTAAGTATAAATATTTCTGATACAGATAATCCTCCACCTGCATCTTCCATAATATATAGTCACGACCATCAAATTTATCTACTTTGAATTTTCCTTCTTCTCCCATTGCTTTTCTCCCACTCAATAAGAAATCCTTTGTGAGTAAATCTATCAACACACACAACCCTCAAACAAAGAAGCTCTGATACCAATTGTTGGGGTTAGCACACTGGTTGTACAGATATATTAATAAGATCTAAGCATATAAGCAATCAATATGGAAATAAACAAGAAGAAACAATACACAAGATTTAACGTGGTTCACCCAGTGTGGGCTCTGTCTACTAAGAAATAGCCAATTTATTATCAAAGAGGAAATAAAATGACGATTTTCAATCTTCCACACCTTCTTGGATGTCATGTACTTTCTTCTCTACAAATTTCTCTTTTTCTCTCAAAGGAAACTTCTCTCTATTCTCAATTTAATTCTACCTTCTAAACCCTAGCTTTATGCTTATATATGCATCTACAATCTTAGGGAACTTTAGCTATGCAATTACAACCATTAGATTAACTTTACAACTAAATATAGATCTAATCCCGTAACTTGTTACTTAATTATAATAGTCACGCACAGGCAACCGATGTTGGTTAGCCTTAACCGATGTTGGTTATCCCTAACCGATGTCGGTTCCTCCTTTCCTAACCGATATCAGTCCATGGGTGACCGATGACGGTTCGTCAACCGACATCGGTTACTGTGTATTCTAGCAAGTCTACAAAAACATGCCAGAAAAGTGATTAAGCTCCACAACTCAACAATTTTCCCTTAAATGATAGCTAAATGGATGTTTTGAAGCTCTTGAAATGCCTTTGGATGCAACCTTAGGTGATAGTAATAGATTCTTATATCTTAGTCCTTTATTATGGTCACATAGCTTTGTATTTATATGATTCCCTTGTTTGAATTTTGTAATTAACCACTAAAAGTCCAATCCATAAGAAAACAAGATGCCTAATAGCTAGAAAAGACCCAAAAGATGCGAACAAGATATACAAGAGGTCGGGGCATCTAGGAGGATGACAATGCACAGGCATTGGTGTCCTGTTGGGAGCTGGTGTACATACTTAGAGAAACTAAAGTGACGAATATCAAAATGGGTAGTGGGGTGTGTAAGACCAAGAAGGAAACCAAAAAGAAATAAAATAGGCCAAAACAAAGTGGTCGATTAGTACTTTCTTTCTTATGAATCATATGAATGCAAGTATATGATTAGGACTTAGAAATTTACCCAAAGTGTGTGATTTAGTGTCTACAGAGAGGATATAAGTAAAATGACCTCATGGAATGATGAAGAAAGATGATTTGGTGAGGCATTTTAATGCAAAAAGTTTTGAATTTTTTGAAATTTTAGTGTGTAAAAACTTCGGGACAACAACTAGCTCTAATTAAAGACAGGGACTCTTGAGGATGTAATAATGAACCCAAAATACACATTTATTATCAAATTGGTTCCTTATCCATGGGGTGGGACTTTGTCAAATAAAAACAATGACATATGGGGAAAACTAGAAAAAAAAAAAGAGGAAAAGGAAAGACAAAACTTATGTACAAGGGATGATACAAAGGAAAACAAAGACTATACAAACCCATTGACATGATTAGAGAAATATGATCCCTTTGGAAAAATGAGTAAAATTCACCAGTTTTCCATAAGTGGAAAGGAGTGAACTTAAACCAATTTATTGCTAGAATCTTCTTTAGTCAATATGGATCTTGAATGAATCCCTCACACCTTTCTCATTTCACTTCTAGTGTCAACTTGTGCACGAATTTGTCATCTTGATAATGCCTACTTCATTCCTCTTCAAATTTAGCAAAAGGCCTTTGGATTGCTTTAGTGTTTCCTTATGTAAGAAGAGATGTGTTTGGAGAATGATGATCGATGGAAATTACTCGACATCTTATCTCTTGTGATGTTGAGAATAGTGATCATTTTTTGGATCAACATTTGAGATGAGATATTCAATGGTTCTTCCTTCATCATGGCTTGAGATGGTATATTATAATGTGTCCATATTTATTCTTTCCATTTTTATACCTATTTCATCATAATAAAATTCACATACCTTTATTAAAGGAAGAATCTCTTTGCTTGAATATTCACCATGGTGAAGGCCTTCATTGAGAGTCTCTTAAGCTTGATTTTAAAAGTTATTTTTGTGATTAAAAATTCCTCTTGGTAAGTGATGTTTCTTCGTGTTTAAAAACTTCATGAATGAGAGTGTGACTTGGTTGCATATGAAGTAGTTCTTGAAGCTTTGACATGTATTCTAGCTTGAGCTCTTTTATTTCATCATCATCGTATGCCACAAAATATTTAAGGGAAAGAAAAAGGAAGGAAAGGTTGTTGAGATTTCCATTGAGCCAATGATTATCTGCAACTATATTTTCTTCATTTTCTTTGTCTTCATCATCATGATGCACGCATCTTGAAACAAGAAGTGTTTCTTGACCATCTTCACATCTTTCAACAAGTACGTCCCTTCTTGAAATTTTTGGAAGAGACATTAAAAATATTTGTATCATTTTTCATAACTTTCATATCTATTTCAACACATGAAATTCCAATAAAAAATTGTCATTTTTCTCGATAGAAGGCACAATCTATTCATATGAGTCTTTTTATCACCATGATACACATGTGTTTCTAAAGAGAGAACTCCTTGATTACTTGCATATTTTATACTCAATGAGTAAGATATTTGAACTTGAAAATCATCATTTTATTTCTCTCGAATGATGGTTATCATTGAACTCCACGATGGGAACTTCAACTTTTGAGAAGGAATGCAAATGAGGTGATTGAAAATTTCAAACAGGGAACATTTTTGGACTTGTCCTCAAGGTGCATGTATGTTTTCGATGAGATATCTTTTGATCACCTTTATGCCTTACATCTACCAAGGATTTTGGTTCTTGAATTTGGAAGCCATCATTTAATCCATCTTCCTTGAGCTTGACATATGAAACTTCCATATTTTGGCTAACATGCAAATAATGAGATTCAAGAGATTGAAATTCCTTTTTCTAGTCAAACTTAGCATTTTAGGAGGTGAAAGACATACATGAACATCATAAAATTTGTCTTCATCTCCATGATGTTTTAGCTCATAAGAATAAAAAAATAATCATCATCACATGATGATATGTCATATTCATCATTGTTATCTTCACCCTACAAATGATACACTTTAAAAAATTTCTTACATCCAAGAGAAGGATGATTCCACTTCATCTCCTATTTCTTTAAATCGATTTGGGCATGTTCATTCATACATTCTTGAATCTTCTCCATTGAAGGGTGTCGAATCTTTAAATGGAACTTTTTTTTTCTTCATAAGCGGTCATGAATCAAAATCGATGAAAATAGGTTCTTCAATATTATTTTTTAGCTTCCTAGAAAGAATGAAGTTATCTTCAACATCATTGGTTTGTTGTTAATCTAAATGAAAGTCTCAAATCTTCTCTCTATACAATTTGAAGTCAACTTCTAGATCTAGAGCAATGATGAAAAACACAATTGATTGTTCACACTAGGTTTCTCATTTTGTGGGATATCTCTCAAATAATATTTCTATGAAGAATATTTCTATGAAGTTCCTCATTCCTTCACCTTATTTCATATGGATTTGAAATAGCTCATAAATAATTACAAATGTGTTCATGATACTTTTGAGTCTTTTAGGAACTTGTTCTTTATGCTCTCCTAACTTGTGATGCAACCAATCTCCAAATGTTGATACCACATAAGCACAGGACCAATGAGGGTTTCATAAATATCCTCAATGAAAAATCTTTTTCCTACTCAATAATAATACTACATGCAATATGAAAATAATGGAAATATGATTACTACATGCATTTTGTGAGTTATCTCCATAAAACTTAGGGAAGTTCTTCCTTGAACGGCATGTAGGGGAGAATATTGTGGAAATGCTAAAGAACATAAATGGTTTACCCATGGGATGGGTGAAACCAAACCATCATGTGAGTCAGAAAAAGATAGACAATTAGTTCTTCATATCAACAGAGTCACCATCATCCATTTTAGGGAGGTTCCTTGATGTGGAGACCGAATGGTACACACTTTGATTTTGATACTTTGATCCCCAACGAGAGTCGCCAAAAACTATTGGAAAGATTTTATGTCACTTTTATTTATTAAGTCTCTTCACGGGATTGCTTGCATTTCTAACTTAGAACTTGCAACATTGGATATATCATCTATCAATAAGATGATCTAACCTTTGCATTTAAGAGGGAAACTCCCTTGTATGATTGGTTTGTGGGGTTTTTTGAGAACTTTTAACCTATAAAGCACCCAATAGGGGAAAGAAAGGAAAGTGAGAGGGGAATGGAAGAATAAAGAAAGACATTGGAAAGAATGTAGAGAGGGAGCATGCAAGTACAAGAAAATTCAGATCTCGTTTCATACATGCTATAAAGTACACCATAAAAGTAAAGAGATTGAATGTTAATACTTTGCATGAAAAGGAAAGAAATGAAAGATTACATTTGACATAAGAACAAACATAACCACCAAGAATCTCAAGACACAAAGTTCTACAAGCATCCCTGTATTTATTCTTGAAAAGGAACACAAAGTTTCCTTGTTGTCTTCTCTTCAACAAAGTCTTCACAATGATCAATCTCCATGGAAAGTATCTAAACAAAAAGTTTTATTAACTTTCCTTCCTTGAGACTATATGACACAAAGTTCCTCCAACCTCAAGATTACAAATGAGCTCTAACATTCTTTTATAACTCAAAAGTTGGTTATAAGGTAGCTAGGGTTTACACGACATTACTTTAGATCACCATTAGATCACATTATAATTTTATAACTTTATTTTAATAAATTAAATTCACTTTATTAAAATAATATAATTTTAGCACATAAGTGACCTAAGTAAAAGTATTTATTACAATAATTAAGTGGGTACATGTAGACCCCACTAGAGTGACTTGGACCTACACCTAGACACCAAAATGACACATAGACTAGAAACATGACACATATGATTAGTAACATAAATGTTGGGACAATATGGACCACCTATTGAGATTGTACGATAAATGAACTCATTAACCATGAGGAAAACAAAGTACTAATCTACATTTTGCACTTCACAAGTTGATAAAGGAACCGAGTCTACAGTTTTGTCACTTGCCTTTGATGTAAAACATACACTTTTTAGTTTACGTTCACCTGAGATCATTCAGGTTTGTAGCTTGAACAAATCTTTAATCCTTCTTTTGTAGTTTTCACTACATGGGCCAACTACTTTTATCTACATCCATTATGCATGATTATGTTTGCTTTTGCCTTGGTGAATTCATGATTTTCCATATTACCATATTTTTTTACCATCTTGGCTTGTCAAGTAGCAATATCCCCTTTGTGCCCTTTGATATTCCTATTGTGTTGTTCTTATTTAAAGTCTAGAGCAATCTGCATAATGACTTCTCCTTGAATAGTCACTTGCCTCAAAGTGACATGCTGCAATAAAATAAAGTATATCTCTATTGTTATATAGAGCCTCCACCATAATTTTCACCTTTTTATTTTGACAAAAAAATGGTTCCAGATGAAAATTATTTATAATAATTTTGAATGCGAGGAAAAATTCTTCAACCTATTCCATCAGCATCTTTCATGTTTCTCTCAACTATGATTTTACTTGAAAGTCATAGAACCAAAAACTCCTTTTCTAAGAGACAACAACTATACAAATGTGATAATCCACCAATTAGTTATGTAGAAGAAGAACCATTTATATTGGAAGTTTATCACCAATGAACCTAAATTCTAACATCCATGTTGACAACATCCTTTATCTTCACTATGTGAAGCATTGCAGTTTACAAACTTTGTGTACATTATTAGGAGGATCAAAAACAACAATCTCATCAAATCTATTTTATAATTTTCACCCGAATTAATTTTTGGCCAGAGCTGTTCTAATAAATCTCTAAAGCCTCATTAGGTAGCACATCCTCAACAACCTGCATCCCTGCTTTTAGTCTATGGATATAGTCATTTCTAGTGTTAACTCGACCATTTTTAACATTTACAAATAGAAATTTTGGATTATATATTAGGAAATTGAGGATTTGGAATAAGCCACCCCAAACCTGTATGTCAAGGGAATGTAGATATAGTCATTTCTAGTGTTAAAAATTCCATTCATGTTTCTTCTCTATGTTTCTCTTTTCAAATTCAAGTGAGATGGCTCTGGGTGAAGCAAAAGAATTATTCTCGGGCTAAAAAACAATGGTATTTTGATTCTTCTATATAATTGCTGCCACAAAAGAACCATCACTAGACATTATCCCCTTTCATATATTTTATTTGCATTTCCTGAAATGTATTGATTTTTACAAGCTTTATGCATCTCTCGATTCCTCACGAATATGGCCTAATCAGCTTTGCTCACGAGGATATTTGTATTGATTGTATTTATCATCATAGTGATAACCATAATCTGACTCACTGTCACAATTTTTGTTTTTCTCATTGCCGATTTTTGGCATTGGATCTCTATACCCTGTGAGAAATAGTCACAGATCTTGCTACTCTCAAATTTTTCTAGAATTTTTCAATTTAAAATAACTCCTCTTTTCTTTAAAGACCTTTATCATTCCTTAAATTTTCTTGGGATTTTCAACTTGAAAGTATTCAAGATTTTCCTTCCATAATTTCTTGTTCCAACTATTTCTTCAGCTTAGAGATACAATTGAAGCCATCTCTAATTCTATTTCCATTAAATCAACGACTTGGGTTTTTGTTACTGAGCTCTTAAGCTCCTACTATGGAGACTTCAAGGATTTATATTCACTTCGCTTTTTATTCTCCACATTTGTTGTTACAATAAACATACTATTTTATTGATAAATATTTTTGTTATCCCGCTAATTTGTGTTGGTTGAGAGTGTTCTCGTTTTTAATGCATTTTAAAACTTTACTTGTCTTGTTGCAGGTTCTGACTTCACACCTCTACAAGTTCTGATTTCACGCTTTTACCGATATTTCTTTCCTTTTGCACAAGTTTATCTTGAGATTAATTATTATATGGATTAATCATTAGAGGTATAAATATTGATGATACCAAGGGCAAAACTATTGAAATTTAATATGACTCATATGGACCAATGAGATGGATCTTCTCTTGAGGCAAAAATCAAGGAGGTAAACTTAGTGGAGATAGAAATATTGGCACCACCTTGTTTGTCATTATGATAAGCGTGTAAGTGTAAACAATTAGACATAATGCACTTTAAAGTTGTTTGTAGAAGGAAACTTGTAATTTTAACTTCTTGTAAACAAACGAAATCCGACTTTCCAATTTTCTTACTTCTAGAGCCAAAGAACTTTTATGAGGACTTTGTGAGACCTCTAACATTCTAGAATATGAAATTCATGAAGGAATTTTGTCCATGCTAAGTTCCCCTTATCCATCGTGCAAGTTAGAAACATCATCTAAAGCGAGAAAAGTGTTAGACAAAAGTGGTCGTTGGTCCGGTCTAGTAAAATCCTCCAAGGAAATGGAACGGTGTTTAGCCCCATTAATTCCCCTTGGTGACTTGTCCTAACCCCTAGGTGGGCTACGAGAAAATTGAGATGGTTGAATATAGGTCCCAACTTTATACCCTAATAATTGTTTGGATGTTTCTGATTACTCGTAAGGGTTTAAGATGAGTGTACATGGTTGGCATGGAACAAAATATACGAGAATGTTTTCATCTTGGTGAGCGGAGAGGGAGGATCTGGGAAGTGGGTTTATTTATTATGACCATATTTTATCGATCACGGTGGTCCAACTCTCATTGTTACCTAAATCCTTAGGCTTGTTCTCCATGACTTTATCATCGACATGCTTGGGCCTAGTCACAAGCGGGACAATCTCATATTTTGTGGTCTAGAGCTTGACACTGAAATAAGTATTGGGAAGGTTGAAAAGACCGCCTTATGAGAAAATTGTGTAGAGTCAAATTGATTGTCTATGGTCTCCTTGAAATCCTTGGTTAAGTCGACCTCCAAACATACTCGTTTGTTGGGTTGAGTGAATAAAAATGATCTTGTTCGAAAAGATAACCTACCCAATGGGCGTGATAATATCTGGAATAAATTACAAGAGAGGGATGGGAAGACCAGGAAACTTGATCGAGATAGAGAATTTGATGGAGATTTGGTCTAAACTTTGAAGTATCACATCAAAGGCGAGAGGATAAGAAGAGTATTACACAAAAACCAACAAGAAGATTTATTCAAAAGGGCATAGACTTGGGAAGGTTCTTTAAACAAAAACAAAAGAAACCCTTCATGAGATTCCTTATGCCGGAGAATTGGATACCAAGAGGTTCCTAGTGGAGCCTAATCCAAGACCTAAGGGAATCTTTAGAAGGAATGCAACCAACGTAATAAGCTATAAGACTAAAATATTCATACCATTTTATGATAGGTTCCACAACAACTATATTTAACAAAACATTAGGGTGCTGGGATAGTTTCATTACCTCATCGTAAATCTTGGGGACAAACATCCTCGCGTGTTCCACTACTTACAACCAAAGGCTGCGGAAGGCGGACTAAGCATCATTTAAATAAGTTGTCCTCCACAAAGGGCGGTGAAAAATACGATAAAGTGCACAAGATTTGAGAAACAAACACATGCAAAGGAATGTGCCAACGAACAACGACAAAACAACAAAACAATGTGACATGGATGAATAAAGTGGCATGCGAGAACCCTAGCAGAGCACCACTTCAATAATGTTTTTCTTTGATTGAAAAGTTCACTTTTATTTATAATAGATAAGATGCTACTAACTATACCAAAAATGTGTGGAAAAATCACACCCTGGAATGCTAAAAGCATTGAGCTATATAAGTCTCGAGAAAACATCAATAAAACATTTTAAAAAATGTCATAATTACATGTATATAAGTAATAAAAGTTTATTTTCTAATAAAAAGAGTGATCCAAGGAGAATATATAAAAGGATTGTCAACCACACAAACAACAAGATACTAGCTAGCAAGCAAGAAATGACTATAAGAGGAGGAAGAGAAGGTGTGTTGTTAGGCATCCCTTCACCCGTTGCCCCTCCTCTTGTCCAACCCCACCCTTGCTACTTACATCACACCTATAAGTATGTTATTATATGTATGATTCCTGAGCAAGAAAACTAGACATTAACAACACTTTTTTACTTAAATTACATTTCTTTATCCTTTTAATACTCTTATCATTTATTTTTCTCGAATGACTACTTTACTTTTGGATAATGGACAACAAATGACCCGGCTCTGTGTTTTCCATTATATCTTTCCAACATCATGGACAAGATCTTGCCATTAGGGGTAGCGGCGCTAGTAGCTACTTCTACCCCCTTTGAGCACTTCTGTCATTTTCCCTCATTTTCTAAAATTTGAACACATATACACACGCAGGGCGTGCGCCACACACTAGAACTACATAGAGTCTGAAATGTAGTGCATCACTCGCTGACAATCACATTGGGGTGACCGTTGAGATCAATCTGACTCAAGAATATGCATTATTTGTTTCATCTAACGTTTTCTTGAGTCTTGTGTAGGTACCTATGGTTTTTTTGTAGGTTCAGGAGCGACACATGAACCTTACAATGAAGTGGATGTGACATAAAGCAAAATGAGGAAGATAAGTTCTCACCATGAGAAGATCGGATCTAGAGTTGTTTCCAAGACACTAGCAGCCAACTCATACATTAGCACTTGATTGGTCTTGTCCTTATCTAGGCGGTCCTATCTGAGGAAATTTTAGATTCCAATTTTCCATACGAAGCTTATTTAGTCCAGATCCAACCTATTCCACTTAGTTTCTAACCCATAATCAAATCAGATATCTGAATACAAGCTAAGTCACTCCTATTTCACTACTGCTTATACTTTTTTGTTTCTTACATGATCAATCTTGCTTATACAAGGGAGAACAACATGCTTTGAACACCCAAGTTTTTTCTGGATTGCTTGCCAAGCAGAGCTCCTTGACAGATGCAATGACGAAGCAATATTTTCCAAGCCTTGTAACCTTCTAAACCCCTGATAATCCACTTGACACTAAGAGCAATGCCTTGCAGCCAAATGTCAATGAGCCCTAAGCCACCCGCCTCTTTAGGAGAGCAACAAATGTCCCAAGCCACTCTGTGGAAGCCTTTGTGACCATGAGTGTTAGCCCATAAGAAATATCTAAGCAACTTTTCCAACTTAGCATATGCAACCTTAGAGGGTGCCCAACATGAAGAATAGTAAACATGAGTAGCAACTAGCACCTTAGAGCAAATCTAAAACTTACCAAAGAAGAGAGAGGCTTGGTAATCCAATAAGCAATTTTTTTCAACTTGTTGGACAACATAAGACCACAAAGTAGCAGGAGTAGCCTGGAAAGCAAAAGGAATGCCCAAAAACTTGAATTGAACCCCTGGTTGAATCCACTGCCAAGCATAACCTTCCAGCCAAGGAGGCATAGGATCCATAGACTATGCTGTAGCATTGAGTCTTTTTCCATTGAATGGAAGAACCTGAAGCCAAGCAAAAAAATATTCGAGACACTGCAAGGTGTTGGTAGCAGAGACTCTTCATTCTCAGACAACTTTAAAGAGTCATTAACAAAGTGTCCATTAATAAGCCACGGATCAGATATAGGAAGAGAAATGCCCTTAACTAACCCTTACAAAGCAAACTTGGCAAGAAGATAACTGAACCCCTCTGCAACAAGCACATAAAGCATCGGAGCTAAGGGACAACCTTGCCGAATGGACCTATGCAATTCAAACATGTCAGAGTGGACTCCATTAATGGTAAGCCTGACATTAGCATCCTGGAAGAGCATATTGATAGACCGGATGAACCTAGGGCCGAAACCAAGAGCTTGTAGCATAACAATAATGAAAGGCCATTCAATCCTATCATAAGCTTTTTCAAAATCAATTTTGATGAAGAGAGCATTTTGATCAGATAATTGGGCCCACTCCATGCCTTCCCAAACGACAATGATGTTATCCAGAATGAATCTGCTCTTGATGAAACCAGTTTGTTCGCTACACACAATAAGAGGCAAAAGATTACGGATCTCGGAGGGCTAAGGATTTGGCAATGATCTTGTAAGAAACATTCAATAGAGTAATCGGACGTCAACTGGTGATGAGCTTAGGATCTCCAACCTTGGGGATAAACTTGATATTGCCTTGATTTATCAAATCCCCAAGAGAATTGTTGGCCATAGCTTCACAATACACATGATGAAGGTCAGGACCAACAATATCCCATAACACTTGATAAAACTCGCATGGAAAGCCATCAATACCAAGAGCTTTGTCGATTTTCATTTGCATGACTTCCTTAAGGTCATCGACAGAAAGTGAGCGATCACGGTAATTCTTTGCGTCTTAGAAAGCTTGCGAAGGAACCGCTGAAGGCACTATAACAAAGCAACATCCCTCTCTGGAGTGTAAGGTTGCGCAACAAATACCCCATGGTAGTGTTGCACAAAAGCTGCAGGACATCCAAGAGGTTAGTGAGACACCAGTAGCACCCTTGATTGCCGAGATTGAACTAGAGGTGTGACGAAGACGAAAAATGCAAAGAATTCTTTGGTAACTTGGTCACCGATCTTGAGCCAATGCAACATAAAAAAATCATAAAACATAAAAAAATGTCATAATTACATATATATAACTAATAAAAGTTTATTTTCTAATAAAAAAGTGATCTAAAGAAAATATATCCAAGGATTACCAACCACAAGAACAAGAAGATTCTAGATAGCACTTGTACCTCAATATTGGACGTAAGAGGTGTGTTTTTGGCATCCACTGCCGACCCCGTCCACAACCACCGATTCTTACTATTGTTAATCACAAAATAAATCAATTTCTATTACAGAATTAGTAAAATATGGAATAGAAATTGTAAAATTAACTTGTAATCTATATTTATTTACCTATTATATGGTAAGTATTTTCACTCTGAAAATTTCCATGTGCAAACCGGCCAATTTAATTTTCAGTACGTAGGTATCCGGCATCCATGTCAATGCGGTGAGCGTGGATCGAACACGCGACCTTCAGATATTCAGTCTGACGCTCTCCCAACTGAGCTATCCCCACATGTATCAAATTAGGTGTTCAAAAGTTATTGAGTCCTCCTAGCAGTTTAGTGGATAAAATAAGGTAGACACCAACCAGATTGCACTTCCACAGCTGCCTGTGGTCAACAATTGTTTCTTCCCACGTGTGTATGTGGTTGAAAATTATATGACAGCAGTTGTATTTAGTCCAACTGCGCGAAATTTATCGCTTGTTTTGAGGTTACGCAAATGCGTCTTACTTCTAATCAGCTGAGTGCGATTTGGAGTGCAGTCAAATCTAGAATTGTGTCTGTTAATTTTCAACTTATGACCTCTGTAGCTTTTGAAAATTGGTTTGAAATAATTATTAAGCAAATGCGTCTTACTTCTAATCAGCTGAGTGCGATTTGGAGTGCAATCAAATCTAGAATTGTGTCTGTTAATTTTGAACTTGTGACCTCTGTAGCTTTTGAAAATTGGCAGTTTATTATCTCCACCTCAACTTTTACAATAGACAAATAAATTAGTTTGAAACGATATTTAAGCATATGTTGCTGTGGTGTAGTTGGTTATCACATCAGTCTAACACACTGAAGGTCTCCAGTTCAAACCTAGGCAGCAACACACAATATCTGAGAATATATGAAATCATTGTTATTTTATTCGTGGCCTTTTAATAGCATATTAAACAAACTAAATGCTGTAACTTTTCCAAGTATTTATTAATTTATTCACAATTAAAATCATAACTAAATTTAATCTGAGAGCATAATGCATTCTATTTTGTGCATTTGTTACTCAGCAATCAAGTGCCTCACTACCACTATTCTGAGTAATACAAAGATTTCAATATTACAAAAATTGATAATTTTTGTATTTAAAAATATGATAAATATGAGTAAAGAAGGCTGTCAAACCATGAACATACCAACAGTCTCAGTATGGAGGCAACCAGATATAAGCCATGTGATGGCTAGACTAGATTCGGAATTATCAATAAACAATATCTGATCATATAGACTTATATCAATTGGAAAAACAATATTTTGATTAATATATGAGGACTACTATATGTACATGTAGGGCCATTATATCTTTCCTTGGTAATAATGTTTTGACCACATATAACATTCAAAGTTGAATCACGAGTACTTGCAAAAGAGAGGTAAGAGTATAAGTGACAAAAATGACCTTGAGTAAGGGAAAGAAAGTCTTGATCAAATCCGACATGGAAAAGGAAATAGTGTTTTTCAACCGAAAGCTTTTGAACTAACTAATAAGTGACGAATCGCGAAGATTCATTTTTGACTTAACCAATAAAAACACTCTATATATATATAATGAATAACACCCTTTCCAAATGATACAATGAATGGCACCCTTACCCTTATACGAGTAACAACATGAACTAGATATGCCACCTCACAAGACAGTTGGACGGGCATAAACAAAGTTGTGCAAAATTGGGGATGGGGATGACAATGGAAACAATACAATAGTTCATTTTGTGACATCATACGTTTTTACACTCACAACAGGATTCATAACCGTATTATAGGGCATGTAAGGCCATATCTCCACATGCTTGCATGTTCCCATCACTTTCTTGAGCACATGATTTGTTTTTATGTATCCATTGTTTCTATCTATATCTACAATATTTACATCTACCCACCAAACAAATCATACATGTTCAGTCTTACAATTTCTTGATATTGGATCTAACTAAATAAGAGAACCAAACTAAATAAAAGCAAAGGATAACAATAATTAGTGTTTCACTATAGATATGTTGGAATCTATCTTCAACAGATCTTCAAATATTAAGAGTTATTTACATTATCCAAACGTGGATTCCATAATAACAAAAGGCCTAGATACAATCCCTTAATTTTGCACAAACATCAAGTCCCACAGACCAATAAATTATATTTAGGTGAAACCCTTTTTCACTAGGAAAAAGAAAATAATAAAAAAAAATTGTTTCCCATTGCACCACAATGAAAAATGAAATAGTAGACAAATTAAGCAAAAGGCCTAAGTTCTGAAAATCACTTGGCATAACAAATTTTGTTGTGGGGACCACTATTGGTGGGGAAGCCTTCCAAAGTATACCAAGACACACCCTGATCTCTTGAACCATGTGTTTCTAAGTGGTCAAGAAGGAGTAAAATAAAATAATATGATATATCATACACAAAACAAATGTCATGTTAACAAGTTGGGTCCTAACAAAATCACCTCACTGTCAACATAGGTGATAAGAGTAATTAATACATTATTGGGTATGGATTTTAAGTCAATCGGTGTACTAGGTATGATGATGCATTCTCCATTTTTTGTTGAGCCCTAGGTAACTATGTGAGAATAGTTGAATTTCCCATAAGAGGGTGTGTCTTACAATAATCACTACTACAAGCACTTGTGTTTTGACAATATTTGAGAGAATAATTGAATAAATTGTCTCAAATATTGTCTCAAAGTAAGCATCTCTAATTAATGCCCCAAAAGATTGTCTCTCTAGAGACAAAATAGAATACTACTTATTGTGTCTCTCTAGAGACTATCAATTTAAAGAATTAGGAAAAATGAAATAGAAAACATGTTAACAAAATGAACACATATGAAAACTGATATACTATGAAGGTGCACTTTTTTTAGGGAAAGCCCAAAAAATCTTCTCAATGGACTGCTCTCAATAGTCTTCGAAATTATTTTTCCAGATCACACAACATGAGCTGATTGTAATCTTCTCCTTATTTTCCTTGGAAATTTTGTATGGGGATTATTGTAGATTAAGAGACAAGCCAAATATTGAATAATAGGGATTATGTTCCCTAAAACCCTTTCCATGTGTTATTTCTCCATCGCCAACCCTTCTCCCGTGTTATTTTACATTTCCCACTTGTCCCAAAAAATGTTAGTATATTATTAAAATAATATCACGAAGGGATGTTAGAGACGATATTGTAATTTTTTCACTACGATATGTCTCGAAACACCACTGTATGTAGTACTGAACCTACATAAAAACAAAATAAAATAAAAATGAATTAGGAGTTGCACCTGAATATTTATTTTATGTTTCTTGGGCATGGAAGACAATTGTAGCTCCTTATTCTTTGTGTCAACACCAATAGAAGAAAACAATGCATCCTTTTTCTTCTTAAATAAAACTGACATCTTCTTAGCATCTTTACGGGTCTCTGTAGGATGCCCTCCAAACCGGGTTCGGGAAAGAATGAGTATCTCTAAGTATCCCATCATGAGATTTTTCATGCAGAGGCTCTATTAAATGTATGATTATCCAATCCCTAAGATCTAACTTAGGAGGATTTGATTCAAGGAAATCCAAAAATGATAAATCAACAATAAATTTAAAACTAAAGAAAATGACATGAAAATCTACTCCGTTAAAGAAAAATTAATATTTTCCAACTGAGAGAAAAGTCGATTCACGAGTTAAATATGACCCCCAATAAAATATCTTTAGCGATTTACGCCGACATGTAAAAAATCTTATGGCAGTTTCTAGAGTTGATTTGTTATCAAAAGTTTCTTCCCAAACCCGATGAAGAGGAAGACAAGAAGCATACCAGTCATTTGCATCCTTGTATACTATTCCAAACAACTGTTCCAAATTGTCATCACTTGAACTCAGCAGTTGTATATGGATAAATGCTTTTACCCAACTAAATGTATACTCAAGATTTATGTATTTACATTAAGCTTATATACACTTGCATTTACCATCATCGTCTAAATCAAGAAACATGCTTGTGACGAATACAAATATATTTTTACAACAGATTTAAGAGACCTAGGCAAGTGCACAAAGATGGGGGCAAAAAGCGGACACAAATCCATTTTTGGCCATTTTGTCGAGATGCGTTATAACACGACAAAGAAAAATTAGGGTCACGCTTATAATGCGAGTGTCTTTATGGTTTGGTAAGTTCGAGCCATAACATGAGCGCGTTATAACGTGCTCGCGTTTCAATGTGTTATGTGGTATATGTGTTTGTGGCATGCTTCTATTGACTAAAATAAATGTTTAAGTATAAGAAATAATAAAAGAAAAAATTATACTTTAAATTTATTTTAGTAAATATAAGATGTTAGGGTCACTCTGCACCTTATGGAGCTAGTCTCATAGCTCCATCTATCACGAGTTTAGAAGATAGTTTTTCAGATTCTAATTTGGTCAATACATAGGTATTTTCAGGATTTCAGCATTCAACCTTCAAGCTTTTAGGGGCCTTTTTGATTGGTTATTGACATTTGTAGGAGTTTTAGATGTGTCAAAACTATATATTCACAAGAACCTCTTCTTCCTTGAAAGTGCCTAGTTTGTCTCAGTAATGATGTCTCCCTGTATCCAAGGATTGAGGACTATTGGGGTCATGGCAGGATTGGACATTCAGGAATCATTGAGTGTCTGAATCAGAATGTCGTTGTATCTGGAGAAACATTTTCAAACATGGGAGTAATGCATCTTGGAAAATAAAATTGAACCTTAGAAATCCTCTCAAATTTCCAACTTACACAAGCATTGGACATATCAAGCTATGTTCTTTGAATGAAATCTTTGTTCTGACAACTTGCAATTGAAATAATTATTCAAAAGAGCATAAAAATGATCAAATTTACTTGGTATCCTAATATGTCAGACCCAAAAATACCATTGGACTTGTTATTCTCAATTTAGGGTTTAGCATTTAGGGCTCATGGTTCATGGTTTAGGGTTTAGCGCTTAGGGCTCAGGGTTTAGGGCTTAGGGCTCAGGCTTTAGGGTTCAGTGCTTAGGGTTTATGGTTTATGGTTTAGGTTTAGGATTTAGGGTTTAGGGATTAGGGTTAAAGACTAAATGTTTAGGGTTTAGGGTTTAGGATTTAGGGTTTAGGGTTTAGGATTAATGGTTTAAGGTTTAGTATTTAGGGTTTAGGGTTCAGGGTTTAGATCTTAGGGCTCATGGTTTAGGGTTTAGGGTTTATGTTTTATGGTTTATGGTTTAAGGTTTAGGGTTTGGGGTTTAGGGTAAATAAGGTTTGGGGTTTAGGGTTTAAAGTTTAGGGTTTAGGGTTTAGGGATCAGGGTTTAGGGTTTATGGTTGAGGGTTCGATGTTTAGGGTTACTAATTTAGGGTTTAGGGATCAATACTCTAGGCTCAAGGTTTAGGGTCTAGGGATCAGGGCTCAATTTTTAGTGTTCAAGGTTTAAAATTTAGGGTTTAAGGTTCAGGGTTTACGGTTTACGATTTAGGGCTTAGGGTTTAGGGTTTAGGGTTTAGGCCTCAAGGGTTCATGGTTTAGGGTTTAGGGCTCAAAGTTTGGGAATTAGGGTTTAGGGTTTAGGTTTATGTTTAGGGCTCAGGGTTTAGGGTTCATAGTTTAGGGTTTAAGGTTTATGGCTCAAAGTTAGGGATTAATGGTTTAGGGTTTAGGTATTAGGGTTCAGGGTTTAGGGTTTAAAGTTCATGTTAGAAGTTTCTTCACTCAAAATCGGTGACAGGACAATCAATGTCTACCATGTGCCTCCTTGAAATTCCACATTTCATTTCGTTTAAATTCACTTCAAAAAGGTTGGAGGAAATGAGCTTGCCATTTTCTTCATGCCTTCAGTCTATAATTTCAATTCGAGCAAAATTTGGCAAATATGGAGAAGTTGGAAAGCCGAATTGCATTTATAAAGATAAGCTCGAAGCAAAGGAATGCATTTCATAAGTAATTCTAGTCAATTTTTTTATTAATACCGCTAAAACTAGCCTTGTGATTACATCCTGATAAAAATACATTCCCAGGAGCCAAGGGAGATTTTAAACTTATCACACAAGAAAGGGTATTTCTCTTTGATAATACCGAAAGGATACCTATGATGTCATAGGGGAAAACCAACAAGGGAACAACCACCGCCTTCCACCAATTCCCGAATCCCACAGGTACTGCCATTGCCATTTCCATTACCAACAATCTAAATGGGAATATTTATTCAAGTGTGGATGCCTTTCCTAAAACTTCCATATTCAATGACCACGACGGAACCAAAAATAGAAAGCGAAAGCAGGACCAGAGGAACACGACCTAGACCTTGAACACAAAAACCTAAACCCTAAATCCGAACGCTATTTTTATCACCTTGAACCCTAAATCCTAAACCCTAAACAAAAACCCCAAACATTGAACCCTAAACCTTAAAACTTAAACCTTAAGCCATCAACCCTAAACCATGAGCCCTAAACCCTAAGCCTTAAACCACTGAGCCCTAAACCCTAAACCCTTAGCCTTAAACCCTAAACCCTAAATCATGTTCCCTAAACCCTAGACCCTAAATCGTAAACCTTAAACCCAGATTCAAACCCTAAACCCCAAGCCCTAAACCCTAAAAACTAAACCCTAAACCACGAGCCCTAAACCTAAACATTAAACCCTAAATCCTAAACCCGAAAACCTAAACCATAAACCCTAAACCCTTAACTCTAAACTCGATCCCTAAAACCTAAGCCCCGTATTTTTACCACCATAAACCCTAAACCCTAAACCATAAACCCTAAACCATGAGCTCGAAACCCTAAACCCTAAACCATGATCCCTAAACCCTAAACCATAAACCCTAAACCCTGAGCCCTAAAAACTATTCTTAAAATTTCCTAAATTACCTCCAACACTTCCAAGATTCTTTGACATCACCTCCAGTTGCTTAATATATTTCTTGAACTATCCTAGAGGGTGTTTGATTAACTTAGAACTATTCAACGATTAGGGTTATTGTTTAGGATTTAGGGTTTAAGATTCAATTTTGAGGGTTTAGGATTTAGGATTTCTCTCGATAATACTTAGAAAGGCTACCTATGACGCCATGAGGAAAAACCAATAAGGGAAAAACCCCGCCTTCCACCAACTGAATTCCGTAGGCATTGCCACTGCCATTGGAATTACTAACAATGTAAATGGGAATAATTATTCAAGTGTGGATGCCTTTCCTAAAACTTCCATATTCAATTACCACGACCATAACTAGAGATAGGACCGGGAACACGATATATACCAGGGACCTAGACCTTGAACCCCAAAACCTAAACCCTAAATCCTAAACCCTATTTTTAGCACCTTGAACCCTAAACCCTAACCCCTAAACCCAAATCCTAAACCCTAATCCATAAGCCATAAACCTAAACCCTAAAACCTAAAACCTAAACCCTAAACTCAAAACCCTAAACTGTGAACCCTAAACCTTAAAACTTAAACCCTAAGCCATCAACCCTAAACCCTAAGCCCTAAACCCTAAGCCTTAAACCATGAGCCCTAAACCCTAACCCCTAAACCCTAAATCCTAAACCCTTAGCCTTAAACCCTAAACCCTAAATCATGTTCCCTAAACCCTAAACCCTAAATCATAAACCTTAAACCCAAAGCCCGAAACCCTAAACCTTGATCCTTAAACCCTAAACACTAAACCCTAAATCCTAAACCCTAAAACCTAAACCATAAACCCTCAACCATAAACCCTAAACCCTAACTCTAAACCCTAATCCCTAAACTCGATCCCTAAACCCTAAGCCATGAGCCCTAAACCCTAAACCCTAAAACCTAAACCCTATTTTTACCACCATAAACCCTAAACCCTAAACACTAAGCCCTAAACCTTAAACCCTAAACCATGAGCCCTAAACCCTAAACCCTAAGCCCTAAAAAATATTCCTAAATCTTCCTAAATTACCTCCAACACTTCCAAGATTCTCTGACATCACCTCTAGATGCTTAATATATTTCTTGAACTATCCTAGAGGGTGTTTGATTAGCTCAGAACTATTCAAGGATTAGGGTTTAGGGTTTAATGTTCAGGGTTTATTGTTTAGGATTTAGGGTTTAAGATTCAATGTTGAGGGTTTAGGGTTTAGGATTTAGGGTTTATGGTTTAGCATTTAGGGCTCATGGTTCAGGTTTAGGGCTTAGGGATTAGGGCTATGGGTTGAATGTTTAAGGTTTAGGGTTTAGGTTTAACATTTACAAATATTAACCTATCACTATGTGGTGATCATATCTTTAGTACTTACAAATTTAGGGCCATTTTTGTCAGAAATCAAAGGGGTAGCTACATTATCTTGAAATTCTTCATGACACCTTCAAGTCTTAGAGAAAAATGGATGTTACCAACGTGTATAGAATTTACATAACTTTAAAGTGCCTATTTAGTTTCCTCCTAACTCCTTACGGAGCTCCCAAAATCATCCGAAGAAGTCAAATTTCACCATTAGAGTGTTTGTTCCCTACACCTAGAAAACTCGTTGTTGAGAAGATTTCCCTTGAATGAGTAAACCTTTCCTAAATCTTCCTAAACACTCCTACAAATGTCAATAACCAATCCAAAAGGCCCCAAAACCTAAAAAATGACTATATTCTTTCACAAAATAGATATTGATTGTATAATTTAAACCCTAAAAGATTGAATGTTGAAATCTTGAAAAATACCTATGTACTGACCAGATTAGAATCTGAAAAATTATCTTCTAAACTATGACAAATGGAGTTGTGAGACTAGTTTATAAGGGTGCGAGTGACCCTAATATCTTATATTTACTAAAATAACTTTAAACATTTATATTTATATTATTATTATTTCTTATACTTAAACATTTATTTTAGTCAATAGAAGCATGCCAAAAACACATATACCACATAACACATTAAAACATGAGTGTGTTATAACACGCTCATGTTTCATATTTTTGGGTTTGAAATTCCCAATTCATAGGCTTGGATTTTCCTTGGATTTCTAAACCAAAGGTTTGGATTGTTTCTGCGTGATTAAAACCGTGTTTGACAGAAAAAAATCAAACATTCACGTGTGCACCCCAATATCTCGTGCATTAAAACATAATATTCAAAAATAAATTATACTACGATGTCAAGCTCGATTTTAGCTTGATGACGCTATAATTCTTTCTAACATCTAATTAGTTTAAGGATTTCATCCATAATTTATTTTACTAGTGCCTTGTTTTCTTGCAAAAATCTATGCATACATTTTGGTGCACAATTTACGATTTTTTCATCCAAATTTTTATAAAAAAGTGGTTTTTTTAAAACTCCATTCTACACGCACTCAAAAAAAGAAAACTAAAAAAATACTTTTTTCTCAAAGTTATGGGGGTGCACACAAATATTTCATTTTTGGGATATGTGTACTTTGAAAATTAATAAAAAATTATATATTCATCCAAAAATTAATGGGACCTCGTACATGGTCTTAGCTAAATTTATACGAAAGGGATTTAAAATAAAATTTATAGAACTCAAAAATGGGGGGGGGACACACACAATAGGTTCTTATCTTTTTGACACAAAAATAGACATACTTTTTGTGCACACCACATTTGACCCTCTTAATCTCAACCATTTTTAAAAAAATAGTATTTTAGAAACTAGATTCCGAGCTCTATGGTACTTATTCTTATCACTTTGTCAAATTTTGAGCATAGGCATGCCGAATTATTTAATGAAGTTCAAGTTTCATAGATTTCAAGAAAAAGGTGTCCCTTTTTGTCCCCGTGTCCATGTGCTTACCCACCTATACATTTTTAACTATTGAGAGGGTCCTATGAGGAATTTCCTTTCTCCTCCTCCTATGGTTGATCACCATTGGTGGTGTCGAGGAGGAGAAATATTTTGAAAACTATCTTTATTTATATTGAGGTTGTTGTAATGAAACTTAGCAACACCATCGAGTTTTGAACATGAACTTTGGATAAAGACGGCGATGTGTAAGTCAACGTAATATTTGTTGCATTGATATTATCCTCTGTAAAATGGTGGAAATTTTTCTTTCCTAATCTCATCCCCTTTCGGGTTGAAGAATATTTAGATTTTGATGCTCCTTCTCACATAATCATGGAGACTTTGTTCTCGGATGCCTAGGTTGTAGAATGAATGTAGCATGCCTACTCCATAGAAGAAAACAATGCACCCTTCTTCTTCTTAAAGAAAACTTACATCTTCTTAGCATCTTTCTGGGTCTCTGTGGATGCCCTCCAAACTGGGTTCAGGGAAAGAATGAGTATCTCTAAGTATCCCATCATGGGATTTTTCATGCGGAGGCTCTATTAAATGTATGATTATCGAATCCCTTAGATCTAACTTAGGAGGATCTGATTCAGGAATTCCAAAAATGATAAATCAACAATAAATTTAAAACTAAGGAAAAGGACACGAGAAAACTACTCCATTAGAGAAAAATTTAAGCCGAATGCCAAGCCTTTGAGCAAAAGAAAAGGCCATGTAACCCAAAAATTGTTAATACCACCATCAAGAAGAGGTTTTGAATATGCTAAACACAAGAATCATCTTTCCTATCCACCACTCCATGTGGGTAGTGAATATTGTCCCTATGCGGAAGAAGAACAAAGAGATAAGAATTTGTGTAGACTTCTACAACCTTGAACCAACCTTCCATGAAGGACAATTATCCACTTCCAATCATGGATTACATTCTGCAATGCAGTCATTGGATATGAAATTCTTTAACTACTTGATGGTTTCTGAGGATACAACCCAGTTGAAGTGGCGAAAAGAAGATAGGACTAAGAAATCCTTCACCAATCCATGGGGCACTTTTGTGTACAACAAAATGAATTTTGGTTTTATGAATGCCGAGGTGACATTCCAGAGAGAAATTGATTTAGCGTTCAAAGATCTAAAAAATTGCATCATCATCTATTTCGATGACTTGACAATATTCTCAAAGAAGCGAAGAGATAACTTCGAGCACTTGGAGAAGGTCCTTATCCGATGTTGAAAACATGGTATATCTTTGAATCCCAAGAATTTCATTTTTGGTGTGACCGAAGGATGAATTCAGGGACACATTGTAAACAAACAAGGGGAAAACATTAATACGAAAAAGAGTGAATTACATTCAAGATTTGTCCCTACCCACAAGTAAGAAAGGATTTCATTCCTTCTTTGGAAAATTCAACTTTCTCCAATGTTTTGTTCATAAATTTGTAGAGTTGACTAAACACATCACATCCATGATGAAACCCAGTCAAGATTCAAATGGAGTGATGATGGAAAAGCAATGTCTGAATCAATCAAGAGATCCATTGGCAAAGATTAGACCTAATATGTCCCAATTTTGATAAAGAGTTCATTATATACTACTATGCCTCTGAGCACACACTCTTTGCATCCTAGTCCAAAAGAATGATGAAGGTGTAGAAGAACCTATTGCTTTCATTTGCTTCCGTTGAAGAATCATGAGTTTAACTGTAGCCAGTTGGAAAAACATGCCTATGTGGTGGTCAAAGTCATGAATAATTTCATATTCTACATCCTCAACTCTCACACAATACTAATGGTTTGAGGCACAAAAATCAAATTCTTTCTAACTCAACAATACCACAGGAGACAAGAGAGGAAATTGGGTTGCAAAAATTCAAGAGTATGATCTAGAGATATGACCATCCGGCTGATGCAGGAAATGGTTTTTGCAAGATGATATCCAAAGATGAAGCTCTCAAAGCTCAACATGGTGAGAAAGAATGTCCTTGCCCCAAATTTTTCAAAGACTTGTCGCATGTACTCTTTATAAACACCAATGATGAGTAGTATACATAAATTTCTTATTACGACCTATGGTGAGTTCCCCACTCATCTCGATTATAAACAAAGGAGAACAATCAAGCTAAGGGTGACCAAATTTGTTTTTTGGAACCATTTTCTCTCTGAGAGGTCTTGATGGGTGTTTTCTTAGATGTGTGGAAAAATAAAAACGGGAGAAGTTGTTGAAAGAATACAATGACCAATCTGTGGCAAGAACTTTTTGCAATGGTCACTATTGATAAAATTCTTTGTGGAAGGTATTATTGGCTTAATCTCTTTGCGGACACTCAAGAATGGATTTCTAAGTGTGATGCATGCCGGTAATTTGTTGGGAGACCACAACTCGTAGTAGTTTCCCACATGCTATTGGTAATCGAAGAACCTTTCCAATAGTGTGGATTGGATTTCATTAGTGTTTTGAACCACCACTCAAGTGCCAAACACACCCACATGCTCAAAACAATAGATTACTTCACAAAGTGGGTGGAAGTTATCCTCGCCAAACAAGCCAATCTTGAAATGATTTGCAATTTCATCAAAGAAAATATCATTGTCAGTTTCATATTTCCACAAAATATTGTGGTAGACAATGCTACCTCTTATCCATCTTTTCCTCCTAGAAAAATCCACTGATCCATGATCTAGAAAACGAAAGAAATTCTTCGGCATCTTAATGTAAATGCAACTTGGAAAATGGGTTATTTTAGTTGAAGAAGGGCACTATGTGTTTAAGATTTTTTTGGGGTATCCTTGTATTTTTATCTTGCAAGAAGATCCAATCCTTAATATTAAATGTGCCAAATTGACGGAAGTATGAAAGTGGGGGTAGAGTTTAAAACCCAACTCGGTGAGTTGGGAGGTAGCTGCCAAGTTGGTCGGTATGGCATGATCGAGGGTTTGACGAGGCACCAAGTCGGTGGTGAGTCGATTGTCGGGTCAACTCGAGGGATGGAAAGAAAAGGACTAATGGGTGAGGCGGGATATGTGGCTATCTCATCACGAGTCATACGATCAGCGAGGAGTAGTGCGGGGTTTGGAGTCGCTCCAACTACGAGTCAAAGCACCCCAAAACCCCAATGAGTGAATGAGGAATGGATTGGTTCATGTTTCGACCCGCACCAACTAGGATTAGGGTTGGTGAAGGTTAGCCAAGATGATCGAAGAGTGGGTGTTTGGGGTTGCTCGGAGGTCGAGCTCGAAACATGGTGTAGGACATGTTGAGTTGAGCTTGGGCTTAGCCAATGGAGGTTTTGTTGCAAGTGTTAGGTCTGAGCTTCCTCAACTTGATGGAATGGAGTGAGAATCAGGGCCCGGTTAAATGGCGAGACAATGGTGAGCTAGGGCCGAGACCAAACCTACTGCGGTAGGATGGATCTCGGTGTAATGAAGGCAACTCAAAGTAGAGGAGGGCTCATTGTGGTTGGCACATGAGCCGAGTTACGAAAATATGAAGTAATGATGAACCCAAAAGCCATGGAAAGGGGATTTAAATAGGTAAGAGGGTTTTGGGGGCAATTAATTCTAATTAATGCATGCCTTGATCCCCAATTTGAAGCAATGTGAAAACCCACGAGCCAAAAGTGGAAGTTTGGTGTGTTGTGTGAAAACGAGGGGCCTTTACTTCAAGTAATGACCACTTCAAATCTTGAGCTAAGTGGTTTGAAAAACCCATAGGAATCATGGCAAGGTGGTAGAGTGTTGCAGCGTTCAGGAGGGAAATTACTCCTAAGTAAAGAACCCTTAGATCCTTGAGTTGAAGTACTTCCAAACCCCAAAAAATATGGAGAAAAGAGTTTCTCGGTAATATGATGCACACTTACTTATAAGCAATGCCCTTCTTGAAGCTCGAGTAGAAGCATAGTCAAAATCCACAAACCAAGGGCGAAGCAAGCTAGGATTTTTGTGGGATTTTGAGTGGCGAGTACTTGAGTAATGAGGGCCCAGTTTACCGAGCCAAGTAAAACCACTTTCAAAGCCCACAATTGGTGAAAAAAAGGAAAATATCTTCAGCACTCAAATGAATAGTTTCATCCAACTACCAACATTAATGGAGGCATGGAGGCCATTTCCTTCTCCAATAAGCTATGGTACAAGAGGGGATGAGATTTCGTAGGTGCCCCATGATGATTTCCAGTTAGTAAATGTATATTTTTGGTGGGTGAAGGCATGAATTTGAGAATTTCATCTTCTCTCTCTTCTCCTCTCATCTCTATATAATGTAAAAAACCTCTCATTTGAGGGGGATTCTCATGTAATGAAACTCTATCAAAATGGTCTCAGAACACCAATGAGCTAAAGGCCTCAAATTTGGACATCTTGCATGATGATCCTTGCCTTCCTTCTGCATTATAATGGACTGTGTATTCATATGAAGCAATAAATTCAAGTTGTGTGATTTAGCTTCCTAATTTTTATTGTTGTTTTCTCTTGCCTCTCTATTACAGTTATAGATGTATTGTGCTTATTTTATTCATCTTGCAAGGTCTATCTTTGTTGTGCTTTCATGAAAATGGTGATTTAGATGTTGTCTTAGACTATGGTGATTATATCCACCCTCTCTTTCTCCATTTTCTCCCATTTTCACTCATTGGAGAGATTCCCAACGCCCTTCTCTTGGTGTTATCACCATTGTTAGTGTAGTATTTCTCTATTTTCATGTTATTTTCTTCTCCATGGTGCCTTGGAATTGATAAATTAGGATTATGTTGGAAATATTGTCATTTATGTCAAAGGCTTAATCATTGATGTATTTGGTTAACGGAATCATGTAACGGAAGTTAACGGAACTACTGACGAATGTTGACGGATTTTGACGAAAATGGTAGAAAGTAACGAAATAACCAGCAGTATAGAAGGGCTGAAAATGAAAGTTTAAATACATGAAAAGAAGTGTTTTTGCATAAGGATTATCATGGTTTAAGAAATATATACACAACTGTACATAGGAGAGAGATATCAACATTTTAAGGTGTTCATATGCCATGTTTTATGGGGAAAACGAAGATTCAAATGACAAAATTAAATCTCCATGTTTTAGTATGATAAGGGGTGATTAAAGGAGCAATAAATATGTCCATAGGATGGTTTAAAATACATATAAAAATGTTGTTTTTATTTTGGATGACCCCCTTTGGAAAATAGCACCACTTTATAGTTATGGCCGACATGTGTATTTGCATTATTAAAATAAAAGATGGTTAATTAAATAATGGAAAGGTTGTGTTGGTTGGAATGATGTGTCTTTTCGAAAGGATGTGAGAAGGAAATATAAGGAGATGGAATCATTTGATTTAGGCAAGCAATTTGAGTGCTTCATTCAAGTTTAAGGGAGAGAAGAAGAAGAGTAGAATATGAAATATAAAAAGGAGTGAAGGGAAGATTTATTTTTAATGAAGAGTTGTAGCGATTTATATATGTGAAGGGACTGAAATAAATCAGAAGAATATTCTTAGCAGCATTTTTGTTCTATCATCTGTTGAAGCAACAACAACATAAAAGATAGGAAAGAGTTTGTTTTTTCGTAAGGAAGGTTGGTGCCTTCATATTTGAAGAGATCGGTGTCTCTTGCTGAGTTGGTGCTTAGCAAAAAGGGTTGGTGCTCCTGTAGGTTGGTGCCTACAAAATTGTAACTTGGGGATTGGTGTCTCCCATAGGTTGGTGCCTACAAACATTTGAGAAATATAATAAAGAAGATTTTCTCCATGGTTTTCTCCCGAAAGGGTTTCCACTGTAAATTTGTGTCTATTTGCAGTGTGTTGGTTTGCTTTGCATTCATTGATTACTTTGATATATTCACTGTGAAACTGATTAATTGTGATTACAAATATGAGATTAAGTGTTAAATTTAAAAGAATATCATAATACTGATTCACCCCCTCTCAGTATTATCTTGTGCTTAAAAATTGGTATCAGAGCGGGTGCCTTCAGGAACAATCTAACAATTGGAAGGTAGATCTCAGAAGCACATATGGCTACTCATCAAGTACAAGAAGGTTTTTCTTCGAACAAGGCTCCATTGTTTGATGGAAAAAATTATGCATTTTGGAGCATAAGAATGAAAACATATCTAATGGCACTAGGGTTTGATATTTGGCAATCAGTAATAGTTGGATATACAATCCCATCAATTCCACCAACAGATCAAGCCGAGAAAGAAGGATTTTGAAAACAATGCCAAGGTGATGAATGTTATCCTATGTGGCCTATCAGAATCTGAGTTTGTTAAATTAATGCAATGTGACACGGTGAAGGAGATATGGGACAAAATTTGAACTATCTATGAAGGTGATGACAAGGTTAAAAGGGCTAAGCTTCAAACTCATAGGAGACAATTTGAGAGATTGAAAATTAAGGATGAGGAGAATGTTGCAGCCTATCTTCTTTGTGTGGATGAGGTTGTCAATGCCATAAGAGGGTTAGGTGAAAATATTGAAGAATCCATGATCGTTCAAAAGATTCTAAGGTCTCTACCATTAAGATTTGATGCTAAGGTGTCTGCCATTGAAGAAATGAAGGATCTTGATAAGTTGAGCATGGAAAAACTACATGGAATATTGACTGTGTATGAAATGAGGATTGAGTCAAATAAACCATCAAAGAAGGAAGCTGCATTCAAAGTCTCAAAGAAAGAAAAAATCAAAGAACTTGAGTTAAATGAGAACTCAAACAATGAAGAAGATGAGAAAGAAGCCTTGTTCATTCGAAAGTTAAAGAAAGGATCTGGAAAGTACAAAGGTAAGTTACCATTTAAATGTTTTAACTGTGGTAAAATTGGTCATTTTGTGGCTAAGTGTCTAGAAAAAGAAGATAGCGATGATGAGGAAATAAAACCTAAATTCAAAAGGGAATTCAAGCAAAGCAAAGGAAAGAAAAGATTTAGAAAGCAAAATAAAAGCTTATATTCAAAAGGAAGTAGTAGATAATATGAAGAAAGTGGAGTAAGTGACTCGAGAGATTATGAAGAAATATTATTCATGGCTATAAAAGATGACTTAGAAAGAGATGAAGACATGGAAGAAAAAGGTGAAGTGAATCTTGAAGAGGAACTTATATGTGCCTTGGGAGAGTTGAAAGATCTTAAAAATAAAAATCAGAAACAAAAGTTACAGACTCCTAAAGTATGAAGAAGAAGATCATAACTTTGAAGCTAAGATATCACAATCTCTTGAAGAATCAGGAAAGATGATCATGGATCTAAAAACCCAAATTGAAGAAGCAAAATGAGTTGAAGAAGAATTAAGAAATCAGTTAAGGACTAAGGAATAAGATTGTGAAAAGCATGAGTTAGAGATCATTGATTTGAGAAAGGACTTGGTAAAATCAAATGCTAAAGTTACAAGTAATCTTAAATCCAAGAAAAGTAACAAGATACTAGATGAAATTCTGAACTGATAGAATTCAACATTTGACAAGACTGGTCTTGGATATACGGAAAGATAAGACACCACTAACACAAAAGGTATAGAGTCGTCAAAAGGGACAAGAGAAGAGAAGTCAAAGACCTATGAAGAATGAAGAGTTGAAAAGGGAGAAGAACTTTATGAAGATCAACACTTCTTACAAGGAAAGCAAAGATGAGAAGACCAAATCCTCCAAGATATACTCACATGTCCAGGTTTGAAAATTCTTTCTATGGCTATTGCTTCTATTGTAATCATTTTGGTCATAAAGCAATAGATTGTAGAATACGGGTGAGAGACAACAATATAAAGAACAAAGGTGTGTATGGATTCTCAAATAGAAATTACAACTCCTTTGCTCCTTTATCAAACTATGTTGAAGATATTGTTTGTTATAACTACAATAACTATGGACATATGGCAAGATTTTGTAGAAGTGGTTTTGTAGAACCATCTAAATCGAACTAGAAGGTAAATGCTCCAGAAATAAAGAAGAAAGAAGCTACAAAATTTTGGAAACAAAAGAAAGAGGATGATGGGAAAGATAAAGAGAAATCTATGCTTGTTCAAACAACATTCCATGCATAGGATGAAGGGCAGTTGTGGTACATTGATAGTGGATGTTCAAGACATATGACTAGAGATAAAAGTAAGTTCATCTCATTAAAGAAAGTAAATGAAGGTATGGTGAAATTCAGTGATAACGCTAAAGAAAAGATCGCTGGAAAAGGTACGCTAAGTCTTGATAATGGTAAAACAAAAATAGAGAATGTTTTATATGTTGATGGATTAAATCATAATCTCTTAAGTGTAAGCCAAATGTGTGATCAAGGACACACACTTAAGTTTTATGTTGAAGGGTGTGAGATAAGGAAGGCAGACACAGGAGAGTTAGTAGCAGATGCACATAGAACCACAAATAACCTATACATGCTCGAGAGAAGTAAAAGGAGAGAAATGTTTTCTAAGTCAGGTTGAAGAGAGTTGGCTATGGCATAGAAGGATGGGGCATATAAATTTTGATAATCTTGTGAAAATCAGCAACAAGCAGGTTGTGCGGGATATGCCTAAGGTAACGAAACCTACAAGTACTCTATGCAAGAAATGTCAACATGGAAAGAAAACCAGAAAAAGGTTTAGAACAAAGGAGTATTCGACCACCAAACCACTAGAGCTGATTCATACGGATTTATGTGGACCTACCAGAACAAAAAGCATACAAGGTGAGAGTTATTTCATGTTATTCATTGATGACTACACTAGAATGACATGGGTAGCCTTTCTAAAAGAAAAGTCAGAAGAATTTGAGAAGATCAAAGCTTTCAAGGATTTAGTAGAAAATGAAACCGGATTGAAAATTAAGTGCCTGAGGTCAGATCGTGGAGGTGATTTCACCTCAAAGGAATTCATTGAATATTGTGAAGAACATGGAATCAAAAAACACTACTCAGCTGCAAGGACTCCACAACAAAATGGAGTGGTAGAAAGAAAGAATCGAACCATCCAAGAGATGGCTAGAACCATGTTAAATGAATCTAAGCTATCAGATAGATTTTGGAGAGAAGCGGTAAATACGGCTGTTCATATCTTGAATAGAGGACAAATCGAGTTAATCATGACAAAAATCTTTATGAATTGTGGAAAGGAAGACCAGCTACTATAAAATATTTAAAAGTGTTTGGGAGTAGATGCTTTATTAAAATAAATGAAGAGAACTTGGGAAAATTTGATTCAAGAGTGGATGAAGGAATTTTTCTTGGCTACTCTATTAAAAGCAAAGCCTACAGATGCTATAACAAAAGACTACAAACTATAGTAGAAAGTGCAAATGTGAGAGTGGATGAAATCATGAATCAAAAAGATAAAGAACCTGTAGAAGATCCCTTAGAAATACCCGAGGTGGTAGAAGAAAAGGAAGAGGAAGAAGATATTGAAAAATTAAGTAAATCTGAAAGGCAGGACACCAAAACACCATCTCATTTTGTTAAGAAGAATCATGTTGAAAGTCAGATCATTGGAAACCTTGATGATGGATTACAGACAAGATGAAGAATTGTAAGTGCATCAGAACTAGTAAATTTCTCCTTATTATCCAAAATAGAGCCGAAGAACTTTGCATAAGCCAGCCATGATAAACATTGGATAAAGGCAATGGAAGAAGAGTTAGATCAAATTGAGAAGAATGAAACATGGGAACTTGTACCAAGGCCAAAGGATCAGAAGGTGATTGGCACTAAGTGGGTATTCCGAAATACATTGAATGAAGATGGACAAGTCACTTGAAACAAGGCAAGGTTAGTATGTAAAGGGTATGCTCAAGTAGAAGGTATTGATTTTGAAGAAACTTTTGCTCCTATTGCTAGATTAGAAGCAATTAGAATGTTTCTTGCTTTTGCGGTATTCAAGAACTTCAAAGTCTATCAAATGGATGCCAAATAAGCATTTCTAAATGGGAAGTTAGAAGAGGAAGTATACATAGAACAACCTGAAGGGTTCCTCCTATCAAAAATGAAGATTATGTGTGTAAGTTGAACAAGGCCTTGTATGGATTATAACAATCCCCCAAAGACATGGTACTCTAGGCTTGATAAGTATCTACAAGACCAATGGTTCAAGAGAGGACTTGTTGATAGAAATATTTACATTAAAATTGAAGGTGATCACCAGTTGATTGTTTTTGTGTATGTAGATGACATAATTTTTGGAGGAGACAATGAGGAAATGTCTAAGAAATTTTCCGAAGACATGCAAAAGGAGTTTGAGATGTCCATGTTGGGAGAGTTATCATTTTTCCTTGGATTGCAAATTTCTCAATCTGATAAAGGAATATTTATATCCCAAACCAAGTATGTGAAGGAAATGTTGAAGAAATTTGGCATGGAGGAGTGTGCACCTGTTAGCACACCTATGGCTACCAGGACAAAGTTAAGCAAAGATGATGAATCTCTGAATGCTGATCAAACTCTCTATAGATCAATGATTGGGAGTTTACTATATGTGACAACATCCAGACCAGACATCATGCAAGCAGTGGGTATGGCTGCACATTTTCAAGCAGGTCCGAAAGAAACACATGTGCAAGCTGTAAAACACATATTCAGATATCTAAAGGGAACTATGGATTATGGGTTATGGTACCCAAGGGGTAAAGACTTCACATTGGTAGCTTATACAGATTCAGATTGGGCAGGATGTGTGGATGATAGAAAAAGTACAAGTGGAGGAGCATTCTTCCTTGGAGACAGCCTGGTATCTTGGTTGAGTAAAAAGTAGAACTCTGTATCCTTATCAACAACAGAAGTAGAGTATATAGCAGCAGTGTTATGTTGTACTCAAATTCTATGGATGAAGCAAACCTTGAAAGATATCAAAGTAGAGTATGATCATCCAATCTCCATATTATGTGATAATACCAGTGTGATAAGTATTTCAAAGAATCTAGTTATGCATTCAAGAACAAAGCATATTCCCATAAGATACCACTTCTTAAGAGAGCAGGTGGTAGAAAAGCAAGTAAAGTTGGAATTTGTTGCTAAATCTGAACAGATAGCAGATATCTTCACCAAGCCACTTCCAAAGGAGACATTTGAATATCTACAACAGAATTTGGGAGTAATATCCTTTGCTTCTTCCCATTGAAAAACCAAGAGAAGCATTGGTTGAGGGGGAGCTAAACATTGCAATATTCAGCTCCTAGATTGACCCTTTACCTTTGATGTCAAAGGGGGAGAATGACAGTAAGGGGGAGTTACAGCAAGGGGGAGTTGTACAAAGAATATATTTTTTGGAAGGTTGCCATCAATGAAAAAGGGGGAGATTGTTGGAAATATTTTCATTGATGTCAAAGGCTTAATCATTGATGTATTTGGTTAACGGAATCGTAACGGAAGCCGATGGAACTACTGACGGATGTTGATGGATTTTGACAGAAATGGTACAAAGTAACGGAAATAACCAGCAGTATAGAAGGGATGAAAACAAAAGTTTAAATACATGAAAAGAAGTGTTTTTGCATAAGGATTATCATGGTTTAAGTGAGATATACATAGTTGTACATAGGAGAGAGATATCAACATTTTAAGGTGTTCATATGCCATGTTTTATGGGGAAAAAGAAGATTCAAATGATAGAATTAAATCTCCATGTTTTAGTATGATAAGGGGTGATTAAAGGAGCAATAAATATGTCCATAGGATGGTTTAAAATACATATAAAAATGTTGTTTTTATTTTGGAAGAACCCCTTTGGAAAATAGCGCCACTTTAATCGGTTTCATAGTGAATATATCAAAGCAATCAATGAATACTTATTCACCCCCATCTCATTATTATCTTGTGCTTAACAGATTAGATAGTTGCATTTCCGTCCTTAGGAGTACTTTAGTGCTAGGATTAAGAAAAGGAACCAGCCTTCTCTAGAGATTTGTCTCATCTTCAAGGTCCCACACCTTGAGATAACTCCATGTTTCCCAATCACACCCATTGCTTCACACACACATGACATGAAAAACCGAGGGTCATGTGATTTGGTGATAACACCACCTACTTATCTTTAAGAGAGCTGACTAAATTTTTCTATGGCTATAGGATCTCCCTGTATCACTCATCAGAATATTATCCACACGGAAATGGTCAGGCTGAATTGAGTAACAAGAATCTTGTGACCATAGTTTGGAAGCATGTGGATGTAAATAAAAGAAATTTACACAAGAATATTTATGAGACTACGTGGCGAGACAGGATAAAACCAAAGAAAGTAATTGGAATGTCATCATTCCAATTGCTCTATGGTATTAAAGCTAAGATACCCATCATGGTCTTGATGTCAGCTCTCAAGTTGATCCAGGAGTAGAAGATGAACCTTATCAAGATTCAGGTCGATAGGATAATTTTTTTCTTGAGAAGTTGGAAGAAAACAAGCTTAAAGTGGTGGATCATATCAAATAAAATCAGTTGAAAGTAAAGAAGATATTTGATAAGAAGGCTAAGGAAAGGAATTCAAATTCAGATTTATTATTCTACTCTAAGACAAGATAAGAGATCTAAAAGGAAGCCATGGGAATTCGATTCTTTGTGGCTCGACCCATTCCGGATCCGTGTGACTTGCGAGAAAATGTATTCCTTCTATCATATCTGGATGGAACACCATTGGAGTTTCCCCGCAGTGGGAAATATTTGAAACAATACCATCAATGAAAGTGGGTTATCCCCCACATTGTATTATAGGTGATTTAGGTTTGTTTTCCCTTTCACCATTGTGTGGTGTGTTTCCCTTCACTTGTGTTTTGTGTTTCCCCCTTTTTGTCAATCTCTTGTAAGTTGTGTGTTCTCTAAAGCCCAATGGATAAGGCACTAGTCAATGTTATATATTGAGATTCTAGAATTATCATGTTGTGTCCTCGCTTCTCTCGGTCCACAACATGTCCCCAAGTTAGAGCCAATTATTGTCATGAGTTTTTTCAAGGGAAAAATTCACACCTGAAAGCATGACAACCATACCCTAACTAAAATTGTTTTCTTAAAGGTCATCCTATACCCTCCTCCAGATCACCCTAATCCTTGTGTTAGTCTTATCCCACCTCTCTGATCATTCTAATGTGTTGTGTCAACATGCCCTAGGTGATTTAGGGATATCCAGTCTATTCAAGCACTTCCAAAATAAGTCGTTTAAGGACGAGGCTCTCTGAAACTTAAGAAAGGGATTTTCTTTGATCTTCTCGAGGCTGGTACACAACCCCTCAAGTGGAATGAAGGACTACAAATAATCATGGAGGTGTATTAGAGAGATAGTAATATCGTGCAATTTTTTTGGAAGAGTATAGGAAGTTTTAGAAGTTTTGGAGCAATTTCAGCAAAATTGGGTCATGAAGGGTGAAGTAGTGCACAATGTGAAAACAACTCTTGAGATTCGAGAAGAAATTACGAGAGCTCCATAAGGATTTAGGATCCAAACAAAATATTGTTGAAAATATAATTCAGATCCAAAAATGATGGTGGTTTCACAATCTTCACAAGAATAAATAAATTCTACCTACAAATGATTTCAGCATGCACAATCTTCAATCCCAGATAAAATCCTATTTTTTAGGGATTTTAAAGCGAATCAAGGGATGAGACCCCCACCATTGATTTGATGAGGAAATTTTCATAAAAATTCATATAAATAATCATCAAAAACCTCCTTTGAGAACTCAAGTTATGGCTTGAACAAGTTGTTCCCTAATGTACAACTTAAGGAGTTGGTAAATTTTCTACCTTGAAAATTGAGCCAATCAGAAGGTGGTGAAATTTTGTGCACCAACCATCCCAAAATTTTGGGATGTTATTTTCAAAAAAATTCACCCACCCCCATTTAATCTGTGTACTTCAACGTGGCCATTTTTAAGCTCCTTTGGTAATTTAGGCCCTCGTGCACTTAAATTCAAGTCCCCAACTTTGTCTAACCACGTAGCACCATATTGACAAATGGGGAAGGGGAGAAATTTTGTATACCAAAAATTTGGGATAGTTCACTTTCTATTAAGGACAATTCATGTTCTATTTTTAGGAATTTTCCTAAAATGACAAATTCTCCATACATGAGAAAACACTGAAAAGTACAAAAACTCAAAACTAGGGTACATAGGCCAAAAATTTGAAAAAGTAAAAAGAAAATTTATAAAAATATAAAGTATTGAAAATTGGCCTTGAAACATATGTGATCATGCTAGGAATGTGATAAAAATTGCAATGCAAACAACATGTCAAAAAAGCATCCTGCCCAAAAATAACGACTTTTGGGACCTAGTTTCCAAAAATAGCAGTTTCTATTCCTGAGTGCAAAAAGTTTCTACCACCTTCGTATTAACATATATTGATTATTTTTTCCATCAAGTCCAATTTCACTATCCCAGATCATGTTTCACCTCTCACATTGAAGTTCCTAAGCTTGGGTGACATCAATGTTGCTCACATGGACTTAGAGGAGCTCAAATATAGAATGTTCGGCGGACCAAGGAAACATGTTGAAGAAAATATATTTTCTAGTGGATTGTACGTAGAAGGTGGTCATCCCATTTATTTTTAGAATACTAAATTAGTGTTGGCATGTGCCCAACACTATGAACCGTTTCATTCGAGAACAATCGGGCGGAGATGACAATTCGGTCTTGGTTGTGCTCAATCCAAAGGCCATATCACAAGGTATATAAATCCCAATTGAAAAGGATATGGTCGTGATCACCAAAGAATTTACATCCATTGAATGGTTCAAGAATGAATCCTACCTTGAAGGCCTCACCCTTGGTTCTTGGTTGAAGTAAGAGATAAAATATTCCCGTACACCAAAGGTCCTCTCCTTCGGTGAGGTCCACAATGCTTTCTCTGATGCTATTGCTCTTCTAAGTCAAGTAATGGGTGAGGAGAGCACAAAAAAATTTCATGAATGGATGGTGCTCTTCATTCTCACGATCCTCGAAGGTAATAAAATGATCGATTGGGGACAACTCATCAATGACAAATTACATTTCCGTTTCTCCGAGTTCATACTTCTAATAAATTCTTCATGACCTCATATCATGTCTACGCCTTGGTGAACACAAGATTGTTCGGGGGCTTAACACCTATCTAGAATGTCTCCCAAAATCTTCTCGTATTTGAGAAGTACCCGCAATTGGTCCTAAATGTCGGCAATCAAACTATGCCAAGGTGAATGACACATTCACAATGTTCATGATCAATTTTCTCAAGGAGATCAAAATTTGTGAATTTCTTCTCAAGCCACTTCCTTGGTTAATAAGTATGGTTCATGCTTCATTCAATTCTCAAATTTTTCATACATTAGGGTGTCAGGATTTGATCTCATGCAACGGATGTTGGCTCACTATCCAAGTGACAAAATTTTGTTGATGGAGTTGTGCAGACAATTGGTGGGCATGAACAACAAGCTAAAGGGTAGGAAAAATAAACAAGTTTCTTTCCCCATCTCACTGGGGATTTTCACATGTAAGAGTTCTCATGATGTTGCTAATGTTGAATCTTCCTAGCTCCTATAAATATGCACTCGTACATTGGGCGGGGATAATTTTATATCGAGAGAATATCAAGACTCATTCCACCTACGACTTGCGGCAAAGACGTGCCTAAAATTGAAGACTTATGGGAAAATTGTGTTGATGAGTATGAGGTCCGTGAACATGACCTTGAGAGAATGATGGTGGATCAAATGAGGAAATTCATATTTGATTAGTACAATGATGGTGTATTAGAAGATGGATCGGATATGGTTAATCCACGAATACCACCGTGGTAAATGATTCTCCTCTC
Organism: Taxus wallichiana var. yunnanensis; assembly: GCA_018340775.1. Lineage (NCBI taxonomy): Eukaryota > Viridiplantae > Streptophyta > Pinopsida > Cupressales > Taxaceae > Taxus > Taxus wallichiana. The sequence continues at coordinate 539,480,248 of CM031244.1, read as the reverse complement.
CCTCGGGTTTCTGGAATGTGTGTGAATCCGAAGACATCAAAGAATGAACATAGGTGGTGATCACAAGGAGAAAGAGTGGTTTAAGAAGAAAAGGGTTGATCTCATCTCTTCGAGAAAAATTCCATCTATCCAGAGGTAAACATCCTACCACTCCTCCTCCAAAGTCATGGATAAATCTCCCAATTCAACTCATTCGAGAGAAAGCTCAAAAAGGACACAAGAATAACCTAAGGCTCAAATCTACAAGAGGCTGATCAAGAAAGTAAGAACATAAGAAGAACTGTGGTGGACCTTGACTAAGGAGATATTGACCAAGTGAATCTTTTTTTCCATAACAGCCTCATTGTCCTTCATCTCCTACTCTTTGTTGTGCAAGAACAACCTCCTTAGGTGGAGCAATAATTTGCGATGTTTCCCACTACTTGAGCTATAAACCAATGATATCTTCCTTGGATTTAGGAGATGATCACTACATAGACTCACATAGTGTAATAGGTAACCATTCCCGACTTCTCATCTATCACTTTGATGGTCAAGTAGAAGAAAGGTAGATTGGCTTAGGAAGCTTCTAGATTCTACAGTGGAGCTTTGGGGAACCAATACATTGAGGTGGTCAAGTTGAAGGTCATAAATCCCATTGAGGAAATGACCTTGGTTGATTATGAGACAAGAAAAATTCTGTAGGACCAAATACACATAGAGGTGACCTACACTTGTTCCAAGAGTCATCCACTCGCCTCGTCATGAGAATTTAGGACTATAAAGAAAAGATAGATCAAGTGGATGACCACATTTGGACCCTCACCTCATATTTACAAGTGCTTATAGACCCGAGTGTCATTAATGCTCTCTCGATCGAGGAAGTCATGCCAATAAACAAAAATTATCCTAAGTCCATCACGATGACTTAAGGATTCACCATGTAAGGAAAGGCCAATAATAAATCTGCAGAGCATGATCCTTGAGAAAGGAAAAACGTTGCTATCTAAAATGATTAATTTGTACAAATACATGGATCACATGGTCATGATGATACTCACAACAAAGGAGGCAATTGAGGTTGAGAAATACTAGTGGGACCAGTGTATCCATTGGTCATTATTGAGCGGATAAAATATAGTTCAAGTATGAAAGTACATGAGGATTAGGCATGCAGAAACATGACGTGTAGTAGGATGTAGAACTATAGCAGAACAACACGTGCCTAGGACAAGTATACACAAGACTTAGCCACTTTTGCAGATCTAGGCTATTTTTGGAGATAGAGTGTTGAGCACGTAAAGATATGAATATTTTTAGTTCACACAAGGCTATTTTGGTTTTTGCATCAGTTCGAGCACCACGCATAGTTTCGATCTAATAATAGGATTTCTACTCGAGTTAACTTTAGGAAGTCTATTATTAGAACACTTGCATGTTTTGTATTCCCTTGTAAAGGCGCGTGGCTATTATTATCTTGTAGCCTATTTTTAAAGGTGCATGGGAGGTGAAGGGAAAGTCTCATCCCTATATATATGTATTGATTTACACGGTTTAGACAATACTGATTATTGTAGAGTTATAATGCAGATTTTTTAAGCGCATGACTCATTATGACAGTACTATGATGTATGAAGCTTCTATGTTTTGCAGTATTTAATATAATGGATCATATTGGTTGGATATTGGTGTTAGATGTGATTGAATATGGTTCTTGCAAGCTAAATCTCATTATAATAAATTTTTAGTCAATCTTTCATATGGTTTAGTTATAGATCTAGTTCATGTTGTAGACACCTAAATTTGGTTACATTCCCCTTAGCCCTTGATCGGATAACCAACTTAAACATGGGCACCTAACCATGGCCCCCTTTCACCCCACATTAATAATTAATTTAATTATTTTAATTAAATTAAATAGCCATCCTCACAATATCCATTATTTTATTACCTTAATAGACCTAATTTCCACCTCACCTAGACACCTCATCCAGCCACCTCACCCTAGACCTATTCTTGGCATGTTTCCATAACTAACAATAACTAAGTCTTACTTGCCTTAATGAGCTAAGATTTGGTCTAACCCTAAAATCAATGCCTAAGATTTCTCTAACCACATTCCCGCTCATTAGAAGGGAAGCTTCCATTATGATCCGCGACAACAAACCAACTTGGCCCAAGAAATTAGAAATATCTACCCATTTTAGTAAACCTAGGGAATCTCACCTTAACCGATGCTTAGGTCAGACCTAAACCGACGCCGGTCAAGATGGAACCGTCGTCGGTTACCATTTATTCACCTTAGTAACCTTGTTTGAGAGGTTGGAAAAATTTGAGACCAAAGGAGAACGAGATCAGAGCTACATGCAAGGTAACCAACATCTTCCCATGTATCCAAGAATCCAAAACCATCATCCAGGTAGATCTAGGAGGATTTCACCCACAGTAGCATTCCGGAAACACTTCCACAAAACCAAACACCATTCCTCCAATCAACCGTCACCTCCATCCAGCCATCGAACCTACATCACAGTAAGTATCTTGTTAACCAACATTCTTCTATTTTCATTCTAGTAGGCTTTGTTACTTCCGTTATTAGTTTCTACTTGAACTCTCACTTCCCCACCATTTATCTCCATACAAGTTTGATCATTCCTTCACCCACACCATAAAATCACCCATACACGATGATAGACATCTTTGAGTATTTCCAACACCTCCCCAGACTTACACCCACTCCTCACCATCCTCGAATCAGTCTCAAACAAATCCCTAAACCATGAAATATTGAGTTATTGAAAATCCATGTTATTACTAAACCATCATCGGTCATACAAGACTAACGCCGGTCTCTATGTTTTATACCTTGCCCAAAAATAGAGCCAAACAACCTCCTACCAATTGACCTAAATAACCCAGAATCAAACCCTGACCAGTCCCAATACCTTGATAGTTACCTCATCCTTTAGATCCAACTATAGCCTAGCCTATTGTGATTGGATTTGCTTATTGTACTTGAATGAGATACCTAAATCATATCAACTACAGTAGGACTTTACTTATTTCTCACATTAATTTGTTTTAAATAGTGGATTGACAACCATCTAGGAAGTATCACACTTCTCGGATCTAGCATACGCTAGGCAGTCCACTGTCATATATTATTTAACTATTCTTTTGTGGTCTTGTTTTCTATTTCAGGTAGTTCCTCCTAGCCAAAAGGAAGCTCTCACAATCGGCATTGGATCGAGAATTCAAAATGCGCGCAACAACCATCAACCAACCCATTTAATAGGTATTCCTCCTATCCCATAACCCTATCTATTTCATCATTCAAAAACATAAAGAAAATGGTGAAACATTTTGGCATGCCCGGTGGGACCCATCAGGGGTTCTATTGCATTTTCTTCATTTCTAGGTGAAAGTTGTGTGTTTGTTTCCCATTTAAAAATATTACACAATAATTTTCTTCCCTAATAATCCTCTCTTCTTTCTAATTTCTCTAAAAGAAACATTTCTATTGGTGCATTTAAAAGGAATCATTCTTCTTTCTTGCTTTCTGCATTTAGTGAAAGAGCATACCCTCTCCTATTCATCATTTGCTTCATCGAATGTAATCTTTTTGATTTGGGCTTAAAATTGGTTGCATTACATTCTGATTTTCTACATTTAGATCACATTAAAATGAGGGCAACCTATATGCTGGAAGTCATGCCCAGCTGATGGTTGACACAAAGAATTGTAGAAAGCACATTCTCTCTCTCTCGTGTCTTACCAAACTTGCACAAAATTGAAATATACACATCTTTCTTAAACAACATCTTACCTGGGAACACTGTCAGTGATCACACAATCTGATTGGTAGGTACTCCCCATCTCGTTACCTCTGTCAAGTCATTATCTCATAGGACGGCCCACCCCCGCCATAACATACTTGAAACCTCTCCTTTTAGATATCCTTCTTCGTAGGAAGCCTTCCTCACCAAAAAAATCTATTCTAAAATTCATGAGTCAGTATTATAAATAGCATAAGCTCAACACATTAAAAATCACTTGTTAGGTACGTGTTTTTAGTGTTTGATTGATGTGTGTTTTGAGGTGTGAGGATACGCTTCTCCATTTTTCCATTCTATTGCCTTACGCACTCCAAAATCACGCTTAGAGTATTCTTAATTCTTCTCGAGGTGTCGGACTTCATTGCATCATCTCCAGACCTCTGGGTTGATTATTTATCTCACTAAAATTCATAACAATCCATTTTTCTACATCTTTCCAATTTTCATAGTAACCGGCATTGGTTACCCCTGACCGACATTGGTTTTCCTTAACCAACATCGGTTTTATGTTCTTTTGGGTTAAATTTCCTAAAAGAACCCTTATTTCATTTTCTTTGTTGTTAGAGTTCTTGTGAGTCTTTGTACTCTCTCTGCTTTGATAAATAGTCAACATACAACTTGTTCATCTGACCGTCACTAGTCTTTTCCTCATTTGATAAAATTGTTCTGCCTCACAGTAACCGACCTTGATTACCCCTTAATCGCATCGATCAACCTTAACCGGTGTCGATTACCTGTATTGAACATCAACTGATATATTACCCAAATCTACCTATAAACACCTATTTTCTTCATTTCACCCCATTGGTGTCATCTGCAAGATACAAAATCACCTGATATATACTCATTCACATGGTGTTGACTCACAATCAAGCTAACACCCTTACATTTCACGCAAGTCGTCAACCACTCCCACCTAGTCCTTCACCACCCTCTATCCTGTCACCCATGGATCTAACCCTACCTACCACCATTTCCACAGGTGATGAGGAATTTACACGACTCCTTGACCAGAATCATGCGCCTTACAGTTCTACCTTTCCCACTCTTCCACCTAGGACTCTTCAGGGTAGTTGATATATGGCATGCATGTATCCATCTCTCCTGCCCTTATTCCCACTTTTGCATCAGCCCCTAATAATGTGGTGTTACCTTCACCTACTTCACCCCCAGTGGTTTCATAGCAGGACTCATACCTCCACTTATGACCGATGTGTCTGAGTATCACTCACACCGTAGTATCTATTGTATCACAATATTGTCACAGACATAAAATAATAGTCATCGATATTGTATTCATAAATGATTACATTCAATACTAAGGCTAATAAATAGCCATGGAAATAGAAAACTGACTTCCTACAAACCTAGAAGTCACTACTAGAGTCACTAACAAAAAACCCACGTTAATATCATTACGGGTATAACAAAAATATATTGTTGAAACAATATAACAAACCTATATTATTAATAATGAGTTATAATATAACTCATATTAATAATATTACAATATATAATAATGAGAGCACTATGATATTTCTAACATTCCCCCCCTTAGTGCGAACATGGGGAAAACACCATCTTCAACCAAGCAGCATGCCGCTCCGTAGCTTGCACATGGTCTCGATCCTCAACACCGACTGTGGGAACTACATCATCTAGGGACCGTTCAACCTATTAGATGAATACATGAATTGGGACCGTTCAACCAATTCACATCAACCATCAAATTAGTTTGATCAAGAACACTTCCTGCAATAGTATCAATGGTACAAATCATTATCATCAAGGGGGACACACAAGCACTGCACTGCACATAGGAACAGGGATGCTCATCTGTTCTTATTCATCACACAAGACACAAAGATGTCACTAAAGCAGTTTGCGGCCTCTGAGGTAGTGACAAACTCGAGGACACTGATTGTCCTCCTGCCTCCGTTGCCTCCATCCTCCAATAACATGCTGCTAGCTCAGTAGATTATGGCTTTGAAGCTCATCAGGTTTCACATTGAACTTTATTTTGTCTCCCCCACAATGTGAACCACAAAATTTATTAGGACGTCGGTCACCGCCGAAAATGCATCCACAAGATGTTTTATTTTTACAAAATTTTACAATGACTCTTTTGACGATGAGACTACTTTGAATAATAACATTTGACAAAATGATACTGGATTTTGACAACACAATTATTTAGACAATGACATATATGAGAATGGAAACTTTAACACTTGACCAATTTACGACTATTACATAGAAGACGATAATGAAAAGTAATTAAAGATTACTTTTCGAGAATAGTGACACTTAACTCTTTTAAAATACGACAAAATGACAATGGTATACAAGACAATGATTCTTTTGATAAATGTGGATAACATAAACACAAACTACATGAGAGACTACACGACATAGGAAAAAGAAATCAGTTTTTCACTTGGACAAAAATAAAAAGGACTCCTTAATGAATACTAATACTTAATGATGAACGAAAAAGAACAAGTGTCTATATGACAGATCTAAATAAAAAACAAAACAAGAATTAATTGAACCGACTCAATACTTGCATATGCATAGATAGATGAATAGTTTGTGCTCCTCGTTGTTGGATGGCTTGCTTGTGTGTAAAACTATTGGCAACAAAAATCAGAGATGTGAACGCAATGTGTAATGAACTTCAATGTAAATCAAATCCAATCCAATCTGGCAATGTTGGTCAACTATCCTGAGCTTCGTAGTCTCCGAAAAAAAAATCTTACGAACTCTATGGAGCAGACGCATGGATCTCATAAAATCAGACATGAATTAATAGAACATAAGTCTGTAGAACTACGGCATGCAAATATATGTTTGATTCTCTTCACCATCCGGAGAACTATGGTTGTCTAGATCTGGAGCTAATGTCGTGCCAGATGCAGATGTATATGAGCCAAAATGGATTAATACGCAGATTTTCCAGATTCCACAAATAATGGAAAATCGAGCCGCCTTGTACCTTGATGCTACACGTTTAGAAATTTGATGTCAAATCACATATGAGCAAAGTCACAGCCACGTATGAGCTAGGTCCCGGTCTTGATGTAATATATTCACAATCACGCAAAAATAGGAAGTCACATATCAATACACAGCTACAAATATTGGAATATGCAGGAAAAGACTCGATAAATCTATCCCAATGGAAAGAGATTTGTAGAGTGTTGAATGGAGGCAGACCACAATTTAAGATATCACCAAAGGATTCAATTGCATTTTCAGCCTTGCCATGACCAGCGATAACTCACACTTTTAACGGCACTTAGCACAAACGGATCTCAGACAAGCTCGTGAAGGGATCTCGACAACAATGCAGGTTGTAGATGTAAATCAATACATGCATATGAGAGTAGTATGTAGCCAGAGCCGTTCGGTGTAGATCTGGTCATGTGCTCTAATATGCAGCGCCCTCTGCAAATATACAAATTTAAAAAACTAATTAATATGAACTTATCAAGTTAATAGACTTCATATGCCAGGGCAATAGAATAATCAATTTGCCCCTCTCCAATTTTAAGACTCCATGCCATACACAAAAAGCTGTTTTGATACCAAATATTGGTACAACAATATTGTCACACAGGAAAATAATAGTATGATATTGTATTCAACATGATTACAATCAATACTAAGGCTAATAAATAGCCATGGAAATAGAAAACTGACTTCCTACAAACCAGTTAGTCGACAACAAAACAACACGTTAATATCATTACTTACGCATAACAAAAATATATATTGTTGAAACAATATAACAAACCTATATTATTAATAATGAGTTATAATATAACTCATATTAATAATATTACAATATATAATAATGAGAGCACTATGATATTCCTAACAAGTGCTCGTTGTCCCCTCAGCGATCACCTAGACCATAACCTCATCCGCACCCACTTAAATTTGTCTCACAAATACCCATTGCAACACAACCACCATGGTATCGGTAACCCCTAATCCATCCCGAATCCTATAATCTCCATCCCACAAACACGCTTTGAAATGCTACTAGAGTCACTATGACCATCCCACCTACATACACATACTATCAACAACCCCCTATCTCATCTGTCACCCATTATGGATACATGCCCACTATGTCGGTCCCTTATTCTCAAGCTCCCTATTCGGTATCACCAGTATAATGGAATACGCCCACATCATAGGTTCAATACCATCCCCTTATGCCACAGGAGGTGCCCTTCCATCATAACCTACCAATGACCTCATCAAATTGATGATGGAAAGGATGCAAACACTCTTGGAAGCATCAGTTTCGAAGCTTGTGTAATTCTCTCACCTATGACGAAATCTGATAATGAGCCCATTCATTTGTCTATCCCCATTCTCCCATACCCTGTACATTGGGAAATGCCAAAATTCAACCGTTTCAATAGTAAAGAAGACCCGCAACAACATTTGCGGTCTTTCAAACATGGGTGTTACCTAATCACCCATGACGATGCTTTACTCCTACGAACCTTCCCGATGTCCCTGACAGGACCTACCTTGGACTGGTACAATGGGCTACCAAGACACTCCATCTACTCATTTAATCAAGTAGCCCAAGCCTTCTTAGATCACTTCTCCATCAACATTGTTAAGAAGGTTACCATGACTGATCTTTATTCCACATGATAGTATGACGATGAGTTTATCGCTAACTTTGTTGCTCATTGGTGCAACCTAATTAACCAACTCACATTTTAATTACCTCAAATTGAACTCATAGAGTTATTTACTTGGGCTTGCGCAAGACACATCTCACCAACTCTACAGGTATAGACCTTTCACACTTTTGATGAGGCATTCACCATGGCACAAAAATTGGAAATTTGTGCTATCGAAGAGAATAAAATTCAACTTCGTAACAAGAACATCGCGTTCAAATCAAATGATGCTTCTTCATCTTCAAAACCCCAAAACAACTTTTCAAAACCCAAAGGATCTTCCAATGCCATAGTTCTCAAGGCTGGTCCCCCTCATCAATCAAACCCAGCCAAACCTCCTTCTAATCTCTCTCCCATCCAAGCTTTCTAGTTCAAACAAGAACAATGAAAGTACACTTTGATAGGAGAATATTACTCTTCTATTTTGGAAAAGCTTGTTAAGGCTAGTGCCATTACCCTTCCACCTATAAAACCACATACTTGGTTTTGACCCTGAGCAACCCATTCTCACATGGTATAAGGAACATGACTTTTGCAACTATCATCATGTCAAAGGTCATAGTGATAATAACTACATCACCTTCAAGAATATCGTCCAAGAAATGTTAGACAATGGAGATCTAGTCTTGGATAGCCCAAATGCACCCACTAACCAAAACCTACATATCTTCAAGAAGCCATTTCCTAATCATGCCCCATCTTCCAACCAAGCTGGTGACACTTCAAACAATGATAGCAATGTCCACGAGGTCCACACTATTTTCGATGACATACCAGTTACTTCCCAATTGCCTCATGTTCCTTCCATAGATGAAATATTAGCCCAGCTCCACTACCTGCATAAGGACCTATTTCATCTACTCCTCCACCCACGGGGAACCCCCTTCATTTTATCCATCACCCATGGAAGATCCTATAATTAGCATGCCACCTTTGACCCCTCAAATTTCGAGTAGTTGTTAGTGGCACCTCTCCTACTCATAGGAGATACATGTTCACAACCTACACCATCACAAGGAGAGTCAACCTCATCTAGCCCATCCTCTCCTCTACCCATGAGGATCCTATAGGAATACCATTTCCTTTAGATGACCATTCACCATCGGACCTTCAAAATTCCAGAAATTTTATTTTGTCTCTATTACCCATGATTCCGAGGAAAGCCATTTCCTGTGTCTCAAACACATTTTACAGGAATTGCAACTTGATCCACGTCGGCCCCACTTACAACAACACCATTTTCACGCTTGGCCAATCGCCTGGACTATGTTAATAGAGCCTTACTTTGGGGATGCCTTCTACTTCCTGTTTCAACACAAATGCAGTGTCCCTCGTTGACACCTCCACTATCTATCCAAAAGTGTTTCGAGCGACCAAACCAAACACAACCATGACTATTACAACACCTTCCATGTCACCACCCATGGCCCAACTCACACCTCTTCCCATAACCCAACATACATCTACACCCAAACACCTACCCTCGCCTATATCATCTCCCTTACCTAAACCTATCCCTACCTTAGGGGTCATACTGACAACTAGCCTTACTCACCCACCCATCAAATTAGATTTAGCCACATCTTCCAAAACTAACACTAAACTTACCCCGGCCCCTAAAAAGAAGATCCAATCTCCTAGGCCTCATACACCAACCTCGCCTACCACACCATTATCACCTTCACCCCTTCCATCCATCCTAGGACCTCACCCCTCGACCTGGCCAAGTAACCCCTCGTCCATCGGTAAACCAAGAACCCAACAACCCATTTCCTCATCACAAGCCTCTAATATACCCAAGTGACCCATGTAACTTCCGCACTCACCCATAACCTTCTTACCACCCATACCTCCACTACCATCCATAACTTCTTCACTACCCATGACACTTTCTTCTCTTTCACTCACGCCTCCTGCCCAACCTACACCACCTACCTCCACAACACCTCGGTTACCCCGTGGGTAACCTTGTCCTCTTCCACCATCTACTTTCCCCTCCATATCTCGTACACCCGCGTCATCATTCCCAAAATATGCAACCTAAAGCTAAAAATCTTCTACCCTCCAATAAGGTAGTTAAACCAACCAAATCTTCTGCCGCTAGCTCTTCTACCATGCCCATACCCAAGTAGATGCAACCAAGACCTAAGACCACTTCACACACCAAACTAGTAAACCAACCTGCCCCCTCCTATAAAGCCTCTTCCTCCACAATCAGCTGTACCTACACCCAAACCCACATTCACCTCCCATTGTGATCCACTAGTAGGATCCTATGCCAAAATCTTAACCAATCTCCTCAAAAATTTTGTCATCACATTACCACCTCTTAGACCTTACGACCCACTCAAACCCAAACCAAAAGGGTTTGTGAAACCAAAATTTACACCTACCATCGTGTGCCAGGACACGATGTAGAGAACTATAAGGCTTTAAAACTAATCTTGTCTAATTGTGTCCTCCTAAAGAAAATTTTGACGATGATGATCTTCTTGATGAGGACCCCATTTCACCTTCACCAATTTCCATAGATCTTCTCCCATTACCTACTCAACGACCAAAATATCCACCCCCACAACTCTTTGATCCATCCCCGAGATTTGAGATTAACATGGTTCATATCAGAGAGTTGGCCAAACCACCACCAAGATGCCAATGCACCCTACTCATTTCACAAGGATTGTATCCCCCACTAGGGTTTTTTCCCTCATGCCACTATACCTTCCATGACACACCCTCTTCATCCACCTCCCTCATATTAACATGATCAACATTGCCACCCGTGCTCAGAAAGAAAAGGGCAAGGAAAAAGCAACTAGCCCATCAACCAACCCTGTACCCAACATACCATCCGCACCCATACCCAAAGTCATCATTCAAGGTCCTGCATATCCTATTTCCGATGGGGTCACACATCGCACAATGCTAAAACAACTACACCAATCCCCCTCAAAATGTATTTATATGACCTTGTCCAAACCTCGAGTCACATCGTCAAGCCCTCATGGAGGTCCTTCAATCTATTGAAGTCTTACCAAATGACCCCACACCCGTAGCCTCCATCATTACCCCTCACCACATAGCCTCTCTCACTAGATCATCACCTTCCTCTACACCTCCACCTACTCACTAAGTGGCCACCCTCAAATTTTTAGATGAAGAGATCACTCCCTTCCAATCCGATGACCCCAACCTTGCTCTTTTCATCTCCATCTTTATCGATAATATACGCATATGACATGTTATGATCGATGGTGGTGCTAGCATTAACATCATCTCCTCCCATGCATATGACCAAATGCGAATACCTACCAATTGCATGCATGGTAACCTGGTTATGCTACGCTCCTTCAATGACATCATGACCTCTACCCTGGGTACCATTGTTCTCCATGTCCACATGGGTCCTCACACTATCTCAGAACTTTTCTATGTCCTAGAAGGGGAGTTCTAGTATAACTTGCTTGCTCGGCCGACCCTGGATCTCATGCCATGGGTTGTGTCCCTTCAAATTTACATTGCTGCCTCAAATTTGAACACGAGGGACATAATTACACCATCCCTGCCAACCCATCACCTTTTAATACCTGTAACATGCTATATCGGCCCAATGATGTGCTTGTACCAGTCAAGGCATCTACCACTATCACTACTTCACCTTCACCCACAAGCCCATCCACCAAAACTGCCACTACCTCTATTGCATCTAACCTTACTATCCCCACTGCAGCTTATAGCCTCTACCGCTGATGCACATGTTTCCCCATCATCTAGTGAGCCATCTATCCCCACTACCCACATACTGACTATTGATCCCTTAGAAGGTGTTTTTCAATGCCTCACTCTAGGGGAATACCACCTATATAATATCGACACCTTCCTCACCCCATAAGAGTATGGGAATCTGCGTCAACACCCCAAATTATGACATCCACATCGGTGATGTTTTTCCTTATGGCCCTCCCCACCTTCGCACCAATCTAACATATGGGGAATCTATATTGCCACCTATAAACCTGAACCTCCATCCCAAGCTCAACCATTTTCGTCTGACCTACACTCCCTCACTAACCGCCGCTTCACTCACACTTTCCTCCACTAGTGCGCGTGGAAAGGATTTGGCTTCAAATTTTATGAACAAGGCCATCATACTGTCATTTCCTGTACCTCTCATAAACACAATGACCATAGTGGCATTGGTTTTAATGCTCCACCCTCTAAGAAGGTTCGTGTTGACCTTATCCAAGATGAGAAATCTTCCCCATCTCATTCACCCACATTACCATCTTCACCCATGAAGTCCATAGATCCCAAATCTATTCCTCCTAACTTTTTTTTCATAAACACCATTTCCTGGGACCGCTAACCTATCAACATGATGGTGAGGCTCCCTTTTCTCTCCCATTACTATATCCCGACATGATCGATGATGATATGCCTTCTATTAATGTCATTTAGTGTCGACGATGAATCCATCTTCACCTACCTTGGTGCGGAAGACTCTTATATTCATTGGTCATTACCCTCTCGAGACACAAACTATGTTGAGTGAATCGATCATCAAAATCAACATTAACACTTAGGATGACCCACCCATTCTAAAGATTAGCCAATCCTTAAACACTACTAAACAAGAAGCCTTCACCTCTTTCCTTCGGGACCATAACAACGCTTTTTCCTGGTCCTATACCAATAGCCCGGTATCGATCCAAAAATTGTGGTCCAAAATATCGTAACCATTCCTAATGCCAAACCCATCAAACAAAAGTTGTGGAAAAAGCATCCTCGCATTTCTCTTCTGGTCAAGGAAGATCTTCAACGCCTTCTTTCTTTCGATTTCCTTCATCTTACCCATTGACTATCCCTAATGGATTTATAACATCGTTCCTATCACAAAGGCGACTGGGGGACTCCGCATCTATATGAATTTTTGTGACCTCAACCTAGCCTATCCTAAAGACAACTTTCCCCTACTAGGCATTGACCAACTAGTTGATCTCACCGCTGGCCATGAAATGCTATCACTCATGGACGGTTTCTTGGGTTACAATCAAATATTACTAGCTCCATAAGATCAACACAAAACTACCTTCATCACCCCTTGGGGGACCTTCTACTATCGAGTCATGCCTTTTGCCTTAAAAACGTCGGCGCTACATACCAACGCGCCATGACTTACATCTTCCATGACATCATGCATCGCATATTGGAAGATTATGTAGATGATCTAGCTTGCCAAATCCAAACATCGAACCAAACACCTGCCCATCCTTAAAGTCATCTTTGACCACCTCATAAATTATTATGTTCGTCTTCAACCAAAGAAGTGTGTCTTTGCGGTACTTTCCAGAAAATTCCTAGGTTTCATCAATTCTTTGCGAGGCATAGAAGTCAATCCTGATAAAGGCAGGGTTATTCTAGAAATGCCTCCGCCCACAAATCTCCATCAAATTTGAAGCCTACAAGGTAACATGTAATCCATTTGTCATTTTATCTCACAACTTTCTCGACCATTGTCAACCATTTCATCATCTTCTCAAGAAAGATGTTTCATTCAAATGGGATGATGAATTCCATAAAGCATTTGAGGCCTTAAAACAATACCTTCTTCAACCACTAGTACTCATTCCTCCTAAATATGACCAACCCTTTTACCTATATATTTCCGCCATTGACCATTCTTTAGGTGCCATGCTTGCTCATCGCGACGACCAACACTGAGAGCAAGCAGTTTATTACATAAGCCGTACCCTTATGGACTATGAAACTAGATATACCGACGTCAAAAACTCGCCTAGCCTTAATTTTCATTGCCACCAAAATCCATCATTACCTACTCAACCAAAAAACCTTTGTCATTACTAATACTGACCCATTACACTATATGTATGCCAAACCATATCAACATCAACATGTTGCATGTTGGCTTATGCTTCTGGCTGACCTTGACCTCAAATTCATTCATCAAAAGTCCATTAAGGGCTAGGCTATTGTTGACCAACTGGCCGACGCACCTATTTCGGGGATCAACCATCTAACTTCGACTTCCTAGATGAGTCTATAGCTACCCTTTCCTTGGACGAACCCGCTTACCAAATGACACTCTTCTTTGATGGCTCTAAGTGTCAGCATGGGGGTGGGGCTGGTGTTATCCTCATTCCTCTTGAAGGTGAACTTATGCCTTTGTCTTTCAAACTTAATTTTGATTGTACAAACAATATTGCAGAATACAAAGCACTCGTATTGGGTCTCCAGGCCGCTTATGCCTTAGATGTTAAGACAATCAATATCTTTGGTGATTCTCAGTTGGTCATAAACCAAGTCAATGGTCTATACCAGTTTCGTAATGAGATCCTTCAAAAGTATAAGCAACATGTAGACATACTTTTGACCACATTTTACCATTATACACTTCGAACCACCCCACGTTCTACGAATAAATTTGTGGATACCTGATCCAAAAATAATCAATTTTTATCTACCTGATCTCGGACTCTTGCGGGATTTAATTATGTCTGAAAATTTCCCTTTTAAGTAATCAATTTAAAAATTAATGTAAGACAATAAAGATAATTGCACAAAAATTGATTATGGAGTTTGGCAATTTCCTACATCTCCGGGTTCTTATCGAACCATTCCACTAGTCAAAACTTGCAAGTTACAATAGTACTTTCAATGGAAAACCTCATGGAAACTATTAAGAACTTGCTTAGAAGAATAGCCAAACCTTGAAAGACAAGCGTGAAAAATAACACCCAATTTCACCTTTCTGGCGTACTCGGCAAGCTCGATGGCACCGGCTCCACTGCTCGAATCCTCCAGTTCTCGATCGGCCTTCCAAACACTTTGTAACATCCTATGTCACTCCAAATCGATATTCTAGGGTTAACAATAATTTGGTGTGGCGCTATGGGTTGACTTAGGTAGTATTAATAACTCCCCAGCCACAATAATGCCTAAATAAATTAGTTCTTCACACAACTATGCCCATGATAACTAACTCTCCTCTTGGCTCGCTCTCCACCTTTCTGAGCTCTAGGAATGAGCTTCTTTGTTGCGTTGTGTGTCTATTACAATAGAATGGGTTCCCTATTTATAAAAAAATAGGGCCCTAAAATAAGGTGATATTATTTTATCCTAAGGCTAATATTAGCCTATACCCATAGAAAAATACATGGGATTAAATCCCTAGTGGGCTGATTTGCATATTTAATGGGATAAAAATCCCATAGGGAGTGGCATTTGAATAAGGGGATAAAATCCCATTTGTGGCGGCAGGTTTTAATTATTTTAATGGGATAAAAATCCATTTTAGTGACTAAGGTGAGGGAGAAGATAAATGCTTAAGGCTTAGTAAATCCTTTCCACACAGGTTTAGGTGGTCATGGGACCACTTGGGCATAACCACCCCACCTTATTCTCACATGGATCTCCACACATGGCTTAGTTGCCCCCACCACCGCTTCACCTCCTTCTCCATGTGGAAGCTTCCACGTATGGCATTTGCATGCCCCCCACCGCTCCATCACATGGTCTAAGCATAGCATTTGGCGGTTAAGTGGGTAAG
>CM031244.1:539373899-539464057 GCA_018340775.1 Taxus wallichiana var. yunnanensis | reverse complement strand
ACTAAAGAAATGTGAAGTAATTAATGGATGTTGAGATGCTTTATCAAGAAAAATACACGATAGAAACTCTTGAATGCAGCAAGGGCACTCGTTGCAAAGCAAATGACATATCCATCAAAGTAAACCACTCAAACTCTTGAGAAAAGGAAAAACTAGAACTCTATGCTTCTTCAACGTCAACATTGGCTCAAATAGAATTTGAAAAATATGGCTTTCTAACTAATAAAAAGAGCTAAGGAACTAGAAAAAATCCATTACAAAGTAGAAGATGGAATACACAAAATAAAACTTCATTTCAGAATCTAATGAAAAGAAAAGCTCGAGAATACAACCAAAAATGGTTGCAAAAGGTAAAAATTTTCCAAGGCTTTTCCAGCCCAACAGAGCTAAAAAACTAGAGAAAAATTATTAGGGTTCATATTTTCATCTTCCTAACTCGATCAATGAGTTTCTTAACTCAACTGGAGTTAGAAATGGTGCACATGTCCAAGCTAGAGAAACCCTGATGTAACCCAGGGTAAAATGGATTCCATCGACATTACTCAAGGGTCGAGTCATCGTGAGGAGGGGGACCAAAATTCCCAAAAATGATTATGTTTGACTATTTTATGTGCCTATAAATCAAAAAGGCCAAAAAATGATTAAGGTCTCTTGACCTTAAATATTCCAAATTATATGCCAATGATGCGAAGGGGCACCCATCATGGAAAGATACCTTTTAATCAAACAAGTGATAATGTTCAAAATTTGGTATTATGTGCCAACAATTGAAAAGGAGGAACCATAACACTATGAGGTGGCAGTAACCAAAATAAGACAAAACACACCTTTTTGAAGATAGAGATTAAGTGGTGTTTGCAATGCTTTTCCATAACCACCTTCTCATGCACTAGATGTCACATCGGAACCATGCAAGAAGACAAGAAGATATGATTATTTAATCATTTAGAGAATAATACAAGTGTATGCATGAAAAGGTGACTTGCACATGAAGTAAAGGTTAAAATAACATATGCAATTATTCACCTAAGGATACCTTAATTTTTCCAAAGATGCACCGTACACTTTCATGCTTGGAAGATTAGATGAGTCAACTACAGTTTGATTGAGAGTGTATTTTTTGAAATTAAGGCAATTTTAACCTTTATGCGAAACATGTATTTTTAGGCCTTATTTTTTTTTTTTTAATTCTTTGTAAAAGGATAAGAATAACATGCAAGGGTAAATTTAGACTGCAGTCTATTGTTAGGGGGTTTTGGGGGTGAATATTTCTATATATTGTGTGCCTTGGCAAAGCATAGAGGGGGACTTTTTTGATGTACTGAGTGCTGAAGCAAATTTTGCCAGAATTGCCCTTGAATAAGAATTAATTAATTGCCTTTCCATTAATTTGTAGTGGTATGTATTAAAATAGTCATTCTTGTGAATTTTATTCCCTGAGTTAATTAAGCTTGCTTATGCTAGTTTTAGTGTGCAATAATTTGTTTTGTTATTGTGAGAGATCCCTTAACATAATAGTGTTTTCCTTGAGATTATCAACAACCCATTGGATCGTGTTTTGTTACATTCATTCTCAGTATAGTTTTCATGTTTCTTAGTCAAGCCCTCAACACTTTTGGTGTGTCACCCCATTTAATTTCAATTTTAGTCACTTTTACCCTTAAACCCCACAATTTTTAGTTCTAGGATACATCCAAAGAAGGAACTAGCCTTATAATTCCAGAGATTCAGCTCATAATAGGGATACCCTTGATGAGGCCATAAATTGGCCATAAATTACCATTATTTTATCCTTCTAAGTTACCTTTGAAAGTGAATTTAAATGTAATCTAGGAACTTATAGTTTTCTTAAGATAAAATATAGGATATATATCTTGTTCATTCTTTAGAAATCTTTTGTTATCTATTTTGTTGACTAATCCTATTGATTATTTAGGAAAAGATGCAAAGTCTTGTGTATGCAGGCCATAAAGGAAAGATAATGATAGTATTGAGAAAATTGGAATTGATCATGAACAATACATTTAAACTTGAATATAATTTCATATTCATATTCCTCTTGAAAAATTATGCAAGTTCAAAAAAAGAATCATATCAATATGAGATCGTATGAAAAAATTATAGCTATTTTAAGTTAGTTCCAGAACTCGCAGAGTTAGTTCTGGAACTCACAAGTTTAGTTCCAGAACTTACAGGGTTAGTTTCGGAAGTCACAGGTTTAGTTCCAAAACTCGTATAAAATGGGGAGTGTGAATAATCAGAGAGTTAAATGGAAAATATGAGAGATGTTTTTGTTCATAGTAATGTTTTTAACATAAACCTCATTCAGAGTTTCTACAAGTTTTACCAATGAAGAGAAATCTAACTTTCAGTGAGTTGTAGTCCGAGGAAAAGTGTATCAGAAGAGCACTAAAAGTTCCATAAACAGAAATAGAAAATTCAAATGGAAAATATGAGAGAGGTTTTTGTTCATATCAATGTTTTTAACAAAAACTCATTCAGATTTGCTACAAGTTTTACCAATGAAGAGAGATATAACTTTTAGTGAGCTGTAGTCCAAGGAAAAGTGTATCAGATGAGCACTAAAAGTTCCATAAACAAAAACAAAAAGTCAAATGGAAAATATGAGAGAGGTTTTTGTTCATAGCAATGTGTTTAACAAAAACCTCATTGATTTACAATAGGTGGAAAATCGGGAAAGCTATTTGGTCAAAATCATATTTTGGGAAAAAATCCTTCCAATAATGTAGGAGAATAAAATCATTATGATTCTTGTTACCGAAAAGCAAGGAGAAGATTTGGGAGTAAATCTTCCTAAAATAAGTGAGATAAGACTTTGACTCCAATAATATATCTCTCTCCATATTTTGTGGAGATAGAGATCTTAGTTGTTAGGATTAGAATAAAGATAAGATCAGATTGTATCTCCCAAAATAAGGAGTTGGTTGGACGCATAAATTATAAATGCAACCTTCCACACTCAGATATGTAATGTTTTACTACCAAGAAATGAATATGTTCTTTTCTCTCCAATATTTTACAGTTTTGAGTTAAGATCTCGAAGCATGATTTAAATCCTCTTCCAAGGAATGAGTTGGCCACTCATTCTAAGGAAGATGGATCTGTATATTTGTGTTTTTATTTTGTAATAATTTGTGTTTATTTATTTTTTCTGTAATTATCATCTTGTTGTGTTGTTCTTCTCTTTGTATTGTAACACTCAGTGATGTTGTAAACCTACAGGTGTTTCATTTAATTTTGTTTATTTTTAATTCAGCAATTTCATTTATGCAAGTTTCATTTCTTTCATGCAACCTTTATTTATGCAAGTGTGATTTCCTTTATGCAAGCGTGCCTTTATATTCTTGCAAGTGTGATTTCCTTTATGTAAGTGTGTTTACATTTCTGCAAGTGTGCCTTTAAATTTTTGCATGTGTGATTTATTTTATGTAAGTTTGGATTGTGTTTAAAGGATCTGATTTCTGAGATATTCTTCTCTTAATGCATACAACCTTTAGACACCAACCCGGATTGACATTATTAATGGCGAGGATTGACGACCCTTATCATCCACACTTGTGAGGTGTCTAAATAATATCTATAGAAGTGAGGGAGAAAAACTTGGAACACATGTTATCCCTCAACATAGGGTGTAATTTTGAGAGATAACATTTCCTTTTTCCAATCTGCATCATTTCAACTGAATATAATGATCCTAGCTTGTTGCATGCTTCCCGAGTCTAGAATCCATTTCTCCACCTCCTTCTCTCCCACCCACCTTGGATTTTCTTTCCTTTTTACTTCCAAGATTCCATCCCCTCCTCAGAAACAAGATGGTTTGCATCTAACATCGCCTCAAACAATAACAAAACTAGTTGAATCCCAACCCACCCATCCTCTTATAGTCCCAAATCCATTTTAGGAGGAGCAAAAATAGAAAATAAGTCAAGGGGAGGAGAATATCGAAGAGCTCAGAAAAGAAGAATTGGCAAGGAAATTGAAGGAATGGGATACCAAGTTCAACATAAAGAAGATGAAATTTATGACTAATCCTTCAATGAAAGTTATGACTCAAGAACAAGAGGTGAAGTTTGGTTTTGTAGAAGAAGTATGTAGAAGAAGCAAATCAAGAACAAGAATAAAATGAAGATCAACAATTTATTTTCTTAGAGTGTAGTGTTCATGATGGCACTATATTTTCATAGGTTATTGATCCACTACCAGTGCAGAATCGTCGGAGAGGAAGATAAAAATCAACTCCAAGTCCAGTTAAAGAGGAGAACAAATCAAATTTGGAGACATTGATTGAAGATATCATCATTGAAAATTTCTTACTTTCATTTGGAGAATCTGATTTGGTTGATGAATCTATGATAGATGATGACATCCAAGAAGGCCTTGCTGTTCAAAATAGTACTCATGAATAACATATTGAAGAGTTTGATTTATCAAACTTCATGTTAGAAGAGGAAATCGTCAATAATAGTCTAGTGTTGAGATGGAGGAGGAGGAACTCCCAAGTGAGAAAAAAGTTTCAACCGATTGCGGTGATCCAAAAGTGATATCATTAGATACTGCAAGAAATCACATTGAGTTGCATGTTGAGGAGGAGTTCCATGTGGTCAAGGAGGAAGAGAAAAACAAGGGTGACACCATTTTCATACTAGTCAACAAGGTAGATCACCAACTTACATACAATCACCTTTTCTAGGAAGGCTTGTAAGAAGACTTCTTTATTGAAGTTGAAGCTCAAAGAAGTGGAAAAATCCAATGGATTAGAGCTTTCCCAATCAGGTATTTAGCTTTATTAGATCCAAAGGAGGAGCCACAACCAATCATGCTTTCTTTTGAGAATGAGCCAAAAAGTGCTAAGGATCAGCTACAATACCTCTCGAAATCAAATGAAGAACAACTAGATAGGTTATTTTTTGTGCCCTTAGTTGATACCTTGATGAGTGAAGTGGAAAATTAGCTTGCAATCATTTTTTCACTCTTAACCACAACTGTGTTTAGTGCCAAATCATCTACATGGCTGCCTATTGTGAGGAAGGGCAACTACTTTTCCTTGTCAATGTCAATGTTTGTTTGAGTGGCTCATCTCTCTAGTTAGTGTAGGTTATGAGTAGGTTTCCTTTTGGAAAAAGAAGTGCTTATGCACACTATGCATGTCTCACTTGAGGCATGTGTGATTTGTCTCTTTGTAAATAGTTTTGTTCATTGCTGCTCTAAGAATAGTGCATCATGTTCCCCATAAGTTGTTGTAGAATGAAGCTCATGGTTGTAAGAAATAATTGTTATCTTCAAGAAAACTCAAATACAGAGAAACTAAAATTAGATCAGGGACATTATATAGTTTCTCCATGATTTTTATCCTTAAGATCAACAACTGATTTTCTCGTGTCCCTCCCGATGAATTAGAAAATCAGTCTTGGGAACAACCTATGGTATAACAAATGACAATGCTATGGGTTTACAATTAGCCCTACCAATGTGTGAGCTGTCATAGTCCTTCAGCGGTGTTCCAACCAACCATTCAAGAGGGAAAAATATGAATTTAATAGAGTTCAATGATGTCCCAACTCAAAAAATTATTTTACACAAAACTCGCAACATGTTATGCATGCCAAAAATCATTGGTTTTAGTTTGCTTCATACTTGGAAAAATCAGGTTTGGGATAGTTCCAAGAAATCATCATGCAATCCTATAGATCAGATTTGTAGGAAATGAAATGAGAAAAGGAATTTTAAAAATCAAAACAATTTTCCACTCTCATAATTCAAATTCCAATATTTTCTTACAAAGATTTGGGAAATGCAAGAAACGATAGTCAGCTTTAGTCTCAAGCAACATTTTAGTGGCTCAGGGACACATGTTTTCAAATTTAGTTCAGTTTGAAGTCATTACAGAAGACTCCATGCCCAATGGACACATTTAGGTAGTGGCCATTCACATCTAACATGAAGATGGCCTTTTTGAGTCATTAAATTATTATCCATTTTCACCCCTCAGGATGAAAAGGACAACTAGGGGGTTTAAGCTTGAGTACTTATCAGGCCACCAAGGGCATTCACCTAAGTTGCAAGTAGATTTCCACATTTCGGGAGCATATGCGGTGTTTTTGGGGGTGTTGAGGCGATAAGAGGATTTCTTCTTCTTCATGATTATGAGTCTCAAGATCTCATTTGGAAATGAGTGAAGCAAGCTTGACGAGCTACTCAACGAGACAGACAAAAATGAAAAAATCCCCAAAGAGAAAAAGTCAGGAAAAATTTGGTTACAGGGGTCAGAGTTTGGCTTAGAATCCCCAACCAGGTGGGTGAGCTAAAAATGAGCTCTATAAAGCTATGGAGCCATGCATTGGAGAGAGCTCTCTGAGTAGCTTGGTGAGCTAGGTAGGTTACAGGGGTATGAAGGTAGCATGGGTGACTCGGGGAGTTAGTACCGAGCTCAGGAGAAGGTTGTGCGGCAGTGTGCATGAGGGGGGCGAGCTCAAAGTAGCTTGGCTAAGCTAAGTAGGTGCCATAATGAAAAAATGCCTAAGGAAATCAGTATCTAGGGCTGATCTTTTTAGGCTCAATGAGTCAATGCGGTCAAAGGTGTCGAGAGTGTTGAGGGGTGAGGTATCAGCGATACAAAGATAAATGACTCGTGAGTGAGCCGGTGAAACATTGAGCAAGCCTGCAAAGGAGTTAGGGTCAAGCTAAGGGAAAATATCTCGGGGTAGAGTGGAAGATCTTGGTGTAGGTGAGCATTGTAGTGAAGGCTCGAGCGGGGTGAAGGACTTAGAAAAAATGGCAAGGAATTCAGGATTTAGCTCACCGAGCCAACTCAGTGAGCCGGGAGAAGGTTTGCAGAAGGGCCACATCAGCTGATATGGATTGTTAGCACCCACATGTCCTAAAGGAACTCGAGCCTTATGTGCTCCAAAGATCTGAAAACTTTGCAATGCAAAGAAATGTGGAGGTGGATGGGTTCCTGGGAACTAGTGCGGGCTTATATTGGACTCAAAGAGCATTGTACAGAGGCATAAGGGGTAAGCAAGATGATAAACATGCTAGCATGTAACTCATCATGCCCGATGAGGAGGAATGAAAATGGGACTTAAGGGATTAGCATACCCGATGTGGCCGCATCGGCCGTGAAGGGTTGAGGTGGAATAAGCTAGGACGGAGGGGAGTTACATGCAGGGTCGTCATGCCCATAATACAAATAAGAGGAACTGGGGGTCCTGCCGAGCTAGATGAAATGAACGACCGAGGGCTGGCATGCAAACAATAGCCCAATGTACAAAAGGAGCTTGATAGGGAAAGAAAGGTCCCATCTTGGTGAGCCAAATTGACGATTTGGTTGAGCTGACCCCAAATTTAAACATTGAAACATTTTGACCCCCCTTTTGAAATTGATGAAAGTGATGGGTCCCATTAAAAATTTAAATGCCTCGGACATTAAAATATGTAAGAAGCATTAGGAGAGAGGTAAAATAAAAATGATACTTTCAACCATGCTTTTAATGCACAATCCCATAAAGATGAAGGAAAACTTGAAAAATGATTAAAGCACAACTTTCACTCAAACAACCATAACTTCTTCATTTCTCAACCAAATCACACAAATTGGACTCGTCGAGAATCTTGGATCGAACTCTGCTCAAAAATCAAGAAATTAGAGATTTGGTGGACTTTTGGTGGTGCAAAATGTAGAAAATGATCGCAGATTCTAAAACACCACTTCCAGGTGGATGAAATGACATTAAATAATAACATGGAGCCACATTTATTTTTATAGGTGCCAAAGGATAGTGAGAGATGGGTTTTATAGGATACTCCATCACTTTGTTAGGGCATTGAAAGTGGTTGGTTGGTGGTTGAAGGTCAAATCCAAATTTCCTCTCTCTCTCTTTCTCTAATTCTTCCAATATATTGTAAAGGGGGACACATTTGTAAATGAGTTAGACATTTTATCTCTACCCTCCTTCTTCTTCTTTCTCAGGTTGAATGTGGGAGTTTCAAGCCTCCTCCCTAATATTTGTAAATGTCATTCTTTCGTCTTATCCACCAATGATGTACTATGCAAACTAAAATGGAGTAATAGATCTATGTACTGTGATATTTTCTCTATCCTCTGCATGACTTAATTGTTCGAAGTTTCCTCTCTTCATGATTTGGGTATATTGTGCATAATTTATGTTTATTGCAGGTTTAGGTGTAATTGTGTTTATGGCGGATGAAATGGTGTGTTGTGTGTAACCTTGGTCTGTGATGCTTTTCCATCCTCTCCATGCTCACCTCTCTCTATTTCAGGCATTGGGATTTTTTCTAGAAACCCCTTCTCTTGGTGCGTCACCTCTTTTAGTGTAGATTTATTTCATTTTAATTCTCTTTATCTCTCTTTGGTCCTTTGGAAGTCAGATCAAGAGTAGTTAACATATTTCCTTCCACTAGAGTTATTTGTTGCATTAGTTTAGGAAGAGGAACTAGCCTTCTCTGGAGGTCCATCTCAAGTGTGTTCATGTAAAACTAACTAAGCCATGTAAATTAAAACTAAACATCTAATAGATTGAAAGCAATGTTAATCTAACAAAAACCATCAAGATAAGAGCTTATGGGAAACAACTTCTTCAATGCATAAACTAAATGCCAAGCCATTTCCTACTCTCTAAGATTGCTAACTTAAACTATGAAACTATGAAGATCATACGCAATCAAAATGGGATGTTGGTGACCTCAAGAATTGAGGATGGAATCTCTCCAAGAAATGGCTACAAGGCCATTTTGGATCTTCACATGCTCTTCAATTTTGAGTGAATGGATGCAAGATGAAAGAGCTAATCCAAATCAATGGAGAATGCTCAAAGCCAAATGCCTATAGTTTACTTTAGGGAAAAGGAGGTGTGTGTAGAAAGGTAAGGAGCTTGGTCCTTTATATAGCTTGCATGTTGGAGAGAGATATGCAACTTAGTGCATGTGATATAATGGTAAAGCAAGATTAGGAATGGATAAGGTTGCTTTATAAAAGGTAAGTGATTTAGAAGATATTAATTTACCATTAGCAAGTCACGGGAGTCGAGGTATGTTTAAATTAATCAAATGTGATTAATTAATACGTAGATGTAAGCTTATAGAAGCTAATTAGAGGAAAATTAGTGTGATCTAGGGTGTTAGAGGAATTTAATCCAATAAATGACGATTTATTTGATTAATAGTTGCGAGCGTAATTAATTAATAATAATTAATTAACCCAAGTAGAAGCAAACAACAAAATGTCTTTAATTAAGGAATATGAAAGGGGAATGTTAGCTAATAAGAGAAAATCACTAATTACGGCGAGAATGATAGACAAGAGGACGATTAGTGCAATCTTAAGTATTAAAAATGCGTAAGCAGATTTTAGGTGTCTACATCAAGTAGCAAGTTCTACAAATTGAGAGATGGTACCCATGTTATCCAGTCACATTGCTTGCCTTAACACACTCACATGATAAGAAATCATAAGGTGATGTGATTTGGTGATAACATATTCCTCAATCCATTAAAGTATTATTATTTTTGTTCATTCCTAGTCGATATTCTAACATCTTTAGCACATTTAAATTTCCCCAATTATAATAATTTTACATAAGAAGCCTAAATATGACATTTTTTACTGCGTGGGTGGAAAATATTACTGTAGAGAGTATTTTCATCTCCTTACACATAATAAATGATACCAAACTATTATTTGGGTTGTTCTTTTTGTTTGTACAACCCTAGAGGTGATTCCAATAGTCTGGCTTTCCTTGACAAGTAAGTTGATGCTTTTCGTTGTTATAATTGTGTAGACCCATTGTTCCGCTAAGCCTTTTGATAAACAAGTATGGATTGTGGAAGCCTAAAGTTGTTAACACTTTGTAATTTGTGTTCAAAACCCTTGCAGCCATGGATAGATTAGTTTCTCACTGATAGGTAATTTAAAACTCCCTTCTGTGTGAGGTTATTACATGTTGAATGGAAATAGTTTTGAAATTCGGCTCAAATCCTGATGAACAAGTCCTTGTAAATGTTGTCCATTTTTACCCCCTAGGTAAAAATGAACAACGAGGGTCTACAGGCTAAAATTGTCAAAGTTGGTGTATAAAATTTTCCAGGTTCTTCTATACTTTCATGATGCCTTACAAGGGTCTTCAAACACATGGGAAGAAGGATTTTCCAACATAGCTCAATTGGGCCCAAATCAACATATAAGTGCATTAATGCAAATTAAAATAATTTTCATTGGGTTTGTGTTGAATTAGGTAAATTATTACAGGATCTCGAAGCTCAAAATTGGAACATCATGTTTGATAGGGTTGGGGAGCTAGCTCGGGCCCTCATGATAAGTCTCTTCTAGGAATAGCTCGGTCGAGATAGGAATGAGCTCGACAGTCTTAGATATGTCGGTGAGGTAACCGTAATCGAGCTCGAGTGAGTCGATCAAGGATCAATGCAAAAGAATGAGCTCAAATGCAAACCCAACTCAGAGGCCAACTCGAGCTCAACTCAGTTGCCACTCGGACATGTGAGCTCAATATCATACAGGAGGGTTGAGTTATTGTATTAGCTTGGGTAAGATGCATGTGTTATAGACCGAGCTCTTCAAATGGCTCGGGATGAGTCGGGGCAAGCTCGTAGAAGGGTGAGATCAAAGACCATGAAGTGGAAGTCGAGCTAACATCGGCTCGAGCATGAAACAAATGCAAACTTGGTAAGTCAAAAATATCTAGAGGTATCTAGTTGAGCTTGGATGCGTTGTAGGTGAGATCGGAGCTCGTCCATATTAGAGATCAAGGAGTGTGCAGGGGGTGAGTTGATCAAGACTTTGGATGAGATCACCGGAAGGATTACAGACATAGCGAAAGAGCTTGTAGAGACTTGTTCAGAGGCTCTAGTTCAAAGGGTAATCTGAGCCAGGTTGGAGCTCACCGGAAGAGGCCAAGTAGATTGAGACACTCATTACAGAGTGGTTAGGTTATGAGTAAATAGAGCTAGGTAAGAATAACGCCATAGGGAGTGAATGTAGACTGTATGAACATTGAGAGAGTGAGTTCAACGCAATGTAGAGTCAAGGTGCTCAAAACAAGATCGTCATCATGAATGTGGAGGAAACATTTTGAATTCCGACTTGGTTGCTATGGTACAGAGGTGATCAATGAACAACCATGGCATTGGATTAGCTCGATACATGAGCTCAAAGTATGGAACTGTTCATCGATGTAAATGGGAGATCAAGAGAAATGTTCAGGTAGATGGAGTGTGGAATTCGGTGAATTGAGTCATAATACAGAAGTGGAGTGAGTTGAGGTCGGGAGCGAGGTAGGCCAAGTTGAGTTGAGATTTCAGAGTTTTATTTTGGAAACTCTTTTAAGATAATTTCGTTTCGGAATTTTAGAGATTTTGGGGGCAGAAACGTTGAACGAGTCGGATATTTCTGAAGCCCAAAAATCTGAAATTTAGAGTTTCAAGTTTTTAGGATTCACAAGTGTGTGGGTTCGGAGGTTCGGGATGATCAGAGCTTGGCGAGTGGGAAGTTCAGTCTTTGGAACCCAAAAGGTGAGCTTGGTCGGTCTTCGGAGGTGAGTCAATGGAGCACAAATCCCAGTAAGTCAGTCGGTGATCGTAGAGACAGTTGGAGCTCGAAGTAGGAAGTGGTGACGTGGTGGAGCGGTTTCTGTTTAACTCGGTGAAGCTCAGTCAAAGGAGAACTCATTGGGTTCCATGGTGGAGGTCGCACGAAACTTGGCATCGTAGTAGGAGCAGCTCGGAAGATGGAAGCTTGGTTTAGATCTAGGCAGAGAGTTGTGTCTTTGGAGCGTCGGTTGGGGTAGTGGGAGCTCACTCAATATGTTCGAGATACATCGCTCCTGTGGTGAGTGGAGTGGATAAGGTAGAAAACAACTCGTAGAAAATAAGGCTCGTTACATAAATGGAGCCCAGTAACTTTAGTAGGGTGAGCTCGAGTGGGATATGCTCAATGGCGAGTCGACGCAGAGAGACTCGGTGGTGTCAACAGAAGACAAGGTGAGCTCATTTGGGAGATGAAGTAACTCGTAGATAGGGAGCTCGATGTAGTGAGCCCGGTTGCACAGAGGGAGGAGCTCGCCAAGTCAAAAGTTCTATACAAAGGGAGGAGCTCGTTGGGGTATGCAGAGAGCTTGTGTCTTCAGAGCGTCGGTTGGAGCTCGACATCATGAAGTAACTCGGTGGACAGGGAGCTTGATGCAGTGAGCCTGGTTACACAAAGGGAGGAGCTCGTCGGTGTCTGTGGAGAGCTTGTGTCTTCATAGCATTGGTTAGAGCTCGAATTATGAAGTGAGCTCGGTGAGGATGGTAGAAATCACACCTGAGCTCGTGCGAAGTTTGAGGTGAGTTCAAAAGGTGCGATTCGGTTTGAAGCTCGATGTGAGGGAAGCTCAACCAAAAGGAGAGCTCATCGGGTTTTTCAGAAGAGCCAACCAACTCAGCGATTGATGAAGGTGCCTGAACTCGGGGTGGTCATGGCGGTGTAAAGCTCGTTTTGGTCGCAGTGACGAAAGAGCTATTATCGAGCTCAAGTGATAAGATAGCACAGGATGTTGCATAGTGTTCTATGCTGAGTTGAGCCCAACTCAGAAAGAATGGAGGGGAGCTCATTTTCAGTCCAACATGGAAGAAATAGAAGGAACTCATTTTAAAGTGAGCTCGGTAGATGTGATGAACAATGGCGCTCGGATCCAACTTGGTGAGTTGGCCTGGTGAGCCAACCACCGAGTTGGGCCATTTTTTTGGTTTTTTCCATCATCACAAACTGGCAGCATGGGGCCCACCAATATTTAATTTAATTTAATATTATTATTTAAATATTTTAATAATAATATTTATTATTATTATTTAAATATTATTTTAATTAATTAAGAAGACTATGTCAACAAGCAATCAAGGATGCATGATGGAACTTTCTTAGATGGTTCAACAAAATGTAGTAAATGTTTAGACACTTAAAATTGGGATTTAGTGTCCCTCACAATTTGTAATTTAAACACCACTATCTTGGGATATTAATTTGTGATTTAAAACCTATCTTAAATTTAATTCATCCCAGATCTTACCCATGAGTAATTAAATATTAAACATTTAATTACACCTCTCCCCAGGTATCCTAATCACCTATCTACCCCAAATTTATTCTATCTATGTATCACCCTTTTTTTTCCTCTTCCCCAAGCGGGATATTTTCCGTATTTGGGGTAATTCTCATATTTCTAGAAATCAATCATTTTGGCCATCTCGGGAGTCTATTCCGCGATCGGCGCCGACCCATATGGTCGGCGCCGATTTTCTAGGAGCGGCGCCGATTATAAAAGCAAGTCCAGAACTCAGTTCTACGGACCGAAAAACAAACGAACGCACGCACGAACAGAGAGAGAGAGACAGATCGCGAAAGAGACACAGGTTGTAAGAAAGAGAAATCTTTTAGCATCAAGTGTATCAAATGAGGGCAGATCCTGTCCGAATCAATCCCTGAGAGGAGCACCGTTACTCTGCTTCTATCACATCAACATCGCACGCATCCATCGATCCTCTGGTGACTCTGTTCCAGTACCTTACCAACTTCGGCATATCCAGCAGACGTCGACTGTCTGTCCATCACTTCCCAATTCCTGAATCTTCTTGCACTGTCCCTGATCAACTGGTCTACCTTCAGTCGACGCCGATCTTACACAGTCGACGCCGATCCTTCATCAATCGACGCCGATCACATCATCGGCGCCGACGCCATCACATCGGGCCGACACCGATCATCTGCAGAGATAGGTAAAAGGCCACAGTAACACAAATCCACTTTATTTTCATAGTTTCTTGTTTTCTGTAGCTGTCTGTCTGCTGTTTAGATTCTGTTTCATTACCATAATCAGAAAATCAAGTCTTTTTATACATCTTTCATCATGTATGCTTCTTTACTTAATTGAAAACGTGGACTGACATCCGCTGAGGAAGCTTATCGCTTCCCGGACCCACTTTTTGGGCAGTCCACCCAAATATCTTTTAACGCCATCTTTTTCTGTCAAGCATCGGTGTATTGCAGGTTACTCGGATCTATTGTGCGAATTGCTCGTGTGCGCCCGTCTTATCTACATCGACCTCTTTATCCGTCTACATCTTCGGATCTTGTCCATCAGGTATCAATTTCATTGGAGTTTTTCAGGGTTTTTGTGTTTAGTTTGGTGCATTAACTTGGACAGGTAACAAGCGCAAAATTCTTGATCTACATTCTGGCACGCCCGGTGGGACCCAACCAAAGTCCCTTATTGGTAAGTTCATCTCTTTTCTAGTTTTGAGCTTTGATTCTTTTTCTTCACTGATTTCTATCAGTTCTGCTTGAGCATTTCTTTTCGTCATTTCAATCTTGCTTTTTATGCGGAATCGTTATCTTGAAATTTTTCTATTTCCTTAGAATAGAAATTTTTCGTTTCATCATTATCTGGATACATCTTTCCGGATCTTGTTTGCTGTTTGCTTAACCTCTTCTTGCGGAGCACTTTGCTTGATCGTGGGATTGTTCGAGGGGAAGAGCTCAACAACGCGCTTCTTGAAGTCCACACACCTTGGAGAGCTAAATCTACAGGTATTTCTCTTTTGCGGTGTTTTCTCCTTTTTAGGATTTCTTTGTTGGTTGACTATCACATCCAAACATTTCAATTTTCGGTGCTTAAAAGGAATTTAATCGCATTTGGGAAAGAATCTGTTTGAACTTGTCTTCATCGAAATCAAACACTTCGTTTTTAAGTGCTTAAAAAGAACCTTTTCTCTTTGTCATTGTTGCATGTTTTTCACCTAGTTTTAATTAGGCTGGAAAATTGATCAAAATCGGTAGTGACACTATTTGATTTTTATTTTTCACCCTTGCACACAAAGCCAAAATCACTAGGTATAAAGCATTTAAACAAAACTCCTTCCCTGGCCTCGCCTACTTGGAAGTGATATCCAAGAGGAAGAGCCTACGCGGTACTCAGGCCGCGCTATAAATTCACGGAAGTTCTGGTATATATTGGCAAAGCACCGACTCCCTTATCGCAGCGGTGTGTGAAGTGCGGGGTAGGCCCCTATATCAAGCCACGACGGTCTTTTATCAAGTGCCTTCGGGACTCCTCACCAAACATTCCCCAAACCATCCTTAGTTTGGCTATTTGAGTAGTTCCTGTTCTAAAAAGCCTTCCCTAACATTTTCTTTCTTAAAAGCATCAAAACTTAAAGGAGATAATCATCTGCGCTGCTTGAATTGTCTGTGCATTAGTTAGGTCAATTCTCTTTTCTGCGTGTTTATGACGGTCATCACTCGGTTACAATCTAGAAGAATGGCTCAACTGGCTCCTTCTTCTTCCGAGATTACCACTAGTGTGGATGTTTCGGCACCCCCCAAATCTTCCTCGGGACCACTGCTAGTTGGTTCCCCATCCTGGTCATATAATCCTTTCTTTCAAGCCAAAGCAACCCCATCACGTCCAGCTTCTCCTAGTCCTTCAGAAATATCATCTACTTTTGACTCAGAGTATGTTCCACGCGGGATCCCGAATTTTGGCGTTCCTCGATCGCAATCCAGTAGCCCTTATGGACTACCTAGTACACAAGTCTATTCAAATATCTGATCAAGGACCACCAATCCAACAAGTGTACGATTATTCTCGTGAACCATCCCAGGCCTTTGTAGAACAGTTTGCATCATCTCTCTTGCCTCGAGTCACGGAGAAGGACGGTGCCCCTGTGCCTCCTTTTTCTCTTCCACCAACCATATCGACTAGTTCTCAAATAATCTTACCTATTCCTAACACCGCAGTTACCTCGAATATTCCACAACCTACTTCTGAGAGGTCCTCTCGCCCGGCTATGATGAATGCGTCTGCGCACCCGCATATTGCTGTTAATTCATCTATGCCCTCCATTGTATCCCAAGGTCAATACCCCTTTATGAGCCAACCCCCTCCGAATAGTCAGTTGGTTCCAGCTTCCCGTCCTCTAGTGGGTTTTTCTTCCAATATTCCAGAAACAGTGACCTTCACCCATCCTATAGCATCAGCACCCTTAATGCCTAATCCGGCAGTAGAAGGCCCCTTTCAGGTCTTGTTCCCCAATATGTCCAATCAAATTGGCACTCATATTCCTCTATCTATTCCGATTCAGTCAACAAGCACAGGAGTCCACCAATCACAGGCTCCGTCCATCACCCAACCAGCATTTTCTCAACCACTTATTATCTCACAGCATACCTATACACAAGCTACTTCACAACAAATACCCCACCAGGTGTCACCCAGAACGCCTGGTTACTCCTCTTATCATCCTATCAATCAACAGATGAATCCCCCATTGACACCTCAACAACATCCACCATTTGCTTCTCATGTGGGACATACCAGTGTGCCTCCTCCTCCATCGGACGTGGTTCAAATTCTCTTCAAGAAAATCGCAGACTTGGAAGCCTCCACAAAAGGGGCTCGTCCTTCCTACTCCTTTGAAGAAGTGTGTAATGAACCCATTCACCCCTCAGTGGCGTTCAAGCCTTATCCTCCCCAATGGGAACTTCCCAAATTTTCAAAATTTCATAGTCGGGAAGACCCTCAACAACATTTGCGAGCATTCAAACATGCTTGCTACCTCATAGTCCAGGATCAGGAACTTATGCTCCGTACCTTTCCTATGTCTCTAGCAGGTCCTGCTTTAGACTGGTACAATAACATTCCTCAACATTCCTTGTTTTCTTTCTCTCAATTGGCCCAGATGTTTGTTGAAAACTTTTCAATAAATATCGCGCATAAGATCTCGATTACAGATCTTTATAACATTCGTCAATTCGATGATGAGTCTATTGCAGACTTTGTCACTCGTTGGAGAGGGATAATCAACCAATTGTCTTTCTCCCTTCCTCAATCCCAACAAATCGAGTTGTTTACTCGATCTTGTGCTAATCATATTTCTTCCACTTTGAGGATCCAAACTTTTCATACCTTTGAAGAAGCCTTTACGATGGCACGTAAACTTGAATCTCGCGCCATTGAACAAGGGAAGCTAAAACTTCGATCTAAATCTAAACCAGATTTTTCTCGGTTTACCAAACCAAATTCTTCTCCTTCTAAAGACAAGAATCAGGGATCCACCAACGCTATCGTATTAAAAACATCACGAGCCGATAATACTTCTAATCAAACAACACGGAGAGACTCCTCGTCCTCTCGAAAAGGGACTTCATCATCTCGATCCTTCGCTCCATTGGGGGAATCATATGCCTCTATCTTAGAGAAAATGTTGGAAGTTCGCATGATCGAACTTCCCCCCATTAGGAATATTGATGAAAGCCAAGAACGTCCATTCTGGTATAGAGAAAATGATTTCTGTCATTATCATAGAACCAAAGGTCATGACATCGAATGATGTCAAACTTTCAAAAATCTTGTCCAGAAATTCATTGATAAAGGCGAGCTCATTCTGGATAACCCAAATGCTCCCCCAAATCAGGCACTGGATGTTTTTAAACAACCTTTTCCCAATCATTCCCCGAACCATAATGCTTCAGAGTCTCAAAAACCAAACACTCATACTATCAACTTCATCTCTACTGAAGAATCTTCTTCTGAAACCAAGCCATCTGCGAACACATCAACCGAATCAGAACCTTCTTCCACTTCGTCAATCACTGGAATTCCACCATCTTCCGATAGCCCGTCTTCAAATATTCCTACATTGCTAGATACGGGTTCATCTTTCTCCACTCCTTTGTCTGACCTTCCATCCATACCCGAGACAGTGTCATCCTCATCTGTCTCATCGTCAAACATTCTTTCAATGCTCGAGGCAATTACATCCCTTCGAGTTTCCACTACAGATACATCTACTTCTGTTGCTCCCATTCTCACTGCAACTATGCCCCTGGTGAACGTACCTATAATTGTGCCAACTCCGACGGAAGCGTCTTCGATTTTGACTCTTCCTGTCTCTTTTCCTACAGTAGTTCCACCCATAATTACTGCACCAGAAGTAGTCCCTTCGCAAGGAACTGCTTCTTCATCACTCACTTCTTCCACCACTAGTGCTGCTTCGCCCATTAAAGAAAAATCAAAAGAAGTAGCACCAACACCTATACGCTCGGTTCCTGAACTTAAACCGAGACAACCAAAATCTAACATTGCGCCATCGCATTCTCCCCACTTGCTTCCTCCGAAAAGGCTACAATCACCTTATGCCGTTGAGGTTGTCACCATCCCTGAAAAAGGAAAGCCCATATTTCGAACCATCAAGACCCTTGGTGCTTTCCCACAAAAATCTCTCTCTACGCCCCATAAAAGATTGGATTTATCCGCCGAGAAGGTGTCTCTTCTTCTACACACTTATCAAAACCATCATCTTCTACAACACATTCCTCACCAACACCCCGGAAAGCGGATTTACCTACCAACAAGACGCCACCTCCTCTATCAGGATCATCATCTTCATTACCAAAAGCCAGGGCGCCCTATGTCCCTCCGATTACACCTACTTTGGGAGCTTCTTCCTCATCTAAATCAACATTATCTAAATCATCAGTAAATTCGACCAAGCAACCTCCTTTATCTTTGAAGACCACAACACCTGTCACATCTCCATCATCTTCAAAATCTATTTTAGGGGCTCCTCCTCCACCAAAATCAATCATGTCTCACTTACTTCCATCTCAAGTGCCCAAGACTGCACCTCCAAGTGTCCAAAAGAATAAGATGATCCCTAAAAAGACTGTCAAACCTAACATGCAGGTTCTTTTGCCTCGGCAGTCTGTTAAGGCAAAAGAGGCACCTTCATCACCTCTATCCTCATCTTCATCTACCGGGTTTTACACCGAAATCCTTCGCCGACTTATCCAATCTTCATCTATATCCCTTCCTCCGATTAAACCTTATAACCCTAAAGGAGCTAAACCTACCTGGTTTAACTCTGATCTAATTTGTGCTTATCACCGTACCCCAGGTCATGATACTGAGGGATGTAAAGCTCTTCAAGCTGTTGTCAACAACCTTTTGGACGAAAGTAATCTTTTGCTGGAGGAGGAGGAACAAGTATCTCCTGTCATCTTAGCCTCATCTGAGCCCCAACGATCCACTCAGACCTCTAGTGATTCCACTCCAATTGACCTTCCACCTTCTCAAATTGATACAATCCAGGTCGCCACTAGAACCCAACACTATGATAATCCATCTCCCTCTACAGCATCTCGACCACGGGTTATCATTTCTGCAGCCCCTGAAGGAATTCCTCCTTCCTCATTAGCCCCACGACCTAAGGTCTCTATTCGTGCTGCCCCTCGAGCTCAAATTCCCGTGTCAGTTGAGGAGAGTGTTATGAAACAACTCACCCAGGCTCCGGTCAAAATGTCTCTTTTTGACCTCATCCAATCCTCTCCACAACATCGCCAGGCTCTGATTGATAATCTGCGTCGCATCGCAGTGAATTCAGATGAGCCCCAGCCCTACGAGTTGGTTGTTGGATTGAATAGACCATCAACCACCATTTCTTTTGAAGATTCAGAAATTCCTTCTCTTTCTTCCGAGGATTTGGAGGCTCCCCTCTTTATCACAGTCCAAATCGACAACACTACGTTAAAACGCGTTATGATCAACAGTGGAGCTGCACTCAACGTCATCTCCTCCCACACATTCGAGCAACTTAAGTTACCAAAGAACGTAGTGTCACCCCCCTTTCGCCCTTCGATCATTTAACGATCGCTAGCTTGATTACTTTAGGAATCGTGGTCTTACCCATTCGAGTAGGTAAGAAGTCGCTTCATGAACTCTTCTACATTGTCGAAGGAAAATTCCACTATAATATGATCCTCGACGCTCCCGGATTCGTATGTAATGCATTGTGTCCCATCCACCCTCCATCGATGCTTAAAATATCAATATGAGGGCAAAGTATATACTCATCCAGGAGATCCTTTTCCTTCCGCACAATGCGACATGACCACAAGGTCTGCCCCTCTAAAGGAAAATACTTCTTCTCCTGACGGGGCCTCATCTTCTTCCATACCTGCAACCAAACTACCGGATTTACAAAATCTAGAAGAGACATTGCAGCGTTTCTCACTGGGAGAGCTTCCTCTCTTTTCTTTCGACGCCCATCTCAATCCTAGTGAGTATGGTAGGCCGGACAAACAACCTGAGTATCAACCAGGTCTCGGTCGCATCGTCACCATTGGTCTGCCCAATCAATGACTAATTTCATCTATGGTGGTCTTGATACGCCTCATTATCACCCAGATTCTCCTCCTAGGACCAAACCTTACTTAACAGGGTTCGATTATCTACAAAATCCCACATTTGCAAAAACTTATCTATATCGATGCGCGTGGAAGGGTTTTGGTCTAGGAAAATATGAACAAGGTGTGCATGACCTCACATCCATTCCTACTCTCATGCCACATCAAAAATTTGGTTTAGGATTTAAACCTCTTTCAAAAGCCACCATCACTATTCTCGATGAGCCTCTTCCTATTGAGGAACCATCTTCTCCCGCTAAGTCAGAAGCATCACTCGATGTGGACGATGACATTTCCATCCCACCTAACCTTTTTTTTTTTTTTTTGATCAATACCATTTCTTAGGGCCGCTTAGCCTATACGACTAGCAACCGGTCCGCTTCCATACCGTTAATCTTCCCTGAGATAGTTGGAGATGACTCTCCTACTATCAACACTATCCACTGTGCGGATGATGATTCTGTCCTCAC
The DNA here is from genome assembly GCA_018340775.1 of Taxus wallichiana var. yunnanensis. Classification (NCBI taxonomy): domain Eukaryota; kingdom Viridiplantae; phylum Streptophyta; class Pinopsida; order Cupressales; family Taxaceae; genus Taxus; species Taxus wallichiana. The sequence continues at coordinate 539,443,315 of CM031244.1, read as the reverse complement.
CTATCTGGGGGCAGAGGATTCATATCTTCCCAAGACTATTCCTTCTGACACGTCTACGCTTCTCAACGAAGCCACTGTCGACCTTAATATAGGGACTTCTGAAGACCCTCGCATCATTAAGGTCGGCCAATCCCTTAATCCACAAGAGTTAGGAGATTTTACCACTTTTCTTTCCAACCATCGTCAAGCCTTTGCTTGGTCATATGAGGATATGCCAGGACTCGATCCCGATATTGTGGTCCACAATATCGTTACTCTTCCCAACATCAAGCCAGTTAAACAAAAACTGCATAAAATGCACCCTAGAGTAGCCCTTCTTGTTAAAGAAGAATTACAGCGCTTGCTCTTGGCTAACTTCATCCAACCCATCGATTATCCGCAATGGGTTTCCAATGTAGTACCAGTAACTAAAGCTACTGGGAAAATTTGAATTTGTACTGACTTCCGGATCTTAATCTTGCTTGTCCAAAAGATGATTTTCCTCTACCTAATATCGACCAACTCGTGGATTTAATCATGGGTCATGAGATGCTTTTCTTATGGATGGTTTCTCTGGATATAATCAAATTCTCATCGCACCAGAAGACCAACATAAGACTTCTTTTATAACTCCTTGGGGGACCTTTTGTTATCGTGTCATGCCTTTTGGCCTTAAGAACGCAGGAGCTACCTATCAACGAGCAATGACCTACATCTTCCATGATCTCTTACACAAAACTGTGGAAGATTACGTTGACGATCTCCTCGGCAAATCCAAGCATCGTCAGGATCATCTTTTCATCCTTGCACCTCTATTTGAGAGGCTTATCCGCTTTTGTCTTCGTCTAAATCCAGCTAAGTGCGTGTTTGGCGTTCTCACTGGTAAACTTTTAGGTTTCATCATTTCCATCAGGGGTATTGAAGTGGACCCCACAAAAATAAAAGCTATTCTTGAGATGCCTCCCCCTTCTAACTTAAAGCAACTCCGTAGTCTCCAAGGACGTCTTCAATCAGTGCGTCGTTTTATCTCACAATTGTCGGACCGTTGTCAACCTTTTCATCATCTCCTCCGTAAGAATGTTCATTTTGAATGGGATGAACATTGCCAAAAGGCCTTTGATGATCTCAAAGCTTATCTTCTCTCTCCACCTGTGCTTACACCTCCACGCGAGGGGGAGCCTTTCTATCTTTATATCTCGTGATGACCATGCTCGGGAGCCATGATTTCACATCGAGACACTTCATGTAAAGAACAAGCTGTCTATTTACATCGCCGCACCTCCATGAGTATGAAACGCGTTACTCAAGTGAAAAGCTATGTTGTGCTCTCTTCTTCGCAACTTCTAAGCTTCGTCATTACCTCCTTAATCACAAAACTTATATTGTCACAAGTGTCAATCCACTCAAGACAATTCATGCAAAGCCTTATCACAACGATCGTATCACTCGTTGGCTCATGCTTATGACAGAATTTGACCTCGAGTTCATCCCGCAAAAGTCTATCAAGGGTCAGGTTATTGCAGATCAATTGGCTGATGCTCCTCTTCCGGACACCCAAGACCCCCTTGCTCAATTCCCCGATGAATATATCCAACAAATTGATTTTGGTCTATCTCCATTTAAAGTAAAGCTCTTCTTTGATGGATCCAAATGCCAGCAAGGGGGAGGTGCAGGTTTCGTGATGATCCCTCCTTGGGGTACGCCTATCCCAGTCGCACACAAATTGAACTTTGAGTGCACCAACAATATGGCTGAATACGAAGCTCTTGTCTTAGGTCTCCAAAATGCCATTAATCTCGGCGCTCGTCATATTGACATCTTTGGTGATTCTGAACTCATCGTTAATCAAGTCACGGGTGTCTATCAATGCAAGAATGATATCCTTCAAAAATATCGTGACATCGTTCTTGCTCAACTCCAATCTTTCGATAAATTCACTATCCAAGCTATTCCTCGCACCGCAAATCGATTCGCAGACACAATGGCTTCCTTAGCCTCACTTATCCCACCTTTTACCGAAGACTCACGTCTTTATGTGGCTGTGCAACGATTAGATCAACCATCTCATCTTAGGCAACTAACTTCAATCCATGCTATCACAACCCATACTCAGGATGAGTGGTATCAACAGATTGTTGATTATCTATCTCATTCGGTGCTTCCTCCAGATCTGACTTCCAATGGTAGAAGATCTTTTATCCAAGCGCTAATCGCTATACTATTCTAGGCGGGATTCTCTACAAATGCGGCTTCGAGGGTATTTTGCTTCGGTGCCTCAAAACCCATGAATCATCTAAAGCCATCCAGGAGGTCCATGACGGTATCTGTGGTGGACATTTTAGTGGCTTAGCTGTGGCTAAACGCATCTTACGTTTGGGATATTATTGGCCTTCTCTTAATCGAGATTGTTGTGAATACACTAAGAAATGCGTCAAGTGTCAACAACATTCCAATCTCACGCACATCCCTAGTCAGGCTTTACAGCCTGCAGCAGATTTGTGGCCTTTTTCGCAATGGGGTCTTGATCTTATTGGTCTCATCAATCCCCGTTCTTCACAGCGTCATCATTCTATCATCACTGCCACTGAGTACTTTACTAAGTGGGTGGAGGCTATCCCTCTTTCTTCAACAAAGGCTAAACCCATAGTTGATTTCGTCTATCAACACATCATTTGTCGCTTTGGCGTTCCACACAAACTCATCACAGATAATGGCAAGTCTTTCAAGAATGTTGATTTGCAGAACCTCTGCAACGCTTTCAATATCAAACTCAGTTTTTCTTCTCCATACTATCCTCAAGCTAATGGTCAAGCCGAAGCTTCCAATAAAACTTTGCGTAATATCCTCGCAAAGGTAACTAGTCGAGCTGGTAGGGATTGGCATTTACATATCCCTTTTGCTCTCTGGGCTTATCGGACTAGCATTCGTACTCCTACTGGTGCTACTCCCTTCTCTCTCATCTATGGGTCTGAGGCTGTCCTTCCTTTGGAAGTCCAAATTCCATCTCTCCGTGTTTCTCTCAGAGAATTTGTCTCTGATGAGGACTATCGTCAAAATCGTCTAGCACAACTTGAATTATTAGATGAGCGGCGACTCAACGCTCTTGAACATCATCAAGTCTATCTTGAGCGTGTCAAACGTGCTTATAACAAGCATTTGCAGCACCGTGACTTCAAAATTGGGGATCTTGTTCTTAAAGAAAATCAAAATGTCACTACACTCGAAAGAAGTCAACGTGGTAAGTTTGCCCCCAACTGGATGGGCCCCTACATTATCACTCATAAATATGGGTCTGGGGCTTATCGTTTATCTTCCATGGATGGTATACCTGAAGCGGAACCTCTTAATGCTTTGCATCTACGGCCCTTCTACTGTTAAAGTCTATCTTACACAAGTCTAGTCGCAACACAGATCTTTCATCCGTCTGAAACAACCAGTCATATACTTTTATGGTGATCTGAAACTATGTGGTTCTCCACCTATTGCCTCTTTTACCTTAAAATATGAGTACCGCGGCTCTACTCATTGCATGTTTCTTTTGGATATGTTCCTCCTCATGGTAGGAATACCTTAATCACCACTTCATCTGTCCCAAGTGCTTATCCTAATCGAATCTACTCGGGGCATGAGTACATGTTCTTCTATGTTCTCCTCCCCTCCGTCTGATCTACCTAGGTCTAAACTCAGCTTCTTCCAACAAGATTTTCAAAAAAAAAAAAAAAAAAAAAAAAAAGAAGAAGAAAAGATGCTATCCAAAAAAGATAGACCGATCCCTTGAAGGACAGCTATCCATACATTGTCAAATGAATCAAAAGGAAAAAATATAGACCATACCCTCGAAGGATGGCTATCATTAAAATTCAAAATACAGACCGCTCCCTTGAAGGACGGCTGTTTCGCAAAGAAATATTCAAGGCTTCTTGCAATTAATCAGCCTTTCAGTCAGTTTATACACCTTTTAGCATCATTGAAAGACTTCCCGCATCGATCAGTCTTTCCATATCAAGCAAACTTCCCGCATTGATCAGTTTGCTTTTCTGTCAAAATCATGAAGCTGAGATTTAGGACCTTTTGTCGATCATATGGAGAATCCTATTTTCCCACTATGGACATGTATTCTGTCCCTTGTAAATTCTGACAAGATACTTACTTACTGCTCCTTTCGTTTCCCTCCTAGATCTGTTTTGTGGCTAGTTAGTGTCAGGTTTATTTTAGCCTTACATAGGGCCTTACATGCATGATATTGTGATTTTCCTATCCAGATTCTATCTATGGTCGGTTGGGAGCCCAACTTATCATTTTCTTCCTTATCCGGGTATATCTTCTTTTTTCCTAGTCAGGGTCGTTTTCATTACATCCTTGGCTCTCGCAAAGAGTATTCCCCATTATTCTTTGTTTTTCATCCAGTCAAATTGGCATTTTACATGTTAATTTAATCAAAATTTATCTTCTATCTAATTTCATCTCATCTATCAAAGCATCTATTATCAACACATGTGGCTCTGGCTATCTATTTTCATCAAAATTAAATTAACATCTCAGACAGGCCAAGTACATCAATCACATCTATCTATCTATCCATCAAAATATCTAAAAGCTGGTGCATCCAAGTTACACTATATCCATCTATATCCATTTTTCATCAAAATAAAATCACATCTATCCATCTATCCATCAAAATATCGAAAAATATGTACATCCAAGTTACATTACATCTATCTATCTCTATTTTTCATCAAAATTATATCCACATATCAATCACATCAAATCACATCATCTATTTCTATCCATCAAATCACATCTATTTCTATCCATCAAATCACATCTATTTCTATCATCTATCATATCAATCACATCAGATCACATCTATTCATCATCTATCAGTCTATATCTATATCCATCACAATTACGCTACATCTATCCATGTATATCAAAATCAAAAGCATGAGAACAATTATATGACAAATGAAATGATGAATCTGTATATATACATGTGTGTCTGTACAACAAAAAGGGGTGGCTTTCAATCAAGCCATCTATACAATGCCTTCCAATCGAGGCTACATCAATACATGGATACAAAATCTATCAATCTCTATATCGTAAAATCCGACGCATGGAGGACACTATCTCCTCCACCCTCCTCTGGACCAGGCTGTCTCTCCTGGCCGCCGCCTATCGAGCTGGATGCACCTGCTGCTGGAGGTCTCGGCCCACCTCGATCTCTCCCGGTGCTCCCTCCGCCTGAGGCCCCGCTCGCTGTGGCTGTGGCTGATCTCCTCCTCGCCCCGTACCGAGGCACATCTGGGGCATGCTGCGCTAAGGCATCCTCATAGTATCTCACCTCAGCGAGGAGAGACTGATATGTGCTCAGGCTCACGGTACCCGGCGCTCGTAATGGTGCTGCTTGTGCCGGGGCCAAAAGGCGCGCCGGTGGTGCTCCTCCTAGGGTCGCACTCCTGCACGGACTCGACATGGCACCTGTCTCCCCATATTTGGCCCTGAGGGCCTCCCTGTGTCGAAGGTAGCGATCCCTCTGCTGGATCGCTATATCTCGCTCCTGGCGAGCGGTATCTCTCTCCACAATTAGGGCATCCCTCTCCTCTGTCAAAGCCCTGATCTCCTCAAGAGCTACCTGATGTGTCTGTGTCAGGGTGGCATGCTCTCCCTCCAGTCTATCCAGCATAGCAGCTATATCATCCTCGTCGGCATCTATAGATGCCGGGAGATGCCGTGGTAGCTCTGTATCGTACCATGCTGCGTAGCCCTCGTCCACCCCTGCGTCATCGTCACTGTCTGTGGAGGGTGGGGCCTCTCTCAATGGGTCTGCCGGGATCAAAATCGGCAGATCGGTCTCCCTGCTATCCCGCCTATAAGGCGTGTAGGTGGTCGGCACTGTCTGCACCAGGCCGAACTGTCTCAATACCCGCATAAACGGGACTCGCTCCCACATATCTGGCCTGCGACCCCTAACCACCCTGCTCCGCCTCAATGCTACCAAGTGAGCATCCTGACCAGCCCATGTCGGAAATGCCCGATATGGCCTCCAGATGACCTGGTCTGGTGTCAGCGTCCTGAAACGCTCGCTGTACCAATCAGCCGATCTCCCTGTATCCCCTGCGGCCACGTCTGCCCGCCACCGCCGGAATCCATAATCGATGCCTCCCACTGCTGCTGGCATCCAAGGAAGCCCGGATGGCCTGATCACCGCTATGTGCTCGTATGCCCAGCAATGGAGCACAAAACTGACATCTATACCCGTCCTCCGACCTGTGGTGTACATCCATAGCTCATGGTATATCTGAGCTATCAGGGCATCAGCAAAGGTGAACACCTGCCTGAACTACAGAATGTCGCAAACACAGTCTAATAGCAACAGTGGGAATCTCCCACCTCCTGAATCTGGCAGAGCAAAGTAGGATATAGCCATCTGAATCAGCACTATCCGTCTGCTCCGGGGCTATCTCGTCTATATACTGTGAGGCTATCTCACCGCCCTGACACTATCTCTCGAGTCATCTCGCCTGCTCTCGTATAATCGACCTAGGGCCCTCTGCTGCTGCTCCCGGGGTGTAATCTCGATCGGGTCCCCAGTGATAGGCAATCTCAGTATCCTGTATATGTCCTCATGGGTGATGGTCATCTCACCCGTCCTGAACCAAAAAGTGCACGTGTGGCTGTCCCACCGTCGCACTAGTGCCCGCATCAGCTCCACATCCCGCGGCACTCGTCTGTAATATCTGAAACCCCCGAGCCCGGCTAACTCTAGATGCCGCCAGTCTGCATCAGTCACATCTGGGAGAATAGTCTCCAGTAACTCGGGAATAGCATCCCTCATATGTAGAGCCTCTCGTGCCTGCACCCACAACAGCAAGAGCAACATTAGTCTCGAATCGTAGTATCCAAAACAACAAAAACTTCATCTTTTCCCATCGGCGTCGATTTAATAAAATCGGCGTCGTTTGTCTCTAATCGGCGCCGATTAATATCAATCGACGCCGTTCAAGAACCAATCGACGCCGATTGTACCAATCGACGCCGACTGGCTGTCCGGACGTAAATCAGCCCCTTGTTCCCATAAACACAAAAAAAAAAAAATCAAACAAAAAAATAAAAGAAATGCAACGGGTTCAAGAAGAACCACTTACCCCAGGTCGTGTCCTCCTGCGCTTCTGACCGCTCCCAGAGGCTTCCATGATGCTCAAATCAAAATTCTGCCTCTCTCTGAATCAGTCGTCACGATGAAAATAAATCGTTTACGTTTTCCGTTCGCATATTTATATGCGCTACGATTGGTCGACGCCGATTTTTCTGATCGACGCCGTTTATATTGGTCGTCGCCGATCGATATGGTCGCCGCCGATTTTCCGCATCTATTTGCCATAGTGTTGATGCTTGGCTTATTTGTCCATCTGATCATTATTGTGTGCTGAATATTGCCTTTCGGCACATCTTTTCGATATCATTGTCTATTTCGAGTTTTGTTCCCTTTGCGTGGGACACTCGTACTTTTTGGCAGCCTAGAGTTAAACGGGTCTGTAGGCACTAACGTCGTTTGCTTTGCAGACCGTCTAGTTGTCCCTACCAATGTGTCTCTCTTTAGATGCTGACTATTTTGCAGTTCTCCTTACACTCATGGGTCTGTAGGCACTAACGTCGTCTCATGAGGAGACCGGCTAGTTTGCGCTACCAATGTGAGTTCCTTAGGTTGCTGCCTTTTTATTTATTTTATTTTTATGCGTCATCAATGATCAGATCTACTCCAGACATCCGACTGGGGCATCCTGCATTTTCATCTACCTCTTTCAAACTTGGGATCATCTGTTCTATCACCTATCCCATCCCTAGTTTGAGGGGGATCACATCATCACTCATTCTTCCCTTCTTCCATCTCTTAGTTTTTGTCTCATAACCTTGCTTATCGCAAGTTACTTGACAAAAAGGGGCAAAATGTAGACACTTAAAATTGGTTACTCAATTTAGTGTCCCTCACATTCGTTTACCTGCTTAGGTAACCTGGGGCACGTTTACGACACCACTATCCCCTTGGGATATTATCCAATTTGTGATTTAAACACCTATCTTAAATTTAATTCATCCCATTGTATCTTACCCATGAGTAATTAAATATTAAACATTTAATTACACCTCTCCCCAGGTATCCTAATCACCTATCTACCCCAAATTTATTCTATCTATGTATCACCCTTTTTTTTCCTCTTCCCCAAGCGGGATATTTTCCGTATTTGGGGTAATTCTCATATTTCTAGAAATCAATCATTTTGGCCATCTCGGGAGTCTATTCCGCGATCGGCGCCGACCCATATGGTCGGCGCCGATTTTCTAGGAGCGGCGCCGATTATAAAAGCAAGTCCAGAACTCAGTTCTACGGACCGAAAAACAGACGAACGCACGCACGAACAGAGAGAGAGAGAGATCGCGAAAGAGACACAGGTTGTAAGAAAGAGAAATCTTTTAGCATCAAGTGTATCAAATGAGGGCAGATCTGTCCAAATCAATCCTCGAGAGGAGCATCGTTACTCGCTTCTATCACATCAACATCGCACGCATCCATCGATCCTCCGGTGACTCTGTTCAAGATTTTACCGACTTCGGCATATCCAAGCAGACGCCGAATCTCGTCCATCACTTCCCACCCTCGAATATTTTGCACTATCTCGATCAATCTGGTCTACCTTCGCCGACGCCGATCTTACATGGGCCGACGCGATCAATCTTCATCAATCGACGCCGATCACATCGGGCCGACGCCGATCACATCGGTCGACGCCGATCATCCTGCAGATAGGTAAAAGGCCACAGGTAACACAAATCCAGCTTTATTTTCATAGTTTCCTGTTTTCTGTAGCTGTCTGTCTGCTGTTTAGATTCTGTTTCATTACCATAATCAGAAAATCAAGTCTTTTTATACATCTTTCATCATGTATGCTTCTTTACTTAATTGAAAACGTGGACTGACATCCGCTGAGGAAGCTTATCGCTTCCCGGACCCACTTTTGGGCAGTCCACCCAAATATCTTTTAATCGCCATCGGTGTATTTTACTCGGATCTAAGCATTGCTCGGTGCCTTATCTACATCGACCTCTTTATTCTACATCTCGGATCTATTGTATCAATTTCATTGAAGTTTTTCAGTGTTTTTTGTTTAGTTTCGTGCATTAACTTGACGTAACAAGCGTAAAATTCTTGATCTTATCTACATCGACCTCCAAATACAAATGATCATTGAATGTGCCTTCCGTAAAATTCTTTTACAAAATGAAGGAAAATTATGACCTTTCCTCTTCTCTCTAAATTCTTCTATAAATGTAAATGGGAAGTTCATACCAAGGGGGTCCAAAAAAACAAGTGAGTTCCAACAAGTATGTTCCGATAGGTCATACAAATTGGACAAATTAGACACTTGCTAAGCTTCCCCTTTCTTCACATGCTGATATGTTGTGATTTGTAGGCTTTCAAGCCTTTCTTCTAAAATTGTAATGGCAGCCTATGCCTTTTCACTGATGTAATGGTGTACTATGCAAAGTGCTTAAAGTAATGAGAATTATGCTTTGTGATCATTTGTATGTCCTTTCATGATTTTTATTGCTTCCACTTGCCTTTTTATCATGTTTTCAGGTGAACTGTGCAACCAGAGTTTCTCTTGCAATTTTTGAGGTCATTGTGCTTATCAAAGAGTGAAGTACTATATGTAAAAGTGGGTTTTTAATGCATGTAATTCTTCCTCACGATCATATCTCTTCATTGGCCAACCGGAAATTTGTCTAGCAACACCCTTTCTTGGTGCATCACCACTTCTAGTATAGGTTTTATTTCCTTGCAAATATCTTTCCCTAATCCCATGAAATGTTAGCATAGGACTAGTTAGCCATTTTTCATGCATTAGAAGTAGTGTTGTGTTTAGTTTAGGAAGAGGAAGTCTGGACTTCTTCGAAGGTTCAACTCGAGCCCAAGTCCCACAACTTGAGAGGTGATCCCATGTGTCCCAATCACACCAAATGTCATGATTCATTTTCAGGCCATTCAGGGGGTGCAGTGATCTGGTGACAACAATAAACACATGAATTTACTACAGTATTCTATAAATGTAAAATTAAGAAAAAAAATCTATATAGCTCTTCAATTATGAGAATATTCATGTTTTCAGTAAGATTTGATATGGAACCTAGACAATATCAATGTGTTTGGTGATAATAATTTATAGGCTTAAGCATTTAAATGGTAAAGATGGAAAAACTAGGCTAAAATTTCATCCTTAGCAAGAAATCATATGCAGTTAAGAACTTTGACCTGAAAAGATGGATAACATAATCATTCACACATTTAATCCGAAAAATTCTAATAGATACACATAGCTGGGAATTTGTGAGAATCTTTACGAATTTAGTAAATTATAGGGATTGGGAGATGGTAATCCTTTTCACCTTCGAAACACATGGATAATTTGCTTATACAATCCTACCACAAATTCATGATACATCAACTGCAATATTTTGACTAAACAATGTTACTAATATTCGTTCCATTTTCTTTACTCCTATCATCTTTATTAGATTTGAAACTTTCATTGAAGGTTGATGGACCTCTCTTTATAAAGATACAATATTCTTGACTTTGAATATGCAAAATTGTGAGATGGATTGCAAATCTTCAATTCTTTCTTTTAATGAAAGCATTCATGCTACAATTTTGCACCAATGTTAACTTTACGTTGTTTTATGTGTTAGAAAAAAGTGTTTAATTTTTCCCCTAGTATAATTATATCATTAGGAAAAGCAAACATCAGTTTACTTTTTACATGTTTTTTATTTGTAATCAATTCAGTTTTAGATTCCTAATTTTAGGAAAAGCAAATAAATCAAAAAGATTTTTATTCATGCACAAACATGTGTAATTTTTAGTTGATGTTCTATTTTTAAGAGTTGAGTGTTCTATTGTTAGATGAAAGACCTCTCTATACTAGAGGCAATTGTAAATAGTTTTTACACACATAGAATGTATTGAGTTGAAGCTCTGACATAGAAGAAAATATATATGCACAAAAGTGTTGATTTGAGTTTGGAATACTTTGTTTATTCTTAATATTATTTGTTTTATTTCTAATGTTTGATATTTTATGTGCTTAATTTCTACAAATTGGTATTAGAGCTTGGTTTTTTAAGCATGTTTCTAATTAACAAAAGGTTATGGATTCTATATCCGGTCTGTAGACACCGTAATTTACAGGAAAAAATTATCGAGTATTGGTCATTAACCATGAAGGCACTATCCAAATCCCAAGATGTGTGGGAAATCATAGAGAATGGGTATATAGAGCCCACAGATGCAACAACATATAACACACTTTCACAGGAAAAGAAAGTAACCTTGAAGGAATTAAGAAAGAAAGACAGAAAATCTCTTTTATTTATTCATCAAGCCATACATGAAAGAATCCTACCTAGAGTGGAAGCAACCAATACAAAAAAATTAAATGGGAAACTCTCCAAGTTGTGTATCAAGGTAAAGAGAAAGTATACACTGCAAAGCTACAATTACTTCGAAGATATTTTGAAAATATGTCAATGAAAGATCCAAATTCTGTAGAATCATTCTTTACTTTTTGTAGCTGGTATAATCAATCAAATTAAATCTCATGGTGAAAATATTCAAGACATAAGGATTAGTGAAAATTTACTTAAAAGTTTTCTTGTAAGATTTGATCCTTTGGTAGTTGCTATTGAAGAAACTATGGATCTAAGTCAATTTTCAATTAATAAGTTACATGCATAACTAATTAATCATGAAAAGAGGTTGAATAGATCACATGCAATTGTAGATCAATATTTTTCATCACAGGTATCAGGAAATCATAAAAGAGGAAGATGAAGGTTCAACCCTAGAGGAAGAGGAAGAAGTTCATCTAGAGGATGCAACAACAATCCATCAAACTCAAGTGGAAGAGGACATAGTCAAGAGAAAAATCATAATCATTTTTCTGGTCAAAGATAGGATAAGTCGCATGTGCAGTGCCACTATTGCAAGAGATATGAGCACTATGATTATGATTGTAGGAAAAAGTAGTATGATCAGGACAAACGAAACAAAATCAGGTTAGAAGCTCTACTTCAAGCTCCATGTTTATTGCATGCACAGATATTTCCAAAAAACACCTTCTTTATCGCCTATTGAGTGTAATCTATCTATTTCACCATTTTCTTTATGTTATTGAGATGAAAAAGATAGGGGTTAATGGGATGAGGAGGAATACCTACTTATGCTGGTCAGTTGATGGTTGTTTGTGCATGTTCTGAATTCTCAATCCAATGCTAACTGTGAGAGCTTCCTTTTGGCTGGGAGGAACTACCTGAAATAGAAAACAAGACCACAAAAGAAGAGTTAAATAATATATGATAGTGGAATGCCTAGCGTGTGCTATATCTAGGAAGTGTGATACTCCCTAGATGGCTGATAATCCGCTGTTTAAAACAACTTAATGCGAGAAATAAACAAATTCCTACTGTAGTTGATATGATTTAGGTATTTCATTCAAGACAAATAAGAAAATATAACATAACAAGCTAGGCTATAGTCAGATCTAAAGGGTAGGTAGGTGTCAAGGCGTTGGAACTGGTCAAGGTCAGGTTCTGGGTTGTTTGGGTCACTTGGTAGAAGGTAGGTTGGCTCTATTATCGCACAGTGTAGAACACAAAGATCGATGTCGATTGGGTGGAACCGATGATGGTTTAGATGGGACCGACAACGGTCATGGGTAATCGGTGTCGGTAGGGTTGGGGTGAAAGGAATTCAATGAGATCTGATTGTGGGGATTGAACTGAAGTTAAACAGAGATGGAAGAGTGAATATGGAGGCAAAGGTCTTAGGTATACTCAAAGGTGTGTAGTAGGTAAGAATGGGTGATTTGGTGGTGTGGGTAGAGGAATGGTTGAGTCTACAAGTAGGTAGAAGATGGGAAATGAACATGCAAAGTATAAACTGATAATAGAAGTAACAAAGGCTATTATATTGAAATAGACTATGCTAGTAGAAGATACACTTACTGTGATGCAGGTTTGATGGTTGAAGGGTGATGGCAGTTGATCAAAAGAATGGTGTTTAGTGCCATGATAGTGCTTCTTGGAATGCTTCATGAGTGCTATGCTTCTAGATCTATCCTGGTGCTGGCTATGGATGTCTGTAGGTGTGAAAAGGTTTTGGTTCTGCTTACATGTAGCTCTCTTCTCGTCTCTTTGATCTCAAAATGTGCCAACCCAAAAAACAAGGTTACTAAGGTGAATAAATGGTAATTGATGATGTCGGTTTAGGGGTGATCAAGCGTCATTTTAGGTGGGATTCCCTAGGTTTACTAAAAATAATAGATCTTGGCAATCATTTCCGCCAGATATGTCTATTCTCCTAGATAAAAGTGGAAGTTGCCTTTTTCATGAGCGGGAATGTGGTTAGAGGGATAATATGCATTTATTTTTAGGGTTGAACTAAGTCTTAGCTCATTAAGGTAAGTGGGACCAAGTCTTAGTTAGTTATGGAAATATGTCAAGAATAGGTCTAGGGTGAGGTGGCTAGGTGAGGTGGAAATTAACTTAATTAAAATAATTAAGTAATGAATATTGTGAGGATGGGTATTAATTTAATTAATTAAATTAAATTAATATTAATGTGGGGTGGAAGGGGCCATGGTTAGGTGAATATGTTTGGGTTGGTTATTCGACAGGGGACCAAGGGGAGTGTGAACTAATTTTGGTGTCTACATTTTTCTCCTTTTGTTGCGTAGATTGTATTGGTAAGCAACACTGAAAAAAATAAGATGTGGTTGTGTTGAGTTTAAGTGAAGGTGGTGTTGCCACAAGCGTGGGTGAAGGTAACCCCCCTCAAACTAGGAACCGATGAGGTGAGAGAAGGAAGTAGTGAGTGGTTTGATAAAATGAGGAGGTGGGTGGTTTGAGAAAACAGGGTTAGGTGTGAAGAAGGTGATGGTCAAGGGTATGGTGATTGTAAGAGGTTGGGTGGGTGATTAGGTAGAGCATTTAGACATATGCACAAGTTGTGAAATGCCATGAGATACAAGGGTTTCTCAACATAAAAATGTATATTAGCTAGGGTCGTAAAGGTCATCCAAACAAGGGTTATTGAGTTCTGGTATCCAGGGTAAAGGATACGGTCTAGGAACTTAATGAGGTAAGATGCAGGAATATGTAGGTGTGGTTCCGGTACATCCAAAAGGTCAAAAGGTCAAGGTTTGTTTGGATAAGGGTCACAACCATAGGAAAGGTAACACTATTAGGCTAAGAAAAATAGGTACCATCATCGCAAGATGCAACGAGTGAGGACATGGGAATATCCACATAATCAACGGTTAGGTAGGTAGGTGTGGGTAGGGTAGGTGGAGGTAAAAATGGGTAATGGGTAGTGTCAATCAAATGTACACACACGTAGAGATTGCAACATGGTATCGGGTCGAAGAGATTTTAAAATCTACATCATCCAAGGTCAATTGGGTTATCCAAACAAGGTTTGTTGAGGCTCGGTATCTAGGGTAAAGGATATGGTCCAAACCAACAATGGGGTAAGATGCAGGAACTTGTAGGTGTGGTTCTAGTACATCCAAGAGGTCAAAAGGTCAAGGTTTGATTAGACAAGGGTCACATCCAAAGGCAAGGTATGGTTACTAGGTTAACAATGTGGTAACAACATCACAAAGTAAAGCGAGTGTGCAAGGTTGATGGTCACATCACGAGGGGTCAGGTGTGGGTAAAAAGAAGGTGTGGCATAGGTATGTCTACATGAGGGGTAGAAATATACCCCAATTGATGGTCAGGTGGGTTATAAATGATGAGGTCAGGAGAATGAGGTGGAGGGTTAGGGTCTCACAACACCAATCCAAAGACTATGATAATTCTCACCGGGAACTCCTCGTGCTATGATTATTTACTAATGCACACCCTTTAGTTTGGTGGATGAAATCTAGAAACAAAACAACAAACATAACACAAGAATACCATAGACTATGATAAATCTGAAATATTAGAGTAAATTATAATATTAACATGAAATTGTTACAATCTCACCCATGACGTACTTCAAGTCTTACCGAATTCACTTGCCTTCAAACAATAACTATGGGAGAAACTTCACAATTACACCTCTTAATGGCTTCTTTAACACACCTTCAAAATGATGGCTTCCTTTACACACTTACTCATACAATTTTTCTCACTACTTCTCTCTATATGCTAAATGAGGGGGTGGCCTCTTTATTTATAGGAATTTAGACTTATCCATATTATCTCTAAGATAGGATAAGAAATCTCTTCCGGCCAATCATATTTCATGCCTAAACTCTTGCCTTTACATGTAGGCTTATCTTCTAAGATAAGATAAACCTTATCATCTCACATGGGTTCCACCTTTTTAGACTTTTCCACAAATAAAATACACAAAATATTTATGACATCACTCTTTGTCCTTATTACAAATATAATATTTCTAATTCCTAATCATGTAGACCCTACTTCTCTACTTATCCCAAATTTGACATTTTAACATTACCGGACCACTTACGACAAATATTTACTTTTTACAACATTCCTATTGTACTTTGACTGTTACCATACTCTACATTATTGGCGGCACTGTATTGATGGCACCGTTATCTTCTATCGGACGCTACTACTAATTACACTTAACAACATCCTATTCCTAATACATACATTAATGAAATAGAAATTACGGAGGAAAATTTTAGTGTCGGCAATGTGTCAGCGTCGGGTTAGGTGAAAAAGGTTACGGGAAAGTAGATAAGGTGCAATGGGTTACCATGGGGTTGACACGGGTAATCGATCAATGTTTTGAGTTTAACCGATGCGTCTAGGGAAACCAACCTTGGTATGCTAGGGCACATGAATGATGTCGGTCTATGTAAAATTGACGTCGGTCAACTCGGGGAGATGTTAAAAAATGAAATTTCTGATTTTTGTGGAATCATTTGTAATTTTCCAAATAGAAGAAAATGATAGAGGAGAGAGGAAAAGGTGGAAAGCAACTAAGCGAGACAGAGAGCTAAGTTGGCAAGCTTTGTAGCGAGTGATCGGTAGGCAATAGGCGGATCCACAAGATCTGTTTGATCGATTCGGTTGGTTGGAGGTGAGGAGGTCAATTAGTGATGGAAGAGGTAGGAGAGGGATCGGGGGACCATCGGTGCAGTGGCCCGACATGCCACCACAAAGATGACATCACAACGAGGTAAGATTCGATCGTATTCCTCGTGTTGGTAGGTAGATTTGTGTAGAGAAATCGGGTTAGGGGTAAATAGATTTTGGGGGGAAAAGGTAAATTTGAATTTGGGATGAAAAATGGGTAAAATAGGAAGGGAGAAGGGTGGATGTAGGTGGAAGAGAGGTGAGTATGAATTTAGGTGGGATTTGGGTAGGGAAGGATATGTTGGGAGGGGAAAATGTTGAATTATGGAGGAAATGGGGTAGGGTGTCGTGGATTTGGGTGCCACGACAGTGACCGACATCGGTCAATGGTTGGCCGATGTTGGTGGGAGTCAACCAACATCGTTCACCGATGAGGAGACCAATGTCAGTTGTGGGAGACCGTGGTCGGTCGAGGATAACCAGTGCCAGTCATCATTTGGAGAAAAATGGGCCAAAAATGAGATAGGGTGGGTGGGTGAGGTAGGTAATGGTAGAAGAAGATGTTGTTGATGGGAAAAAAAAGAAGCTTGGGTAAGAGGTTTAAATAGGTATGGTTGAGGGGTGTGAAATTGAGGTGGGGGAAAGGTACATGGTTAGGGTTGGGGTGGGTAGATAGGTCGTGTGATAAGAGGGTAATTTATGAAGGAAAATAGGTAGGGTAATAGGTATAAGTGGGGTGTCAAGAGTGATTGCGGGCATGGTTTTAATAATTTGATGGTTTATTAGATGCGCAGTGCAAGAGATTAGCTACGGATGTGAGATAGTGTACCGCCCCTTCTCGTGTAGGTACGAGGGAGAGCGACAGTTGATGATTGGTGTCATGTTATAGAGGTTGGCCTGATTGGGGCCGATGCTACCGACACGTAGTACAGAGCTAAGTTTGTTGGTCTCCCTCATCGGATGATGGGATTTAGTGACAAATACATTCCATCTCGGCCGGTGGGTGAGGTCACAGCCACCCCGGGAGGATGTGTTGCAGGATCCTATGGTTACAATTAGTGGGGACACAGTGTATTCAAATTCCTCGAGGCATATGAGGATTTGATATTGAATGTGTTTGGCGAGGGGTCGGAGTTGAGGTTCCATAGCACAAGTATGAGCTACGAAGATATGTACTGGCCCCATTTGAAGGAGATGAGGCTAGTGGTGTCGATGATGGAGGCAGTATGCTATTTTGCACTACCAGATACAAAGGGTGGGAGATTCCCACAATGATTGATGTGGGTTGTACACAATATGGTGGAGGACAAGACCCGTTTTGCATGGGTGCTCACATTCTTGGTACAGCTTATGGAGGTTCAACTTGTGTTGCACTTTCTTACTACACTATTAGGTGTATGAGAACATTGTGTGTGTGCGTCCAGTTGGTATGCCCCGAGTGGATGCATTCAAGTTGGGTTTTTTTCGGGTGGGCTTCAGAGCAATGGGTGCCTACGATTGGGGAGCGTTGAGCTACTAGAGCTACACACGATGTAGCCTATTACAGGAATTTTCTAGAGGGGTTGTCCTGTGTGGAAATCATTTGGAGGCCATATGTGGGTTTCCTGTGATATGGGAAGATGACCGAGAAGCTACAGGAGCTAGAACTGCTCCGATGGCTAAAGGGGTGACGGCAGGAGAGCATGAGATGATACCTATAGATCGGGTCGATGGTAGTTCGAATACTCTCGGATATACCCCCATCATTCCTACAAAGTATAGGAGGGATGAAGTGTAGAGGCCTCTACCTCTACCGCAACCGACGGTGCCTATAGGTTAGGAGGAGTAGGTGCTAGATTGGTGAATTGATGATGCGAGGGTTATTGATAGTGGTGGGCTACATAATTATGAGCAAGATCACCGAGGTCGGGTAACCAGATTTAGCCACCATAACTATTCAGAGGGATGCCCTACAAGGGTAGGTGGCTACCTTGGTGACACAGTTGGGGATAGTGCAGGGAAAATTGACAGGGTCAGAGGCACAGGTTGCCACTTTGTAGGCACATGTGGCCACTCTTCAGGCCTAGGTAGCACAAGGACAGGAACCCATATAGGGTGGAGGTGGGGATGGGGTACATATGGCTGCCTTGCTGTGCATAGGTTCCAGTTTACAAGGCCAGTTTGCCTACTACATAGGCAGTTGTGGCCCTTCAGTGCCTAGATACACATGCATGGGTTAGAGGCCGATGGCCCCACCACAGGCATAGGGGCAGGGTCCCACTTTATAGAAGGGGTAGGATAGGGTCCCATAGGACAGGTGCAGGGTTAGAGGCCGATGGCACCACCACAGACAGTACCTATAGCCAGGTTGAGAGATGCCTTAGGAGAGGTGAGGTATTATCAGGATCAGCTGATGGCCACAAGGATAGATTTCCTATCCTATGGAGAGTATAGAGCATAGTAGGCCTCGAGTGAGAGGACCAAGTCGTGCACCCACAATGTGGAGAGAACAGGGGCCATTGAGCCTTGAGATAGGGTTAGGTCGAGGCCACCAATTCATAGAGGCCAGCCCCAAGTGAGGTACCAGCAGAGATCCGGCCAAGACCCATGGTGGGCTGTGAGATGTTAGCTGGATGCCGTATGGAGGCAGAGGAGGAGGGAGATAGATATGGAGGATATCCAACGGGGGGTACCTGATAGCCGTACGTACCTCCATTTTGGTGTAGTTGTGTATTTTTGATATATACCGGCCTACGTTTCAAAGAGAGTGAGGATGTATACAAGAGTTTTTGTTTTTTTAATAATATACTGTCATGCGTGCCAAAGATGGTGAGGCTGTATATGAGAGTTTTTTGAGATATTTTGATTATTATTTGGCATCGGTGTTGTAGACACCAAATTCATGTCTCACGACCCCTTGTGACCCGTATCCCATTTCACAACCTAACCTCATTACCTAAACCTTACACAATTATTTATTAATTACCTCATAATTGATAAATCCACATCGCCTTACCCGCCACCTCACTTGGCCACCTCACCATGACCTAGCCCTAACCCTAAACTAACCTAATTAGGACCCATGACTTGGTCTAGACTCACATCCATAACTAATGCCTCCTTACTCGCACCCAAGGCCGACCTTCTAGCCACTTGACCAAGCCCGCAACTGATCCCTCGGGAGAAAAACAGGGAAGGTGGGCTATTTTACTAAAAATAGCCTACTTTTTCCTAACCGATGCCGGTTCCTACTCGACCGCCGTCGGTTACGCAACCGCCATCGGCCTCGTAAATGGGCTCCCAAACCAAAACAACGGATCGGAATTTCATTTTTGAGAGTCACCAAAGGATTTCTGGATCAAGCGAGGGCATTGCGAACGAGGAACAGAGTCCAGATCTTCACTTGATCAAGCAGAGACGAGTGAAAATATTAGACGTGTTTACAGCAAAGGAGATCAACTTGCACCTTCATCAAATCCAAGTAGTTACATCTTGTATGTCCTCCATTATAACATTTCTTATGCTTTTGGAATTACAATCCTCCCAAACCGCTTTCGGATCCATTATCCAACGTACTATTGCCTCTACCGTCATTCTTTTGTTTCTAACCATCCCATTTCCTAAAAACTATCCAAAAACCAGCCATTACAAACTCCACAACCAGCCCAGAAGATCCTAGAACCCACCGGTATCGGTTATCAAGAATCGGGCATCGGTTATAAGTAACCGGCATCGGTTCCTTTGATCAAAAACCAGGAAAAACAGCCTTTCCCCTACCCAGTTCAGCCAAGCAATTTAATTGATATTTTACAGTCTTTTGTGTTAATTCATGTTAGCAGGGAAACTGACCACCTTCGAAAGGAAGTTTTACATTTCCTGGGCCCAAGGCAGTTTCCTCATTTATTGTTTAATCAAATCTTGTGGTCTTGTGTTCTTATTTGCAGGTAGTCCTTCCCAGACAAAAAGGAGTTCTCCGCAGTCAACCTGATCTTTCTCTACGGTACGCGCACATCATCTCGACATTCTACAGGTATTCCTCCTAACCCTAACCTTATCTGTTTCTATAAGGAACGAAGCATTTTCCGAGTGAAACATTTTGGCACGCCCGGTGGGACCCATTTTGGGTTTATCTTTATTTCTTGCTTGCTTTCATATAGGGAGCATACTTGCTGTTTTCTTCTTCTAGAGATATTCACAAGGTATTTTATTATTCTGGTAAAAGAACTTGCTTTGTTTTTGCATCTTGCATTAGTAAAAGTCATCTCTTTTGCTTCATCGAATATCACTTTCGATTTGGGTTTTAAAACACATGCATTGCATTCCTGCCTGTTGTTTTTCAATTCTAGTGAACATAGATTAAGTAACAGGTCGTACACGTGGGGGTGATATCCACGGTATTGACAGGAAATTAATCTTACATTCACTGCACAACACATACCGAATCACTTCACAATTAACACAACAGCTCAAACATCCCCTTTTTCCGCGGTATTCCTCCGCCCGATTGAGGTAACCTTATAAGCCAAAACAACTTGACATTTCCCTAAGTCTCTTGTTTAGGATTCTCGACATCATTCTACGCCTAAAGGCATAAGCCCACAATAATTAAAATTAACCCTAAGGTTAATCTCTGGATTTGCGTGTGCATCTTGCTTGTTTGCTGTTCGCTTTTCTCCGTCATACTGTTTTGTGATCAATAAGTTGATAAATATACTCAACGTTGCTAAAAATCAAATTAGCAGCCCTTTGTATCTTCTTATCCTAGATTTTTGACACCGCATCGGTTAAGGGACCGACGTCATTTCCCTACGACCGACAAAATGTTAGTAAACCGATATCGTTATCGTCTCCATCACCACGATAAACCAAAGAACTTGCCAAATTCATCATTCTGGGGTTGTTTTTGTTCTTGATAGATTGAAACTTTACCGTGAACTGCTGTCCATGGTTGTTATCACTCGAAAACAAGCCGCCGCCATGGTTTCACACGCTTGCTCTGTTTCTTTGCTGAATCACCCCCTTCACCTTCTATGGGGAATCCTACTGATACCAGTGAGGTTCCAAAAATTCCTGTGGGAGATAAGGACTTTGCCAAGTTTCTGGATGCTAATTCCAAGTACTGTACAATACTATTTGTCTCATACCCCTGACCGTACACCTGATGGTCAGCTCCTCAGTAGGTATGCCTATCGCATAGCCTGCTCATTTAGCTCCCACTCCTCCCGATAATACCGCCTGCTTCCCGCATCTCTAGCCCCGTCTCCCAATCCGACAGCTGCAGAGGTTCATACGACCCCGATTAGCTTTCCTTTTGTTAATCTTGGACCCCACGTTTCGTTACCACCAACTGCCCCTATCTCATCTCTCTTTCGCACCACTCCATTCATGACTTATTCTCTCGCCACCTATTCAAACGAGCTTTCCTTCTCAAGCTCCGCCTACCTTTTCATTCCCATACACGTATCCAGTAACCTCAACACCTTATATGGGACATCCCTATTCTGTGGCACCATCATCTCATCCAACCACAGATTTCATCAAGCAAATGATGGACAAAATGCAAAACCTGGAGGCTTCCGTTTCAGGAAGTCGTAGCGCCTTGACATACGAGCAAGTTTGTCGGGAGCCCATTCACCCTTCTGTCCCCCTTCATTCATATCCTCCTCAATGGGAGTTGCCAAAGTTTACTCGTTTTAACAGTAAAGAGGATCCTCAACAACACTTGCGATCATTTAGACATGCTTGTTATTTGATTGCCCATGATGATGCCTTGTTACTCCGCACCTTTCCCATGTCCTTATCGTGGGCTCGCCTTGAGTGGTACATGTTGCTTTAACCCAAAGACTCAATCTTCTCTTTTAACCAACTAGCCCAATCTTTCTTGGATCATTTCTCCATTAACATTGCCAAGAAAGTATCTATCAATCGACTCTATGCCATCCGACACCAAGACGAATCTATCGCAGATTTCGCTGGACGATGGCGGGCCTTATCAACCAACTTACGATGCCTTGCCTCAAACCGAACTTATCGAATCGTTTACGCGGGCTCCGCGCTAAGCACATCTCCCTACCCTCCAAATTCAAACTTTCCGTACATTCGACGAGGTTTTACTATGGCTCGAAAATTAGAAATTCGAGCCTTAGAGGAAGAGAAATTGCGGTTGCGCAACAAGAACTCCACTTTCCGAACTCCTGATTCTACCAATAAACCAAATACCACCACTCCTCACGCGTCCACCTCTTCTAAATCAAAAGGAGCTGTCCACGCGGTGATGGTCAAATCCCAACCACCGTCCAATACTCCACCAAAAACCACCTATAAATACAAAGCCGAACCCATCAGCTACACTCCTTAGAGAAACCTATGGTGTGATATTGGAGAAATTGCTCAAAGCTGGGGCTATCACCTTGCCCCCTGTTAAACCTCACTCCGGGTTTGACTCCACCCGCGCAATACCTTCCTGGTACAAAGAAAATGACTTTTGTAACTTTCACCGCGTAAAAGGACATAGTCATGAAAACTGCAAGATGTTGAAAAACATAGTGCAGGAAATGGTTGACGCAGGGGATATAACACTCGATAATCCTAACGCCCCTGCTAACCGAAATCTGAAAATTTTCAACAAGCCATTCCCGAATCACTCGTCCAGCAGCAACGTGAACCAAGATATCTTAGCTGAGGAGAGTGTTCATGAGATCCATGCAGTCTTCGATTCTCAGCCAAAAGCCTCTATCGAGAAAATTTTGAATCAGACCTCTTCACTAACACAGGAGCCCGAACCTCCTTTACCACCATCAAGCCAAAGCGAAATCGTTCCTTTACCCATAGAAGAGTTAACGCCTGTGCTTCCCTTCCCATCAATGAGTCTTC
Source organism: Taxus wallichiana var. yunnanensis (assembly GCA_018340775.1). Taxonomy (NCBI): domain Eukaryota; kingdom Viridiplantae; phylum Streptophyta; class Pinopsida; order Cupressales; family Taxaceae; genus Taxus; species Taxus wallichiana. The sequence continues at coordinate 539,420,326 of CM031244.1, read as the reverse complement.
TTACACCACATCCCTACAAGACTGTGAGCGGATGCTATCTAATTTATCTATTTCCCAAACGTCCCCTTCTACCACTCTTGCTACACAAGAGGAAGGCTCACCACTCCTTTTGACATCCTTAGACGAGAAATCTCTTACACTAACATCACCACATTCTTTTAACATGACAGATCTCCTCGAACACGCCCTCCTACCTATTAGTCCCTCATCGCCTAAATCTTTTCAACAACCGGTTGACCTCCTAACATCTATTGATACAGTGCCTAATCTGCCTCCTGTGTCACACCCGCAATGGACTGGAATTACAACTCACTTTTCTTCCGTACCAAAATTACAAATCATACCTAGAGATTGTCATTCCACGTAAGATGATGACAGCCCTATGGGAACGTTTGAGTACCCCTTTTTCTACTCAAATGCAAATGACTGATCCTGATGTCTCCACCATCTACCCGAAGTGCTTACAGAAGCTTAAAATGCCCCTGTTCTCGCCTTCACCCCCCTCACCTCTACCAAATGCCCCGTCCACTTCTATCAACTTAACCAGATCTTCCCCTACGCTTGGGACCTCACCAATGCCCAATCTGACACACCCGCCTAAGCGACTCGATCTATCCAAAAATAAATCCGTTCCGCCACCTAGGAGACGAACGCAATCCGGGCCTCTATCACAATTAAAACCTTCATCGTCACACCCACCTTCCATATTGGGACCTCATCCCTCCACTTTACACCAATATATCATACCTCCGTTGTTTTCTGCAAAACGACCTACGCCTTCTACACCTATACAGAGATCAAAGGGTATCACAACATCGTTACCCCGCGTATCCGGTCCACCTATCAACCCTAAACCAATCCCATCATCAAAGGATTTATTTTCTGTCACTCCCCTTTCTCCGTGGTTGTTTCCCGCTACCACGCCATCTGTAGCCTCATCATCTAACCAGCTGAACGTAACTTCTATGTCCAAGAAACCACGTTTAGTGAAAAACATGTGTCAGCACCCCTCGGCTAAACCATCACCCATACGAACTAAACACGCCCAAACATTACCACAACCCACACAATCAATACCCTCATCCTCTTCCGATTTTGACCCACTCAAAGGATCTTACGCCAAAATCCTTGCTATGTTGGTGGAGAATGCGACCATTTCCCTACCTCCACTTAGACCTTATGACCCGTCTAAACCCCGACCTATGGGTTACGATGAGTCTAAAATCTGCGCTTATCACCGCACACCAGGACATGATGTGGAGGGATGCAAAGCTCTAAAAACCCTCCTTCGTCAGTCACCTCTCCCGGATAGACAGATTAAGAAAGACAACTTACGAAGGGAGAGACCTCTAGCGTCAATTCCCTCTACTATATCATCTATCCCCGCCTCACCAAGATCTATCATTATTACAACCCCACCTCTTGAAGACCATGAATTATCCCAACCATCTTCCTCATCTCAGATCTACGAGATTAATATGATTAGTGTTGCTACTCGAGGACAGAAAAACAATGGGAAAGCGAAAGAAAACACACCTGCGGCATCTCTTTCTCCTTCAACCATCCCAATTACACCACCACCTAAAGTGGTTATTCGCGGACCCGCCTATCCCGTCTCTAATGGAGTTGCCCACCGAACCATGATCAAACAGCTTCATCAATCGCCCGTAAAAATGACACTATATGATCTCATTCAGACTTCTGAATCTCATCGACAAGCTCTCGTTGAGATCCTTCAAGGGATAGAGGTTTTACCCAACGAAACCCTGCCCGTTGCCTCCATTCTAACACCTAATCACGTTGCCTCTCTCACCAAACAATCTATCTCCCCCACCACTTCTGTCTCAAAACAACAAGCCGCTGCGGTTAGTTTCTCGGAAGATGAAATTATCGACTTTGGTGCAGAAGACCCTGACCCTGCCCTTTTCATTTCCGCTACGCCCGAGACATTCGGTACGCGGGTTATGATTGACGGGGCGCTAGCCTAAACATCATCTCTTCAAAAGCCTTCCAACAAATGAACATCCCTTCTAGTTGCATGTGTGCCAACCCCATCATGTTGCGATCATTCAATGACGCTATTACTTCTACCTTAGGCACCGTGATCCTCAACATTCGCGTAGGCCCACGTACTTTGCCCGAACTCTTCTATGTCCTTGAAGGAGAGTTCCAATATAATATATTGCTGGGTCGTCCTTGGATTCGAGCCATGGGATGCGTTCCCTCAACATTACATCGATGCATAAAATTTGAGTACGAGGGGAAGTCCTACACTGTAAAAGCTGATCCTCCCCCCTTCAAAACTTGCAATATGTTATACCGCCCAAACGATGTGCTTATACCAATTAAGACACCCATACATTCAACCCAACCATCCTCTTCAAATGTACCTCAACCATCCACCTCAACTGCACCTACGCCTTCAACTGATGAAACCACCGTCGCACAAACCACTTCTCTTCCCGCAGCTAACATCCCAACCTCCGACCCCTTAGTAGATGTTTTTCATCGCCTCACGCTGGGGGAGTACCGCCTATATAACGTTAGTTCTTTCCCTACCCCGCAGGAGTACGGACAATTACATGCGCATCCCACCTACGACCGTCGCGTGGGAGAGGTAATCTCTTACGGACCACCCCATTGCCGCACTAACCTAATGTATGGGGGTGTTGACACATCCTCCATTACCCCTGAACCTCCTCTTGGTGTGGTTCCCTTCCAATCCGATTTTCAATACTTGACAAATCATCGTTTCGCCCTCACCTTCTTGACTCGCTGTGCGTGGAAAGGCTTTGGTTTTGGCCTTTATGAACAAGGCCGACATACACTCATTCCCGTGACCACACGCAAACATAATGATCGCAGTGGTCTCGGTTTTTCCGAAACACCTACACAAGAGACACCTCCTGTCAGCTGTATCCTGGAAGAGGAAGACGTTGCCCCTACCGAAACATCATCACCTACTTTGCCATCATCACCCACAGAATCGATGGACCCTGAATCTATCCCTCCTAACTTTTTTTTTTCATAAATGCTATCTTCATAGGTCCTCTCACTTATCAACGCGATAATGAGGACCCATCTTCTCTTCCCCTTCTGTATCCAGACATGATCGAAGAGGATTCGCCTTTGATTAATGTTGTTGAATGCCAGGATGACGACTCCATACTCACTTACCTGGGCGCGGATGATTCTTATATTCAACGCGCCCTACCATCTGAAACCCAAACTATGCTGAATGAATCTACTATAGAAATCAACATCCACACGGAGGAAGATCCTCACATAGTGAAGATTGGACAATCCCTTAACACATCAGAACAAGCCGCCTTTACTACCTTTCTCTGTGCTCGCAACCAAGCGTTCGCATGGTCTTACGCTGACATGCCAGGAATTGATCCTACCATCGCCGTCCATAACATCACCCTAAACCCCGATTCCAAACCGGGCCAAACAGTAAATTGAGAAAATGCATCCACGCATTGCTCTCTTGGTCAAAGAGGAACTCCAACGACTCCTTTCTCGCTTCCTTCATTCTTCCTATTGACTATTCTCAATGGATTTCTAACATCGCACTGGCACACGAAAGCGACGGGGACTTTGATATGCACGGATTTCCGGGATCTTAACCTCGCTTGCCCTAAGGATGACTTCCTCCCAAGTATTGATCAACTTGTTGATCTCACTGCGGGTCATGAAATGCTTTCTCTCATGGATGGCTTTTCAGGATACAACCAAATTTTGGTCGCCCCTGCCGATCAACACAAGACTGCCTTCATAACTCCTTGGGGAACCTTTTGTTATCGTGTCATGCCATTTGGCCTTAAGAATGCTGGTGCTACCTATCAGCGGGCTATGACCTACATTTTTCATGACATTATGCACACTATCCTTGAAGACTATGTCGACGATCTTCTCGGCAAGTCTAAACATCGTAGTGAACATCTCGATGTTTTAACCATTATTTTTGATCACCTGTTACAATATTCTGTCCGCCTTCAACCGAAGAAATGTGTTTTTGGTGTTCTTTCGGGAAAACTTCTTGGCTTTATCGTCTCTTTGCATGGCATTGAGGTCGATCCATCGAAAGTCAAAGCTATCCTAGAAATGCCCCCACCCAAAAATCTCAAACAATTGCGTAGTTTACAAGGTAAGCTCCAATCTATCCGACGTTTCATCTCCCAACTCTCGGATCGGTGTCAACCTTTCCATCACCTCCTTAAAAAGGATATTGCATTCCAATGGAGCGAAGAATGTCACCAAGCCTTCGAAGCTCTCAAATCTTATCTCTTACAGCCACCCGTGCTTATCCCACCCCAAGACAATCACCCTTTCTACCTTTACCTTTCCGCCACCGACCACGCTGTAGGAGCCATGCTTGCACATCGTGACTCTGAGAATCACGAACAAGCCGTTTATTATATAAGTCATACTTTGGTGGACTATGAGACTAGGTACACACATGTAGAAAAATTGTGCCTTGCCCTATCATTCGTTGCCACCAAACTCCGACATTACCTTCTAAATCACAAGACTTTCGTCATCACCAATACAGACCCCATCCATTACATGTACGCCAAACCTCATCTGAACCAACGCATTGCTAGATGGCTCATGCTTCTCGCCGACCTCGACCTTGAGTTTATCCACCAGAAATCAATCAAAGGACAAACCATCGCAGACCAACTTGCGGACGCTCCTGTACCGGGGGAACAATTTACCAATTTCACATTTCCCGACGAACTCATCGCTACTCTTTCCCTCACAGAGGAGTCGTACCCAATGACCCACCCTTTTCTTCGATGGATCTAAATGCGCCGCGGCGGAGGAGCCGGCGTTGTTCTCATTCCTCTCAACGCTCGAACCTATGCCTCTTTCATTCCGACTTGATTTCCTTGCACTAATAATACAACGGAATACGAGGCCCTTGTTCTAGGTCTCCAAGTTGCGTTACACTTAGGTATCAAATCTATCAACATTTTTGGCGACTCTCAATTGGTAGTCAATCAAGTTATGGGCGTCTACCAATGCAAAAACGAGGAACTTCAAAAATACAAACACTACGTGGATTCACTTCTAGCTTTATTTACCCACTATTCTATACAAACCATTCCCCGCTCCACTAACAAATTTGCGGATACTATGGCTTGCTTAGCCTCACAAATTCCCGCCGCGCCAACTGACTCTGAATTATTCGTCGTGGTCCAACAACTTTTTGCCCCATCCTATTCAACCCCGGTAGTTTGTATGATAAATACTGTGTCTACTAATTCACAGGATACCTGGTACCACCAATTCCACGACTACCTTACAATCTCTGTCCTCCCACCTGACCTTACTAGTAACGGCAAACGTGCTTTTCTTAAAAGTGTTTCGCGTTATGTTGTCATGGGGGGACTCCTCTATAAACGTGGCTTTGATGGTATCCTCCTTCGCTGTCTAACTGGCGTGGAGGCCACTCATACCATTCAACAGGTCCATGACGGTATTTGTGGTGGACATTTTAATGCCTTGCCGTGGCCAAATGAATCCTTCACCTTGGTTATTATTGGCCTACTCTCAATAACGATCTGCACGAATATGTTAAGCGTTGTGTTATGTGTCAGCAACATGCCAACCTTCAACATACTCCTAGCCACCCGCTCCAGATCGCTCGAGATCTTTGGCCTTTCTCACAATGGGGTTTAGACCTTATTGGTGAGATTCACCCAACCTCTTCACAACGTCACCGTTGGATACTCACAGTGACCGAATATTACACAAAATGGGTGGAGGCTATTCCACTCATTTCAATCAAAAAAGAAAAAATTGTCGAGTTCATTAACCACCACATTATCTGTCGTTTTGGTGTTCCTCACCGCCTGATAACAGATAATGGAAAATCTTTCAAAAACAAGTTGTTGCGAGACCTTTGTGACAACTTTGGTATCAAACTTAGTTTCTCATCACCTTACTATCCACAAGCCAATGGGCAAGCCGAGTCTTCTAATAAAACACTAACCAAAATCCTCATGAAAGTTGTCAATGAATCTGGAAGAAATTGGCACGATCACATTCCCTTTGCCCTTTGGGCTTATCGTACTAGCATCCGTACTTCTACTAATGCCACACCTTTTTCTTTGGTATACGGCACCGAGGCTGTTTTGCCTCTCGAAATACAAATACCCTCCCTTCGAATATCTCTTCAGGATATTCTCACCAACGATGATTTCCGCCAAGAGCGGTTAGCCCAATTGGAGCTTCTTGACGAACGCCGTCTTACAGCTCTTGATCACCTTCAAATCTATCAAAAACGCATTAAACGTGCTTATGATAAGCGACTTCATGAGCGTACCTTTAAGATTGGTGATCTTGTTCTCAAAGAGAATCAACATGTAACCAAACTAGAAAAGAGCAAACGTGGAAAATTTGCTCCCAATTGGATCGGGCCTTATATAATCACTCATACCTATGGATCTGGTACTTATCGTTTAGCTTCGCTTAATGGTAAACTCCGAGCTCGAACCCCTTAATGCCTTCGCATCTTCGACCATTCTACGTTGAAATTAGTATTATATCACTTTATCTACTCGCTGGTCGTCCCTTGAGCTCACTTACCACTACATACACCCTGCTTCCTACACTTCATAATAACAATCGTGCTCACATAGTTTGATCCTCACCTCCCCTTGATGATGTCTTCCCTTTTTAGTCTAGTCCATGACTTCAAAGTATTAAAATAAGCCGTATTCTTCTCGGGATTTTCTTGAGTCAAACTTCCTACTAACTAGATGCTTCACGCCAAATGAACATCTAGTCATTTAAATTAAATATAGATCGCTCCCTCGAAGGACAGCTATATGCCGAATTATTGCCGCTTATTATATATAGATGCTCTCCCAAGGACAGCTATGCATCACAATTATATCTCTGCTACTATAAATAGACTGCTCCTCGAAGGACAGCTTATACACGACAGCCTTTATCGAAGCTTCTCGCATTGATCGCCTTCGTGAAGACCTCAAGAATAAAACAATCAATATCCCCTGTAGACTTCCCACATCGATCGCTTCTATATTCAATAAAATAAAAGCCTCATTCGGAAGAACTTTTGAGTCATGGACTTGTCTATTTAGGGTAGGTTCTCTTTCGTCGAGCACTCACTTTGTAATAAGTCTCGCGTACTCGCTTATATCATCCACCTCACCTCACCATTTGTTCCAACTCAAGGGACGTAACGTACACCCGATATATTGTGATCATACAACTCTTTTCACCTATTGACTTCTCGTCTATGCACGGTACCTAGGGCTTCAAGCTCATTCTACGTTGTGTGGTTTGTTTAGCTCTTTTCACCTACGGAGCACTCTTTCCGCTTTGCCTCGCATCTAGGATTGTGTGTTGATCTTAATCAGGACATGGTTCCCTTCTACTTGGGTAGGCTAACTTTCACTTCCCTTATACCTTTTACAACATCACCAATTCATTACCGACACCAACAACCTTACCTTACCAATATTAATATCAATATTCTTACCAACCAACCAATTGCCTAAACCGTACCAAATTGCCTGAATTCGCCTCTCCCTGATCCTAAGGGAGAACTACATCGGTCTGAGGCCCTTCCTTGCTTTGTGCAATGGGCTATGTAGGCAGCACTTCGGAGACATGGGGTCTCCCAAGGTTAGCTCGACCATCCCCTACCATAACCTATCTTGTGCGGTGAATATAAATATTTTTGTGTATTTTTATTTTAATCACATTTCTCTTTATCCTTTTTTCGAAACACCGAAAATCAAAACACCGACAATCTTATTATTATCATAACTCAAATCAACATACATATTCAGTTTTATTTAGATGTTAAACAAATACATCTTCTCTATCATCGACACGCAGGTCGGCATCCTTATTTATTCTTATACCTCGCTAACATGTACTCAGACCATCACAACTCATCCCGAACTAGGTGATGATCATGATCATCAACCCCTCTCGCCTGTGAGCCTCTCTGTCCTCAAAGGTACCGCGGCTATTGGTACCGCCCACTGATCTGCCAATCTCTCCTGTAACATATGAATACGCCCTCTCGCATGGAGAACTCCAGCCTCTAGTCTCGCCGCCCGTGACTCCGCAACCACTAACAATCCTCTTGTCTCATTCACCTGCGTTTGGAGCTGCTGAACCAAACGCTGCAGACGATCCCTCTCTGCTGTAATCACCGCTGTGTCAGGGCGCTCACGTACACCTCGCAGTTCTGCTACCCACCATAATCTATAGGCCTCTGTCATTCCTGCATCCATTACCCTGCGATCGGCTGCTATCTCCTCGGGCCCTTCTGGAGGTGTTGGCCGGGGTGGTGAGAATGCTGCCTCGGCATCGATCCTCATATATGGTCTATAAGCCTGTGGTATGTCCTGCACAAATCCAAATTGTCGCCGCACGCGATCTATAGGAATCCTCTCATATTCACCTGGCCTGTGCCCCGCGATCCACCTCAATCGCTCTACACCTCTCAACTCCTCAGCTATGTTCTCGGTTACCATATAGTTCCCGTAGGGCCTCCAACAGATATCCGCAACCGTCAACCTCTCCCATACCTGCCTGTAATACTCAATGTCACCCGGCACGGCCTGAGCTCTTGCTCTCTTGCTTCTGGACCCATCATCCGGAATCCCAACCTCGTACTCGGTCTCTCTGCTGGATGGGTCGGGTTTTGTCGCACACAAACAATGTGCTCATAGGCCCAACAGTTGTAATAAGTATGAACTATCCAAAGGTCGTCTCCGTGATTTCACCTACAAGCCCATACACCCCTCGTATAGCTCCGCCAAATATGCAGTGCCCATGCAAAAGTCACGTTCCTTTCTATCATCTCCCAAATAACACACATCAATGCCTTTGGAAATCTTCCCCCTTCCGCCCTCGGTAACGCATAATACCCTACCGCTATCATTAATATCACTGCTAACCTTGTCTCCTCAGGGTGTGCTGCATACATTACCCCATATGTAAAAGATAAACCTCGTTGTGTCAAATCTCGTGCGTATGGACCAAAATCACGCTGTTATCGCTCTCGTGCCTGTGCCGCTAGGTAGTGCCTCGATATCGGTGGTTCTCCTGTAATAGGGAGTCTCAAAATCCGAAACACATCTTCCAATGTTACTGTCATCTCCCCTGTTGGCAGATAAAAGGTATTTGTCTCGGGATTCCATCTCTCAATCAATGCCTGCAACATAGCATGATTACGTGCGATTCGTGAATAATAGCGGATTCCACTTAACCCCAAACGATTTATCAATGTCCATTCCACTGGTGTTACATCCGCTCGGATTCGTGACAACAGCGCTGGCACACTATCATTCATCCTCAACCCTGTCTCTGCCTGCATACGCCAAAACGACAAACAACCATTCAATCCATTAGGGTCTTTTTCAAACATTCTGGAAATTTCTCCAGTAACCGGTACCGGTTATACGTAACCGATATCGGTTGAATAACCGATACCGGTTCTCCCTAACCGCTACCGGTCACTGTCAATTTTATACACCTTCCCTAAAAACAACCACCTACGACAATAATTTGCTCGTTTATTCGTTTTTATACATATAAACATACCTGGAACCCCTGATTGCCTACCCTGTAACACTTAGCTCACCTGCAACCCTTGTTATCATGTTTTCTTTCTCATATCTACCCACCTACTCTCCCCCATCTTATTCACGAAACATGCAGTGATCAAATCACAAACAAAACAATACCTCTTGGGTTGCAGCAGCTTGAGGTGGCCCTTGTCTTCCCTCATGTCCTTGCCTGCTGAATGCTTCTCCTCGTTCTGCCATGATCACCACCCTTTTCAACTTTGTCTTTCTGCTTCGAACCTCGGATCACATTTACTTTCCTTGTCTCTTTTATCCTTCTCACCCAAATCTCTCATGCAAATACCTATCTCAGTCGTCAAAAAGCGTCGCGTTCGCGTATTTAACCTCTTGCATGGCTCTAAAATTACAACTTAAGTTGCCACCCTAGCTTTTCTATTTTTAGAAAAGCTCATACCTAAGTAACCGGTATCGGTTAGTTAACCGATATCGGTCTATGAGCTACCGATATCGGTTCCCTAACCGATATCGGTTACACACCTTCCTTTTTGAAACAGGGTTCTTTTCTTCATTTCTCATCTAAATTTTTGTCGCGCCCGCCTCTTTGCCTGCATAAACAACACAATTTACCACATTTGTTCATCCACCACACATAGCATTATAATTTCATTAAACATCATTTATTTTATACAAATACACAACCATCAACTACGAATATCAGGAAACTATCAATCTCTACATCATTTGGATCCAACTCATCAGTTACATATATCACAATGTCACAAAACCAACAATTCATCACATCACATATCATTCATACATACGTACAACAAAAACAAAAACATCAACATCATCCATCTATCAACATATCAACTAAAACTTATCATACATTACATATTACCAACCATTAACAAAATATTTAAACACATTTTGAATACTGCACGAGGATCAAAACATCGTCTCTATATATATATACCAGTTTTCAAAAATACAATGTGCCCTACATCGGGGCCTCTGTGATCTCATAATATACCAAAGCCGGCACGCAGGCCGCAATACCTACCAAAAATCTCGACTCGGCTCGCAGCCGGTCTCTCAAAACCAAAAATATACTCGGCTCGCAGTGGTATCAAATATACAACCCGCATTTCGGCTCGCAGCCAGTATATAATAAATAAATGAATCAATGCAATGAATAAATGTCGCACGCAGCCTCTATCAATACAATCTGACCGGGCAGACCGGTGCCGTGTCCCTATACAAAACCATGTCGGGATCTATCGGCTCTCTCCCCACCACCCTCGCACCTCTCCCCGCTGGTCCCCGTGGTGCCTCTCGCCTCCTGCCCGTCACGGACACGCCAGCTGTGGCTGCCCCTCCCTGAGATCTCTGGCTGTGCGAGGTCTCTGCTCTATGCGCTGCATACGCCTGATACTCGACTCCGGTACTATCAAGAATATCTTGATAATAACGGGCCTCTGCTCTAACCTCCATATAACGATCTCGCGCCACTGAAGGAACTGGGGCTGGTCCCCTGGCACCTAACACCAATATCCCTCGAGCTCTGCCTGCACACCGTGTAGCTTTGGTGGAGGTCTTTGCCGTGCTCTGTACTCGCACTCGTGGCCGTGGTGGTATCTGGGGCTGTGGTCGCCGCTGGTATGGCTTCTTTACAGCTGTACTCGCACTGCGCGTGGCCGCGCTCTTGGTGGTGTAGTCCGTGCTCGTACTCGCACTCGTGGCCGTGGTGGTATCTCGGGGCCGTGGTCATTTGTCTTCTTCTTTGATACTGCACCTGCACTGTACTGCACTGTGGTGCTGCTTTGTTGGTGGTGCGCGTCTTTCGTGCTCGTACTGAGCTGGGCTAGCTGCCCTCGTAAGACCCTTCTATCTATGCTCTGTGGCAAAGCAGACCAACTGTCCTGTAATAGCCTGCACCTACCCCGGAGCTGATCTCTTTCTACGATAGAATCGCATTAAGTTTCAGTGCGCTTAGCAGTGTACTATCCTCGCTGCTCTCTGCCCAGCCCACCAGACCCTGTATGCTGCCGTGCACCCGGCATCATCCACACCCTCACCTGCTGGTCTCTCCGCTACCCAGTCTGGATCCCAAGGCTGTGGTGCTGGCAGTGGGGCCTCTACATCATCCTCTCCGTGATCGAGGGAAGGGAGGTGGCTCGTCTGTCGCAGCCCCATCTGCCTGCGTACCCTCTCTAGGGGTATCCGCTCGTACTCTCCCGGCCTCCGTCCTGCTATCCAGAATGTATACTGGATCAGGCACAGCTGTACGCGGGCTCCTCTGCCAGGCTGGTGACCTCTGTAGGGTCTCCATATAATGTCTACTGCTGTAAGGCCCTCTAGCATATGTCTATAGTAGGCCACATCCCGACCTGCAACAACTGCTCGTGGCTGGCCCACGACCCCCAACCACCTCTGAAATCCATATCGGTATACAACCTGTGGCCCTGGCTGCTGGGGTAGCCCTACCGGCCTGATGCATACGATGTGCTCGTATGCCCAACAGTGCAACAAAAATGTAGAACAAATACCAAATCGCCTCCTCCGGCGATAGCCCCATAACTCCCTGTATAATTGCACCAGATACACTGGTGCCCATGCAAAACAGGTGTGCTCCTCCACCATCTCCAGTAGCACCCCCATCAATGCCCGTGGGAAGCGGCCTCCCTCTGAATCCGGGAGGGCGAAGCAGGTGATCCCTATCATCATCAACACGGCAAGCCGTGTCTCATGTCTGTGTGCGCGGTACATGTCACCATATCCAATGCTCGCGCTATGATATGTAAGAAGCGCGGCTGCATCCCCAAAAACCTGCAGTATGCTATCCATGGCAGTCTCTGAATCTACCTGGAAAACGGCCTCTCCCTCGATCGGTAGCCGCAGGATGCGATACACATCCTCTAATGTGACGGTCATCTCCCCGGTCGGCAGATGGAACACATTGGCCGCCGGATCCCATCTCTCGATGAGGGCGACCATCAGGCTGTGATCTCTGTCTATCGCTCTGTACCTCTGGACCCCGCCAAGTCCCACCTCGCGCATGATGGCCCAATGCGCCGCAGATATGTGTGGCCTCATCCGACTCAATAGTGGAGGCATCCTATCACGCATCGTCAACTGCTGACGTGCCTGCAAAACCAACCCACATTCTTAGACCCACTCTTTATTATAACACCTACTTTACCATCTAAACCCCCTTTTGTAACACCCAAAATCTAACCCCACACCTCACCCTTCTCCACCCCAAACTCTAAACCCCACCCCACCAAGCCACCCACCCACCTTCAAACCTAAACCCTAAACCCTAAACCCACACCCCAACACGCCACCCAACCCACCTTCAAACCTAAACCCTAAACCCTAAACCCACACCCCAACACGCCACCCAACCCACCTTCCAACCTAAACCCTAAACTCTAAACCCCACCCCAACACGCCACCCAACCCACCTTCAAACCTAAACCCTAAACTCTAAACCCCACCCCAACACGCCACCCAACCCACCTTCAAACCTAAACCCTAAACCCTAAACCCACACCCCAACACGCCACCCAACCCACCTTCAAACCTAAACCCTAAACCCTAAACCCACACCCCAACACGCCACCCAACCCACCTTCCAACCTAAACCCTAAACTCTAAACCCCACCCCAACACGCCACCCAACCCACCTTCAAACCTAAACCCTAAACTCTAAACCCCACCCCAACACGCGGGCCCCTATCAACTCTCTCCGCCAATCAAATAGCTCCACCTCACTCAATACCCCTCCAAATCAACTCTCCACGTCAGACAAGTCAATTTGGATTACAAATAACAAAAGTGACAATGACAGGCCGTATTTTTCTTTTTATAGGTTTTTCGACCTTAACCGATGTCGGTTTCTTTTTTGCCCTAGGAAACCGGTATCGGTCCCTTAACCGATATCGGTCATGCAGAATCGACATCGGTTCGATACCCAACTTTCACCCCATTCTTTGCCCTTAGTTACTCCTTGCCTCTTTTTCACCAATATCGCCTCTGTCCACCTTTGCTGCACAACATTTGTTCACTTGTCCAGCCTGACCTACGGCCTCAACCTACCATTTGGCCCGACCCAAGGCCTCAACCTACCTATTTGGCCCGACCCAAGGCCTCAACCTACCTATTTGGCCCGACCTAAGGCCTCAACCTACCAATTGGCCCGACCTAAGGCCTCAACCTACCCATTGGCCCGACCCAAGGCCTCAACCTACCTATTTGGCCCGACCCAAGGCCTCGCCCTACCTATTTGGCCCGACCTAAGGCCTCAACCTACCAATTGGCCCGACCCAAGGCCTCAACCTACCATTCGGCCTGACCTAAGGCCTCAACCTACCAATTGGCCCGACCTAAGGCCTCGCCCTACCTATTTGGCCCGACCTAAGGCCTCAACCTACCTATTTGGCCCGACCCAAGGCCTCAACCTACCATTCGGCCCGACCTAAGGCCTCAACCTACCAATTGGCCCGACCCAAGGCCTCAACCTACCTATTTGGCCCGACCCAAGGCCTCAACCTACCAATTGGCCCGACCCAAGGCCTCGCCCTACCTATTTGGCCCGACCCAAGGCCTCAACCTACCTATTTGGCCCGACCCAAGGCCTCGCCCTAACAATTTGACCCGACCCAAGGCCTCAACCTACCCACCTAACCTGACCCAGGGCCACCGCCCAACCACTTGGCCTGACCCAAGGCCGTATCACTTCCATACCATACCCACAATCAACGTTTTATTTTATACATCCATCATGTACCTTGTGTTCAATCGAGCTCACCTGTTCGTGTTTTAGCATGATTAGGGTCCTTGACTTGATCTGTCGACCAACTTTGCCTAGACCTAGACCGTGACGTTTATCTCAACCAAACCAACCTTTCGCATCGCCGAACATGCCTAAACGCCGGTACCTTACCGTTATATACCCCGGAGCTACTTCCTATGCCTTGGATACCAGTGATTATATCACCCTTGTTTGGATAAACTATCGACCTTTGCCTATACATTGTTGGTTTGCTAGTCAAATCATGTACCCTAGTCGTACTATTGCATTTCAACATGCGTCTGCTTCCTTGGACCTACCCCACCACCTTACCATCCTCTCTACAACATATACCCTTTATCAACCCTATCCCCGATTTCCGCGTTCACTCAATCTGCATGCGATAGATTTGAGGGGGATTACCTACATCTTTAACATGAGAAACCACTTCATATTATTGTCCAGTGCACTTTACGTAACAAGCTACACGACAATAAGGGGCTAATGTAGACACCAAATTCGTGTCTCACGACCCCTTGTGACCCGCATCCCATTTCACAACCTAACCTCATTACCTAAACCTTACACAATTATTTATTAATTACCTCATAATTGATAAATCCACATCGCCTTACCCGCCACCTCACTTGGCCACCTCACCATGACCTAGCCCTAACCCTAAACTAACCTAATTAGGACCCATGACTTGGTCTAGACTCACATCCATAACTAATGCCTCCTTACTCGCACCCAAAGCCGACCTTCTAGCCACTTGACCAAGCCCGCAACTGATCCCTCGGGAGAAAAACAGGGAAGGTGGGCTATTTTACTAAAAATAGCCTACTTTTTCCTAACCGATGCCGGTTCCTACTCGACCGCCGTCGGTTACGCAACCGCCATCGGTTCCCTGTAAATGGGCTCCCCAAACCAAAACAACGGATCGGAATTTCATTTTTGAGAGTCAGTCAAAGGATTTCGGGATCAAGCGAGGGCATTGCGAACGAGGAACAGAGTCCAGATCTTCACTTGATCAAGCAGAGACGAGTGAAAATATTAGACGTGTTTACAGCAAAGGAGATCAACTGGCACCTTCATCAAATCCAGTAAGTTACATCTTGCATGTCCTCCATTATAACATTTCTTATGCTTTTGGAATTACAGTCCTCCCAAATCCGTTTCTGGATCCATTATCCAACGTACCATTGCCTCTAGCTGTCATTCTTTTGTTTCTAACCATCCCATTTCCTAAAAAACTATCCAAAAACCAGCCATTACAAACTCCACAACCAGCCCAGAAGATCCTAGAACCCACCGGTATCGGTTATCAGTAACCGGCATCGGTTATAAGTAACCGGCATCGGTTCCTTTGATCAAAAACCAGGAAAAACAGCCTTTCCCTAACCAGCCAAATAAGCAATTTAATTGATATTTTACAGTCTTTTGTGTTAATTCATGTTAGCAAGGAAACCTGACCACCTTCGAAAGGAAGTTTTACATTTCCTGGGCCCAAGGCAGTTTCCTCATTTATTGTTTAATCAAATCTTGTGGTCTTGTGTTCTTATTTGCAGGTAGTCCTTCCCAGACAAAAAGGAGTTCTCCATGATCGGCCCGATCTTTCTCTACGGTGACGCGCACACCATCTCGACATTCAATGTATTCCTCCTAACCCTAATCTTATCTGTTTTATAAGGAACGAAGCATTTCCGAGTGAAACAAGTGTATATTGTATGGATACATAAATTTTTATGATGAGATGGATGATTGGCTCATGATGTACTTGTGTGGGCAAGAATTTGCTTGTTATGTATAGATGGATGGAAAATAGGTGTGTTTAGGCATGGTGGAATCAGGTCATAAGCATGATGGAGTCAGGTTATGTTTAGGCATGGTTGAGTCAGGTGGTAGGCATGGTTGAGTTAGGTCATAGGCATTGTGGAGTCAATTTGGGTTAGGTATGATTGAGTCAAGTTGGTTTAGGCATGAGGTAATGTCCAAGTTGTAGGTAACATGGGGGACAAATGGTGATGTATATACAGGTTATGATTTTAATTTCCAAATATGTGCTATAGTGGAAATGTGAAAATGATAAATGAATGATTTGATGATGTAATAAAGATGTGTATTAATTGATGCTTATTTGGTTTAATTTACAGTTATTGATATACAATGAAAACTAACTAGGGTAGAATGTGAATAGGAAAGTGAAAGGGGGCATTGGTTAGGGTAAAGAGTGGCCAAGCTAACCTCCAAGGGCCCCATGCCCTCAAAGTGTTGCCTACATAGTCCCGGTGAAAAGGGACCTCAGGCCGATGTAGTTCTCCCATAAGCTAGGGAAGATTATGATGAAGTAGAGGAATGGGTTGATAGTTGTTAGGCATGGTTGAATGTAGGTCATAGGCATGATTGATTTTAGGTATTAGGCATGATTGAGTGGTTTTTAAATATAGGTGTTGATGATCTGGTCCTGTATAGGATAATCAAATAGTAATGAGGAAGGCGAATGGTAAGAGGTGGTAAAAGAGCCATTTAATTGATAAGAACCCTAATGAGTCTACGATACCTAAGATGGGCTTATGAACGTAAGACCCTAAAGGAGTTACATAATGGACTATGCTAAAGGTGAAGAAAGTCGCATAATCACAAAATGTCACATTTGCAGCAAGTCCCTTGAGTAAAGAGGAAATTAGGCTAAAAAGACAAGGAGGTGAGAATGGGTGGTTTAGCGTAACTTAGTGTACGACAATGTTTTTTGAACAAGAAATCCAAGATAAAAAATAGGCAATTCCATGACGAAAATTTCATCTTTTTCTTCATTTGTTTGTTTTTAATAGACTGATCGATGTGGGAAGTATATATGGGATGAGTGTATTATCTCCTTGAGGTCTTCGTGAAGCTGATCGATGCGGGAAGCTTCTGGATATTGTTATTGGATTTGTGAAATAACTTGATATAGCTGTCCTTCAAGGGAGAAGTCTATTTATAGTGGTGGAATTAGAGTGAAGAGATGTCCCTTTTGAGGGAGTCATCTTTTGTTGGAAGTTTGACTCAAGGAGTTGCATTCCTTTTTGTTTTGGACGTTTAAGTCATGGAAAAGACTATAGAGGAAGATTAGGTTCTTGTTTAGAAGACAAGACTGTAGCACACAAAGATTAACTATGAAAGAGGTGGTTTCGAGTGATGAATAACCATGGGATTCCATCTTGAAGAAAATAAAAAGTATACATGGGAATCATGCTATGAGTAGATCCGTGGTACTCATATTGAAGATAAGGCTGAAAGGTGATGGGTAATCACATGATTCTTGTTGAGTTGTGGATCCTCAAAGAGAGTAATATGGAAGGTGAACAACACTCAAGGGATGAGTGATCAACTGATAGAAAGTGGTATAGAACTTGACGTCAACAATAAAATGGTCGAAGATGCAAGGCATTAAGGGGCTCAGGTTTGGGTTTACCTTCAAGTGAAGATAAATGATAAGCACCTGATCCATAGGCATGGGTAACGATATAGGTTCCGAGCCAATTAGGAGAAAATTCACCCCACTTACTTTTCTCCTCTTTGGTTACATGTTGATTTTCCTTCAAGATGAGGTCACTGACCTGAAAGGTTCATTCGTGAACATGTTTGTCATAGGCACATTTTATACATTTTTGGTAGATTTGGAGATGGTCAAGAGCATTGAGATGACATTCATCTAATAACTCAAGTTGCACCAAACGATCTTGGTGAAAGTCATCGTCGTTGAGCATGTCTTGTAGTGAGATGCGAAGAGATGGAATCTAGACTTTGAGAGGTAAGAAAACCTCGATACTGTAGACCAGAGAAAAAGGTGTGGTAGAAGTTGAAGTGCGAATACTAGTAGTGGTAGGCCTACAAGGCGAAAGGAATGTGTGTATGCCAATCCTTCCCAGTATCGTTGACTACCTTCATAAGAATTTTGTTCAAGGTTTTATTGGTTGATTCAGCTTGGCCATTGGTTTGTGGGTAATAAGGTGATGAGAAACTGAGTTGGATGCCAAAAGTGTTGCATATTTTACGTAGGGTTTTGTTTTTGAATTGCTTTCCATTATTAATGATGAGGTGGCGAGGAACACAAAAGTGACAAATGATGTGATGGTTGATGAATTCACATATTTTCTCAGTTTTCGTAGAAATGAGGGGGATGGATTCTACCCATTTAGTATAATATTCTAGTAGCGGTTATGATCCACTGGTGGCATTGTGAAGAATGGGGGTTGATCTCACCGACAAGATCCAAACCCCATTGAGAGAAAGGCCAAAGGTCTCGTTTGATCTATAAGGCATGACTAGGTGTGTGATGGAGATTAGCATATTGCTGGCATTTCACACAACGTTTGACATAATCACAACAGTTGCGGTTTAGGGTTGACCAATAATAGCCTAGGAGAAGAATGCATTTTGCCATAACTAAACCACTAAAGTGACCTCCACAAATTCCATCATGGACTTCCTTAATGGTGTAGGGAATTTTAGAACTTGTAAGGCATCGTAAGAGAATGTCGTCAAAGCCGCGCTTGTAAAGAATACCACCCATGATGACATAACGTGAGACATTTTAAAGAAAGGCACGTTGTCCATTATGAGTGATATCGGTGGGTAGAATGGAAAGGGAAAGATAGTATGCATATTGCTTATACCAAAGGTCATGTGGGTCAGGGGCAACGGTTCCAACAGAGTAGATCTCATGAGGTAAATAAGAGGGTGATTGTAGTCTTTGTATTGTGACAAATATTTTAGAGTCAGAGGGTGAAGTAGGTATTGAGAAGCCAAGCAGACCATGGTATCCACAAATTTATTGGTAGATCATGGGGTGGTTTGAAGTTCGTAACGATCAAAGGTGGTCAAGAGTATATCTATGTGGTGTTTATACTTTTAAGTATCTCATTACGACATTGGTATATACCGTTGACTTGGTTTACAACCAGTTGAGAATCGCCAAATATATTAATGGACTTAACATCTAAGGCATAAGCATCCTAGAGACCTAATACGAGTGCTTCATATTCAACAATATTGTTTGTACAATCAAAATTGAGTTTTAAAGACAAAGGCATAGGTTCACCATCAAGAGGAATGATGATAACACTAGCCCACCCGCACATTGACACTTGAAGCCATCAAAGAAGAGTGTCATTTGGTAAGAGGGTTCATCCAGGAAAGGGTACCATAGAATCGTCTAGGAAATCAAAGTTAGATGGTTGATTCCTGGAAATAGGTGCATCAACTAGTTGATCAGAAATAGTCTGGCCCTTGATGGAATTTTGATGAATGAATTCGAGGTTGAGGTCAACAAGAAGCATAAGCCAACGCGCGGCATGCTGATGTTGATAGGGTTTGGTGTACATATAGTGTAATGGGTCTAGTATTAGTAACGACGAAGGTTTTGTGGTTGAGTAAGTAATGGTGGATTTTGGTGGCGATAAAAACTAAGGCTAAGCAAAGTTTTTCGGCATGGGTATACTTAGTTTTGTAGTCCAGAAGGGTACGACTTATGTAATAAACTGATTTCTCTCGGTGTTGGTCATCGCGATGAACAAGCATGGCACCTAAAGAATGGTTAGTGGTGGAAATATATAGGTAAAAGGGGTGCTCATACTTAGGAGGAATGAGCACTAGTGGTTAAAGGAGGTATTGTTTTAAGGCGTCGAAGTCTTTATGACATTTATCATCCCATTTGAATGACACGTCTTTCTTGATGAATAGATAAAATGACGAATAGATTGCAACTTACCTTGTAGGCTTCAAAGTTGACAGAGATTAGTGGGCGGAGGCATTTCCAGAATAGACTTGACTTTAGCAGGATCGACTTCTATGCCATGCAAAGAAATAATGAAACCCAGGAGTTTTCTAGAAAGTACCGCAAAGACACACTTCTTTGGTTGGGGTAAGTGCAACAAGTTGGTGGACAAAAAGGGGTTATAAGTGGACATCATATTGCAAAAAATAGTGAAATATCAACTTCTAGGGATTATTAGCAATACACGCACTCAAAATTAGAAAATATAAATATGAATCATATCATCCGGAATCTAGTTTCTAAACTACTATTTTTTTTTAAAAATGGACAAGTTTAGCTATATTAAACACTTAAAATTATATGACTTGGTTTTTTTTTAAAAAAACCTATAAGATTGTAGTCCTGTTTGCCCATGATTTGGATGACCAAATCTTGTTATTTTTTTCATTTGGTGAAAAGTTAGATGTAGTTGTCTATCTTGGGATGGATTTTATTTTGTATTTTTTGAGCAATATTTTTTTTTAATGATTTTTTCCGTGAAAGTGGTCTGAAAAGATTTAGAAAATGGAGCGCTTTTCCATTTGCCCGCCATAACTATATCAAAAATATTAAAATCAAATATATATATTTTAACGTGTATAGAATTTCTCCATGCTTGGGATGGTATAAGTTTTATCACATTTTGATAAGCGAAACAAAAGTTGCAGTCTTAAACATAGACATGAACATTTGCGGGAAAAATGTCTTAAAGACCTATTGTTAGTAAAAAATTATAAAATGATATTTATCTTATTCTATTCACTTTAAAATCAATATTTCTATGAAGCTAACAGTCTCCCCTACGCGATGGCACCATTTTTGTGAAATGTTTTTAGTTTTTTAGCATGGTTCAAGTCTATGGAAGAGAAAATTTGAAGTTTTTTGACCTTTTACACTTCATAATGACCTTCCATAGCTTTGGTTTGGGAAAAAAAGATTTCCGAGCCTTAGGGTTGGATTTGATGATACAGATAGAACCATGATCGTGGTTTATAAACCGCGATCATGAGTTTTATAACAAGAACCATGATCACTTTATAAACCAGTCACAAGCATGGTTTGTAAAGTGCGATCATGGTTCTTAAATCATATTTACACACATCCCAATGTTCTAATTACCATGTGATTTTTACTGTTTGACTTTACCATATGAATTACTGTGAAATTCTGTCATTTTTTACATGTTTTTCTTATCACCGGAAGCAAAACATCATGGGAGACAAGAAACAAAGTCAAAAAGGAAGTCATTAAGTAAAAAACACCAAACGAATTAGAGGCAAACAGATTTCAAAATGTTGAGTGAATGCGGAATCTTGTGAATCAAGAAGAGGTTCATCTTCAACCCCTACTATTGTAAGCAATGAGGAACCAGGTAATGTTTCTATTATCAATGTTGAAGTTGAATTAAATACTCGTGATGAAGATGTTTTTACCATCAATGTTGAAGAAGAATTAAATACTTGTGATGTAGTAAATGTTGAAATTGAAGGAGACAATGAAAATGTGAATAAGGAAATTTAGGTTGAAACTGTAGACAAGCAAAATTTGACAAAAACACCTCCTAGGATTTTCCATAAGAAACCTAATTATTTTATTGAAATTGATGAAAACATTTTGAAACCAATGTCTGACAAACTTTTTGAATGGAAAATCAGAAGAAAAGCCACTAAAATTTGGGATAATCATTTTGAAATTTTAAATGATTCCCAAAGATGTCATTTGTTGGTTAGTTTGATGAAATTGATTAAAATGAGACCTACATTAAACACCTTAGGATTGACAACATCTAATATACACGTGGTCAAACCTCTACAATTGTTGAAAACCTTCATGATGCATATCACACTATTGGTGTCAAGAGACGCACTAGGGATAGTAATATTTTGTGTGTGTGTACTTGCTACTAGTGTTGTAAGTGAATCAATAAAAAACAATGTTTGATTACACAAACAAGTCGAATGTTGCAAGTTAATCAAAAATTCTAATGAAAGCAATTGAAAGACGTAATATCCTTCAATCACTCAATAACACCAATTTTTGGGCATTTTTTGCTAGAGCACCGTGTAAGGACAAAGATAATTTTGATGCTATAAGAGAAGTTGTTATTCAATTTTGGCATGATAACACTAGAGTTTCACCTAATACAAGAGATGTTGTAAAACGAAGAGTTGGTTCTACTAATCACGAACCACATCCAAAGCATTTCTTAGATATGACTCAAACTCAATTTTTTCGTAAGTTTGAACAAGAGCATCTAGAAATTAAAATTAGTCAACATTTTTTTGAAATGTTGAAACCATTCTATGTGAAAATCAACCACGCTCGCACCACTTGTTGTTGTAGGAAACATGTTGAATTTGCGATGCATTATGCTAAATTTTTACGTATTCATTCTAATTTTCATTATGAAACTATGTTATCAGAATGTGGTGTTCAAGTTCCACCAATATCTTCAGGGATTTCATTCCTATGATATTTTGTGAAAAGAAGTTGGACAATTTTTTTATAGTCAGGATTGTTTAGATGGAAGTTGTGGTACATGCGGCGGATTACCTAAATTGGAAAGTTGCATCCATGAGAAAATTGAAGGTGCAATAGGACATAATTTAGTTGAGTTTGATAAATATAAATCAGTTGCATACTAGTTGAAAGATGGAAAAGAGTCTAAACGGTGTGAGCTAGTTACAAAACATATGTCTATTTTTCAATTTATGAGAAAATTTAAGGATGAAATTGTTTATGAGTATGCTAGGCATACACACAGAGCTCGATGGTTGGATGAATAGTTCAAGATATGCAAGGACACATTTCCTATTGGTACTATTGTTTTTTAGTGGTCGATTTTAGAGAATTACACATTGCAACCACAAATGGAGGTTCAATCACAATATTACAACTCAGTACAAGTTTCCATTTTTGTGCATATAGCATTTATACATTCTCCTGACAAGTATAAAGAATGATCAAATTTTTTTAAGAGAGTACCAATTTTATATCAGTGATGATCGTACTCATTCTACTAAATTTGTGCAAGGGTGTTTCCAATTATTTTATGGAAACTTGTCTGATAGGGACATCCACTTCAAACAACATTATATATGGTTAGATAATTACACGTCTCAATTTAAGAATGCACGAATGTTTTATTAGATGAGCAGGATGCATGTCAAGATGGGTGTGTAACATATTTGGAGTTTCACTAAGGCTAGACATGGAAAAGGAGAGCATGACGGTGCAAGGGCATGTGTGAAAAGAGCTCTTGCAAGAGAAGAGTTGAAGTACAAAGATGGTGCTAAATTGAAAGATGCAAAGAGCATAGTGGAATGGTGTATTGACAACATGGCCGAGGTTCTCAAGAAAATTCCATAGTTCGCATATATTTTTGGTTGATAGAGGAACAAAAAATTGCTAACTATGAGGATTGTATGACACTCACTCGGGTCTAGTGATATGCACTCATTTTGTAGCTCAAGACGCTACTTCATGGGCCACATGGACAAGAAAGTTGACATATTTTTGTGCATCTTGTATCGAATTTTTCACTGCTAAGTGTGATTCACAAGAATGGGTGGATGGATGGATTTTTAGGCCTCTAACTCCACTTCCTAGTTATCAACCTCCACAAGCATTATGACTTTTTGCAGATGAAGTTGCAACATCCAAGGACTTTGATGAAATTTTGATTTTGGTGCGACAAGGTATTTATGGTTATTTAAAATTTTTGTATTGAGTTATGTCCATTGAAATTTTAATATGTACAATTTAAATTTGAGTTGAAACCTTTGTTTTTGTAGGACATGTGTTTGTAGTTATTGTGAAAGAAGAAAATGAAGAAGGACAGACTATTTCTTATGTCGTTGCATCGAGGAAAGAAAGAAGTTGACTTCTCTTGTTATAGATGGCAAAGATATTGAGTACCCTATAGGGTCAGTGGTAGTTACTAGAACTTGGCTTCGATGGTATCCATTAAAAACTCCTTTGTTTGGGTGTTTGAAGACTTTGAGACACATAGAAAATACTCTTATATTCACATCTAGTTCTAGCGACAAATATTCAGTTTGTATAGATATCGAGGAAGGCCTAATAACAAGATTCTTTGGAAGGTTTGAGAGTCAGATCATGAAGCAATCTGTCCGCTATTCAAGAGTAGATCCGATCTTGATGGTTCATTGGAATGAATTTACAATGCTCATGTCTGGTATATATAATTTATTTGATATAATTTCTTTGGTATATATAAATTTTTGTTAGATAAATTTAAGTTCATATATTTTATTAAATTTGTGTATTTTGTATATATCTAGTATGGTTTTGATTTGAAACTTAAATTTCTTTGACTAACACTTTTATGTGTAGGTTAGTGGTGCGAAAAGCTTCCACCTTCACGTGGTTGGCACTATTAGTAGAGAATTGTAAATTCTTGAAGCTAAGAGAAGCTTTCATTGTTTTACAAGAAAAGAGAAGCAATTAACAATGATTTATGTACTGTGGAGGGGGTTCTTGGCTCCAGAGGAGGTAGCCCAGAAGCACCTGGAGCTTAGAGAACCAAACGACACCTCCCAAGTGTTTACAAGACCATCCCTATGCATGTGCATAGTTGGTTTGGTGCCACGACCCACCATTTTACAAAATATACCATTTGACAACCTTACACTGGCTCAAACTGCACTATTTCGCACATTTGCAAACAATAGGGCAGTGAGAGCATTGATTGAGAAGGAAAAAAATAAGATAGGCTATTGTAGAGGGTCCCTATGCTAAGGTGTAGGATTAGATGAGACATCTCTAGGTGCCACGGAGTGTGCGTAGTCACCCGTCAAAGTTGAATGATGTTTTGGTCTTAGGGCTCTTAAGGGACTACGCCCAAACGAGGTATCTCGGAAGAAAAAATGTTGTTCATGCACCAAAAAGACACCTCCTCTAGTGTTCACCTAGCCACCTGGACATGTTGGCAGTAGTCGATTTGGTGCCATGACCCACCGTTTGCAAAATATACCATTTGATAGCCTTACACTGTCTCAAACTGCACTATTTCACACATTTGCAAACAATAGGGAAAGCGAGAGCACCGATTGGAGAAGGAAAAAACTGAGATAGACTATTGTAGAGGGTCCCTACACTAAGGTGTAGGATTAGAACGAAGATGTCTCTAGGTGCCATGGAGTGCGCGTAGTCACCCATCGAAGTTGAACAATTTTTGGTCTTAGGGCTCTTAAGGGACTACGCCCGAACGAGGTAGCCTGGAAGCAAAATGATGCTGTCGTGCATCAAAATGACACCTCTTCTAGTGTTCACCTGGCCACCATGGATGTGTCAATCGGCATAGTCGGTTTGGTGCCACGAATCCACCGTTTGTAAAATATAGCGTTTGATAGCCTTACACTGTCTCAAACTGCACTATTTCACGCGTTTACAAACAATAGGGCAGCGAGAGCAAATTAGAGAAGGAAAAAAATAGAGACATAATATTATAGAGGGTCCCTATGCCAAGGTGTAGGATTGGATGAGACATCTCTAGGTGCCACATGGAGTCGCGTAGTCACCCGTCGAAGTTGAACGATGTTTTGGTCTCATGGCTCTTAAGGGACTACGCCCGAACGAGGTAGCCCGAAAAGCAATGACGTTTTCATGCACCAAAATGAAACCTCCTATAGCATTCACCTAGCCACCCGAGACATTTTGGCATAGTCAATTTGGTGTCACGACCCACCATTTGCAAAATATATGTTTGACAAACCTTTACACTGTCTCAAACGCACTATATTTGGCTCATTTACAAACAATAGGGCAATAGGGCAACGAGAGCACCGATTGGAGAAGGAAAAAACTGAGACAGCTATTGTAGAGGGTCCCTACCTAAGGTGTAGGATTGGATGAGACATCTCTAGGTGCCACGGAGTGCGTGTAGTCACCCGTTGAAGTTGAACGATTTTTTGGTCTCAGGGCTCTTAAGGGACTACGCCCAAACAAGGTAGCTGAAGAAGAAATTTTGTTGTCACATCAAAAACAATGCCTCCTCTAGCATTCACCTAGCCACTGGACATTTTGGAGCAATCGGGTTTTGTGCCATGACCCACCGTTTGCAAAATATACCATTTGATGCCTTACCTTACATTTGCTCAAACCGCACTATTTCACGTGTTTACAAACAATAAGGCAGTGAGAGCATAGATTGAAGAAGGAAAAAATAGAGACATGATATTGTAGAGGGTCCCTACGCCAAGGTGTAGGATTAGATGAGACATCTCTAGGTGCTACAAAGTGCACATAGACCCATCAAAGTTGAATGATGTTTTGGTCTTAGGGCTCTTAAGGGACTATGCCCGAATGAAGTAGCCGGAAGGAATGAAGTTGTCGTGCATCAAAATGATGCCTCCTATAACATTCACCTAGCCACCTGGATGTGTTTCAAGCACATTTTGGTTTGGTGCCACGACCACCGTTTGCAAAATATAGCATTTGACAACCTTACACTGTCTCAAATTGCACTATTTCGCACGTTTACAAACAATAGGGCAGCGAGAGCACCGATTGGAGAAGGAAAAAATTGAGATAGGATATATTATAGAGGGTCCATGCCGAGGTGTAGGATTAGAAAAGACATCTCTAGGTGCCATGGAGTCCGTGTAGTCACCCATCGAAGTTGAATGATTTTTTGGTCTCATGGCTCTTAAGGGACTATGCTCGAATGAAGTAGCCTGAAGCAACGACGTTGTCGCACACCAAAATGATGCCTCCTCTAGCATTCACCTAGCCACTCCTGACATGTTTCGTGCATCACAATGGTTTGGTGCCATGACCCACCGTTTGCAAAATATAGCATTTGATAGCCTTACATTGTCTCAAACTGCACTATTTCACGCGTTTACAAACAATAGGGCAATGAGAGCACCGATTGGAGAAGGAAAAAACTAAGACATATTATAGAGGGTCCCTATGTTGAGGTGTAGGATTAGATGAGACATCTCTAGGTGCCATGGAGTGCGCGTAGTCACCGTCAAAGTTGAACAATTTTTGGTCTTAGGGCTCTTAAGGGACTACGCCGAACGAGGTAGCCTGGAAGCAATGACATTTTGTCACACATCAAACGATGCCTCCTCTAGCATTCACCCGCCACCGGATTTTGGCATATTTGGTTTGGTGCCACGACCCACCGTTTTCAAAATATACCATTTGACAAACTCCTTATTGTCTCAAACCGCACTATTTCACGCGTTTTGCAAACAATAGGGCAACAAGAGCACCGATTGGAGAAGGAAAAAACCAAGATAGGCTATTGTAGAGGGTCCCTACGTTGAGGTGTAGGATTGGACGAGACGTCTCTAGGTGCCATGGAGTGCGCGTAGTCACCCGTCGAAGTTGAATGATTTTTGGTCTCAGGGCTCTTAAGGGACTATGCCCGAAAATGAGGTAGCCTGGAAGAAACAAAATTGTTGTGCACAAAAATGACACCTCCTCTAGCATTCACCTAGCCACCCAATGTGTTAGTCATAGTCGGTTTGGTGCCACGATCCACCATTTACAAAATATACCATTTGATAGCCTTACACTGTCTCAAACTGCACTATTTCACGCGTTTACAAACAATAGGCAGTGAGAGCACCGATTGGAGAAGGAAAAACTGAGACAAGATATTATAGAGGGTCCCTACACATCAAGGTGTAGGATCAGACGAGATGTCTCTAGGTGCCATGGAGTGCGTGTAGTCACCCATCGAAGTTGAATGATTTTTGGTCTAAGGGCTCTTAAGGGACTACCCAAATGAAGTAGCCCGAAGCAACGACATTGTCACGCACCAAACGACACCTCCTCTAGCATTTACCTAGCCACTTGGATGTGTCAATGCATAATTGGTTTGGTGCCACGACCCACCATTTGTAAAATATACCATTCGATAGCCTTATACGTCTTAAACCGCACTATTTCACACGTTTGCAAACAATAGGGGCAAGTGAGAGCACGATTGGAGAAGGAAAACATCTTGAAATTCTATTGTAGAGGGTCCCTACACTGAGGTTTAGGATCAGAAGAGACATCTAGGTGCCACGAAGTGCGTGTAGTCACCATTGAAGTTGAACGATGTTTTGGTCTCAGGGCTCTTAAGGGACTATGCCCGAACGAGGTATCCAAGAAGCAATGATGTTGTCACGCACCAAAAAAATGCCTCCTATAGCATTCACCTAGCCACCCAGATGTGTTAGCGTAGTTAGATGTTTGTGTGCCACGACCCATCGTTTGCAAAATATACCATTTGATAGCTACATTGCTCAAACCGCACTATTTGATGTGTTTGCAAAACAATAGGGCAGCAAGAGCACCGATTGGAGAAGGAAAAAACCGAGACAGATATTGTAGAGGGTCCCTACGCCAAGGTGTAGGATTAGATTAGATGAGATGTCCTAGGTGCCACAAAGTGAGTGTAGTCACCCATTGAAGTTGAATGATTTTTGGTCTCATGGCTCTTAAGGGACTACGCCCGAACGAAGTAGCCCGAAAGCAACGACATTGTCACGCACCAAAAATGACACCTCCTCTAGTGTTCACCTAGCCACCCAGATGTTTTGACACATTTGGTTCCATACCACGACCCACCTTTTCTAAAATATAGCATTTGACAGCCTTACATTGTCTCAAACTGCACTATTTCGCACGTTTACAAACAATAGGGCAGAGAGAGCACCGATTGGAGAAGGAAAAAACCAAGATATTCTATTGTAGAGGGTCCCTATGCCTAGGTGTAAGATCAAATGAGACATCTTTAGGTGCCATGGGAGTGCACGTAGTCACCCGTTGAAGTTAAACGATTTTTGGTCTCATGGCTCTTAAGGGACTACGCCCAAACGAAGTAGCCCAGAAGAAACAACATTGTCGCGCACCAAAATGACACCTCCTCTAGCATTCACCTAGCCACTCGGACATGTCGACATAGTTGGTTTGGTGCCATGACCCACCGTTTGTAAAATATAGCATTTGACAGCCTTACACTGTCTCAAACTGCACTATTTCGTGCACGTTTGCAAACAATAGGAAACAAAGAGCACCGATTGGAGAAAGAAAAAATCGAGAAAACTGATACTTATTGCAGAGGGTCCCTACGCTAAGGTGTAGGATCAGAAGAGACATCCTTAGGTGCCACATAGTATCTGGAAGTGAAATCACAACCATGAGGTGAGATGAGACATCCTTGGTGGTCTCATGGCTCTTATGGGACAATGCCCGAACAAAGTAAATACTCTAAAGCAACGACATTTCTTGTTGCGCACCAAAAATGACCTCCTCCTCTAGCATTCACTGGCCACTTGGATGTTTGCAGTAGTCAACTAAGTTTGGTTCCATGATGTCCCAAGGCATGAATTCTCACTACTCACCTCCATTCATTTCCTAGGACTGCCTAGAAAAGGCAATTTGTAAACATTTATGCCATGAAGGCTCAAGGAATGCCAGGAAGGCTCGGATTGGGTGGTTTGACACCAATCCGGCCTCCTAGAGCCCGCCATGATGTGAATTATTTGACAATATACATTACATACATATTTATGTGTTCTTATCTAGATTGATATGTCGTAACATATGTACAAACATCCTAAATAAATATGTAAAGAATGTTCACAAATTCCAAGTGATATATCATTTTAAAATTCATTGAAGAACCTTGAATTTTTTTCAAATACCTTGGAATGGTAAGGATGTGAATTATTTGACAAACCCCCTCACAAAAATGTGTATTTT
The DNA here is from genome assembly GCA_018340775.1 of Taxus wallichiana var. yunnanensis. Classification (NCBI taxonomy): domain Eukaryota; kingdom Viridiplantae; phylum Streptophyta; class Pinopsida; order Cupressales; family Taxaceae; genus Taxus; species Taxus wallichiana. Next base: position 539,390,427 of record CM031244.1, on the reverse strand, counting down.
GGACTAGAAGGATTGTAGGGTATACAAAAAATGGGGTTTTTAAAGTGTGTGCTTAAATACAAAAACATATAGGACTTAATAGGGAAGTGAATCTACTTACGATAATCAAATCATGTGTAACTTCTTAGTTGATTGGCATAGCACCAAATTATAAAGAGATATTAAGGTGTATCTATTGATCAATGGGATAAGCCCTATTAATGGGATAATCTCTAAAACAATACATAAATGCTTCCCTTAATTTCTTAACAATTGTACCATGCAATGTTGCACCATAGTAATGTTATATTCATATAGTTCAAGATGAAATCTACCTTGCTTATTTCTAACAATGTTCGTATTAGTTGATAAACATGAGTGTTAGCTTTAAAAGAAAAAATGTTAGTTATAGAAATTCCCTCACAACCATTCTTTCAAAGATGTGCACATTGTTAGGAGGCGGGAAAATAATTAGAGTTACACATACACCCTACGTAATTACTATGAAAAAAGTAATTACGTATTGCCCTTTTGTAGTTCACCTAACATGGTTATCATAGGTTTTGCTTAATGGAATAGGTTTGCTTAACAATTGTACCATGTAGTGCTCCGAGACATGGTTTTTTAATTTTAAATCAAACATACATATAGAACTAATATACATAGAACATACATACATAGAAGGATATCATGTGCAATGAAATCAAATCAAACATAGAAGTAATATCGTTATGAAAACCAACACATGGATATATAATGTATCAAACTAAGTGTGTGTTCTCTGAAAATATAAGACATGTGTACATCGAACTAAGTGTGTTTTGAAAATATAAGTTCATAACATGTGTACATCTAGAACTAAGTGTGTCATACATATAGGACCACATGTGGTCGCATAAGGCTATATATACAATGGACTATATGAAGAATCATGAACTAGGACCAGATATATATATATATATATATATATATGTACATCCAGGTCCTATGAATCTAATCATGAAACATCTTCCCTCTCTTCGCCCTGCTAGAAGTAGCATGTCCATGACCTGAGGATGTAGTGGAGGGAGATGCCACTATGGATTTCATCCATGTGGTCCTAGGTGTCTCTAAGTAGGCCTGCAACCTAACTTGCACATTCATAAACAACAAGTTTTTAACACCCAAATTTTTAAAATACATTCAAAATTTAGAAACTTAGAATTTAGTTAAAATGCATGTGAAATCTTACCGCAATGTCATGATCCCTATCAATTTGTCATTGACATGTCGCAGGACAACAATAGACTCACGAGGGGTAAGCTACATACAAATAATTAAATTTCAAATTAAATATTTCATGTACAAAATTTGATATTGTAGATTTAAGTAATAAGAAATAATTCCTCCAAAATTTAACAAATTTGAAAAATTATACCTCAGTTAGTGGATCTAAAGATGTTATGGCAAAGATCTACAGCAACCTCCAAAGTCTGCATATATGGAGGAGTCTCTCTGGATATCATAAGCTATACAAAAACATGTACAAATCAATATTAATCTACATGACTGCCACATAACAGACCCAAAGCATAATCCACGTGAACTTCCACAATTAGAAACAAAGTGTAAAGAGAAACTAACCTACGTAAAAGTCACGTGAGGCATGCCAATAGCCTCAGTTCCAGAGCAGATGATGACCCGCTCAGGATCTGTGTATAAAAGACAAACATATATTAATATGTACATGTACAGGTGAAACATTATAATAATAAAAGTGCACAATCAAATGAAATTTGAAATTTAAGTACAACTTGAAACTTACGTTTGTAACACGCCCAAACTATAGTAGTAACTAGCATGTCGATGCCGATGTTTCCTTCACCGGATCTTGCTATTTAAAATAAAATAAAAAATTAGTTTTTACATGTATGTACATGACGTACAATCAAATACATATATATTAAAATCTCAAACATGAATTAAACTATATATATATATATATATATATATATATATTAAATATTTATTTGACATTTACCTGTGAAAGACCAAGATCCTTTGCACCAGTTCCAAAAACATTTGCCATCATCTCATCTAGAGAAAAGAAATCATGTGATCCAACAAATGATGTCTTTCCCGCAGTGCATACGGCACCACATGATCCATAGTGGTGTGGTGCACTAGAACTAGCACCTCCACCAACATCACCAGATGCAATTTGGTCTGGTCACTATGTTGGGTCAGAGTGTTAGTGAGCTCCCTCAATGCATGTAGTGTGTCAATCTCCACAACCTCCTTCACTATAGGAGGGATAACTAAAGGTAGTGGGGGTTTTGGGGCATGGGGATCCTTGGTTGACCTATGCGTGCACCAGTCTACTCTGTGCAGAGCCACCTCCTTGCCCATAAAACTTAGAAAAGTCAAAATAATTTGGGACCTCATTAAGCATGAACTCGCAATATAATTTCTTTAAAAAATAGAGAGGAACCTCATTGTTGTTGCATGGTGGATAATCAAAACCATCCACCATCGGTCCCAAAAATTGTTCTTGATTCGATCATCGTGGCACCAATGGATTGGGAACCATTTTTGCAAGTAGCTCATGGGGGGGCATTGGTTCTTGGGTCAGTAAATAATGCACAAATGTGGTCTTTTCCAAATTTTTTTGTCTTTTACGGCCGCATGGGATAATTTATCTACATACCACCACCTACAATCACCTCTAAAGGTATTCCATTTTCTATTTGTTGGTTGGTTCAGGAGCCTAACTTTGCCAATCAATGTTTGCAATGTGTTGGCTAAAGTCATGCGGGATAGATTTGTGGCATGATTTTGTCTTATAGTCTGAATAAGGTTCTCAATGACAATTTTTTTGTTTGGATTCTTCCAATGATATCATCTTGTGTTCCTGTTGGTTCCACGTGGGGATAGAAGGAGCCAGGAGGTAGATCTATGTTTGGAGGAGGGTTTTGAGGAATGTTTGGAGGGTTTTGAGGATTTTTGGAGGGTTTTGAGGAATATTTTGATGGTTTGCAGGATTATGAGCTTTTGAGCAACTGACAAAAAAAAAAATTGTATACATAAACAAAAAATTGAAAAACCCATGAAAATCACAAAAAAACCTAAAATGCAAAAAAATGATCAAAATCGAGGGCTTACCTCTTTGTCTTGGTGGCATGGTTGAAACTATCATGATCCTAGAAGTCCGAAGAGCATTTTTAGGGGTATTCAAAGCACGAGTGCAAAGGTCTAGGAGAAATCATGGTTGGAAAGGAAAAATGGGGGAAAATGAGGAGTCGGGTCTATTTTTTTAATCTCAGAGGACCACGATCGCAGTTTTAGGTTTAGAAATCACCAAACCTATAAAAATGATTGCACAAGTGTGGTTTAGAAATTGCGGTCTTGGTACCTAAATTTGAGGTTTTTATGTTCACTTAATTGTCCACCAAAAGTCATGGCTTCATTTGATATGTAGCACTAGCATTTTTAGGCCAAAAGGCATGACTCGATTGCAGTAAAGTCCCCATGGGGTGATAAAGGAAGTCTTGTGTTGATCTTCTGGAGCTAGTAATATTTTATTGTATCCCAAGAAACTGTCCATGAGCGATAGAATTTCATGGCCAGTGGTGAGATCAACTAGTTGGTCTATGCCTGGTAGGGGGAAATCACCTTTGGGAAAATCTAGGTTGGGGTCACGGAAGTCCTTGCAAATGTGGAGTCCCCCTGTCACCTTTGTGATAGGAATGTTGTTAGAAATCCATTGGGGATAGTCAATGGGTAGGATAAAGGAAACTGAGAGAAGGCTCTAAAGCTATTCTTTGACTAGAAGAGTAATGCGAGGATGCATTTTCCGTAGCTTTTGTTTGATGGGTTTGGCATCAGGAATGGTTACGATATTTTGGACTATGATTTTTGGGTTAATACTGGGCATATCGGCATAGGACTAGGCAAATGCATTGCTATGGTCCCAAAGGAAAGAGGTGAAGGCTTCCTATTTAGTAGCATCTAAGGATTGGCCGATCTTTAGAATGTGCGGGTTGTCCTGAGTGTTAATGTTGATTTCGATGGTCGATTCATTCAACATGATTTGTGTCTCAGAAGGTAATGACTGATGAATATAATAATCTTCTACACCAAGGTAAGTGAGGATGGATTCGTCATCCTAACATTGAACGACATTAATAGAAGGTGTATCATTATCAATCATGTCAGGATACATGAATGGGAGAGAAGAGGGAGCCTCGCCATCGCATTGATAGGTCAAAGGTACCAGGGAAATGGTGTTTACGAAAAAAAAGTTAGGAGGAATAGATTCGGGATCTATGGACTCGTGGGTGAAGAGGGTAATGTGGGTGAATGAGGTGGGGAAGGTTTTCCATCTTGAATGAGGTTGACGCGAACCTTCTTAGAAGGTGGTGTGTCAAAACCAATGCCACTACGATCATTGTGTTTATGAGAGGTACAAGAAATGATAGTATGGTGGCCTTGTTCGTAAAATTTGAAGCCAAATCCTTTCTACGCGCACGGTAAGTAGAGGAAGCGTGAGCGAAGCATTTAAATGGGTAGTGAGGGAGTGTAGGTCAGATGAAAATGGTTGGGTTTAGGATGGAGGTTCAGGTTTATAGGTGGCAATATCACGTCCCCAATATGTTAGATTACTGTGAAGGTGGGGAGGGCCATAAGGAAAAATGTCACCGATGCAGATGTGATAATTGGGGTGTTGACGCAGGTTCCCATACTCTTGTGGGGTGAGGAAGGTTTCGATATTGTATAGGCGGTATTCCCCTAGAGTGAGGTGTTGAAAAATACCTTCTAAGGGATCAATAGTCGATATGTGGGTAGCGGGGATAAACGACTCACTAGATGATGGGGAAACAAGTGAGTCAGCGGTAGAGGCTACAACAGCAGTAGGGATAGCAAGGTTAGATGTGGGAGAAGTGGTGGCAGTCTTGGTGGATGGGCTTGTAGGTGAAGCTGAAATAAGGATAGTGGCAGATGCCTTGACTGGTCCAAGCACACCATTGGGCTGGTATAGCATGTTACAGGTCTTGAAAGGTGATGGGTCAGCAGAGATGGTGTAGTTATGTCCCTCATGTTCAAATTTGAGGTAGCAGTGTAAAGTCAAAGGGAAACAACCCAAGGTACAGATCCAAGGTCGGCCAAGCAACAAGTTACACTAGAACTCCTCTTCTAGGGCATTTAAAAGTTACAGTGTGGGGACCCACACAGACATGGAGGATGATGGTACCCAGGGTAGAGGTCATGGTGTCATTAAAGGAGCGCATCATAACTAGGTTACCATGCATGTAATTGGAAGGTATTCACATTTGTTCGTATGCATGGGAGGAGATGATGTTAATAATAGCACCACAATTGATCATAACGCATCATATGTGTATATTATCGATAAAGACGGAGATGAAAAGAGCAGGGTCATGGTTGTCAGACTGGAAGGGAGTGATCTCTTCATCTGAAAAGTTAAGGGAGGATACTTGGTGAGTAGGTGGAGGCATAGAGGAAGGCGATGACCTAGTGAGAGAGGCTATGTGGTGAGGGGTAATAATGGAGGCTATGGGTGTGGGATAATTTGGTAAAACCTCAATAGATTGAAGGACCTCCATGAGGGCTTGACGATGTGACTCAGAGGTTTGGATGAGGTCATATAAAATTTTTTTAGGGGCGATTGGTGTAGTTGTTTTAGCATTTTGGAATGAATTACCCCATCGGAAATAGGATATGCAGGACCTCAAATGGTGACTTTGGGTATGGGTGTAAATGGTATGTTGGGTATAGGGTTGGTTGATGGGCTAGTTACCTTTTCCTTGCCTTTATCTTTCTGGGCGTGGGTGGCAATGTTGATCATGTTGATCTCGAATCTCGGGGGTGGATCAAAGAGTTGTAGGGGTGGAGATATTGGTCACTGAGTAGGTAATGGAAGAAGATCTAGGGAAATTGGTGAAGGAAAAATGGGGTCCTCATCAAGAAGATCATTGTCATAAAAAATTTCTTTGGGAGGGCATAATTGGACAAGGGTGGTTTCTAAGTCCTTACAATTCTCTACATCATGTCTTAGCACACGATGGTAGGCACAAATTTTAGTTTCATCAAACCCTTTTGGTTTGGGTTTGAGTGGGTTGTAAGGTCTAAGAGGTGGTAATGTGATGATAGAGGTTTTGAGGAGATTGGTTAAGATTTTGGTGTAGGACCCTGCTAGTGGATCACAATGGGAGGTGAGTGTGGGTTTGGGCACATGTATGGCTGATTGTGGACAAAGAGGATTTATAGGAGGGGGAGTGGGCTGGTCCACTAGTATGGTATGTGGTGTGGTCTTAGGTCTTGCGAGCATCTGTTTAGGTATGGATGCTGTTGGTGTGTGTATTTTCCACATCATTAGGTGAGTCATCTCACTTAGGTGAGATCTTAGGTCCATGTGTCATTTAGGGGTCATTATGAGATTCCCTTACGCGTTAGTGCATCACCGCGTCAGTGCGTCAGCGCGTCAGTGCGTCTGTGTCATATGCGTCATTGGGAGTTACACTTCTATTCTGGGAATGTAACTCCCCCTCTCTACTCGAGTTGTCATGATTACAACACTGGGGGTTACTCAGCACCTCCTATATGTACACCCCATTTGATCTATGAGATAGAGGAGATTTTTATGGCTTAACGAGGTTCTGCCCATTTGTCGAATCTTTGCATGCACATTCGGTTGATGCTCGCTCCTCCCAAGATCTCTTCATGCTACCATTCACACGTCCGTTGATGTGCACGTCGTCCCTCGTGATCCTCACTTGCGGGTTTTCAAACCCTCTTTCATGGTATCAGAGCAGATCTTGTGGATCCGTGCACTCATCGGCGTTTCTGTGCGTGTTTTTCGGCTTCTTCGGCGTGATATTCAGATTTCATTGCATGTGTCGTAATGGATATTCTGCTCATGTGTTTATTGCATTGATTCAGATGTTTATACTTCCGTTCGGGTTTGATCGTGGTTTGTTTGGGTTGTTGTTCGAGTTTATGGTGTTTTTCGAGATTCTAGTGGTTGTCTTTTTGGGTTATCTGTGTACTTCTTGCTGGTTACAAGTTATGTTCAGGTCTAAGGAGGAATACAAGTTTATTATGTTGAAGAGCCATTCTAACTGCTCACCGTACTCTCATTGGTAGACAGCTCATTTGCTTACACGTTGCTCGGTTCATAGTCGAAGTGGCTCTTGCTTCATTGCTTGTTCACCTGCATTGAAAGTTTGCTCGCCGTTTGGATCTGTGGTGGTGTTCGCTGAAGGAATCAGCTGTGGTGTTCGCCATTTGAATCTGTTCTTGGCCGCATTGCTGTTCTTGGCTCACCATTTTTTTTTGTTACTATTGCAAACCTGCCTTGTTCCCTTCAAACGGCTCCTCCAGCATCCTCTTCCATTGGAAAAACGTTTTTTTACTTTGCTCAGCTGTTTTTGGGCGTTTTGGGCATTTTTTGGTGTTTTGGGTCTTCAAACGGCTCCTCCAGCTTGTGCAAACCTACAACACCTGCCTCCCAAAGACTCCAGGAGGTCTTTTACACATCTCTCCAGAACCCGCAACTCAGTAAAGTCATATTCAACAGCTCAGTCTTTGCTTGAAATGTTTTTGGGCATTTTTGGCGTTTTTGGGCGTTTTGGGCGTTTTGGGTCTTCAAACGGCTCCTCCTATTGCGCAGCCGCGCACTTTGCTCTCCAAAGACCTCCAAAGAACCTCCCATGTGTCTGCAGCACCCTCATTCAGCCTCCAGCGACCTCCAGTGACCTGTACAGCTGTCTTTTTGGACGTTTTCTGCTGCACAACCAGCACGTGGTCCTTGACAGGAGCTTGAACAGTCCACTCTTCCAACGTGGGCCCCTCCTCTCCACTTTTTTTAATGTTTTAAAGTGTTTAAAAATTAAAACATTCAGTTTGGCATTGGCATTTTTATTGTAAGGCTGTATTTTGGCTTATTTAATACCCTCTTACGCTTGTCGAAGACGGAGGGCGAGGTCCGGGGTTGGCAGGAGGCTAACCCCCCCTCGTAGTCAAAACAAACCCTGTTAAAATTCTGTGCCATTTCCAACGAGTACCCACACGATACCCTTTGCACCCATCATTGTACTTTTTAATGTGTTTACAGTATCTAGTGCATTTTTCCATCAGTTGCGGGAATTGTATTTATGCCATAACTTTTGACTCGCTGCTCGATTTTTGAGCGCTTCCTTGGTCAAAGTTGCATTATTTTTCACACACTACGTGATGGAATTACCAATTTTGTAAATGCACTACTTTTATAAAGTGCCACATTTTGGGGGGTTGCTTGTACTCTTGGGCCTACACATGCAGACGCATTATCGGCCGAGTCCGACGTCTTGCACCTTGCATCTTGCATTTTTTTCATCATGGAGAGTGCTCTTTCCAGACGTGAGTGTCATAGGATCACCTTATAGCCTCCGCCACTTCTCACTGGGAGAGAGACCTATTCAGCCTGGCGTGCTTCCATGGAATGTTACTTACACCCATGAGGGTCTTTCAACCTTCTTGCTTGGGCCAATTCTGCACCCACTAATCATCATCATATAGAGGACTTCGACACTTGTGACCATGTATTTGGTCACATGATGATGCATGTCTCTCGTTCTCTTTGGTTTCACATGGCAGACTCCGATCCACCTCACCGTGTCTGGAGCATTCTTCGCCTCCCTTGTATGGAGACCCTTCACATACCGCGTTATATTGTTGCTTGCTGATTCAAGTGTCTCCATTTCTTCATGTGATGACAATTCCACTGACACATGCTCGCTTGGTTCTACTTCTGATGACGAGGATTGTGCATCCTGTTCTGATGTCGAGAGTACTACAGAGGACTCTTCTCCTCTTTCTCTCACTATTCCAGACATTGTTGTCACCCCCACATCTCATCATCGAGAAGTCTCCTACTCAGTCTCACACCGTCATCACACCCGCCTCCTTTCCACTTCTAGTTTGTGAGGCCCATTTCACTCCTCTACCTTCATTAGATGACTCATACCTATCTGGACATCGCTCTTCGTTTGTTGAGCCCCCTCATTGGGACGAGTATCCGCCTAACCTTAGTTGTCTTTTCGCAGAGTCTACTTATGATGATCTACAGTGCCTCATCCATCTACAGTGTTTCGGAGGAGTTCATCATCTCTATTGTTGGGAGTGCTCTTCCGGGAATCATGTCACTTCCACATTTCCAGGAGACCTTCATTGATCCACCCTCACCTGTGGATCCCTTTTCATTATGGAGGATGTTTTGTTCCCTTCACATCACTTGGACATCCTTCTCGCGGGTGTTCCTCTTCACTCGGCGATTCTACACACGTGGAATTACCTTTGGTTCCTTGGCACTCACTGCTAGACCTATGTCACACTTGAGTGCACCGACTCGAGTTCTTTGTGTTACCGCCTTGATTTACTTTGTGGAGTGGGTGGACTTCAAAGCACGTCATTTCTGTCCTTCCTAAGGGCAGCATACCATTCGTGCGGGTGGCTCTTCTTGCCAGAGGCAGAGGATCTCATCATCGACATTCTTCTCGGGAGACCTCCTAGAGCTACAGAGTTGAGATCCATCCATGACATCTTCTCGCATTCCTCTCGTCTCCCTCTTCTTCTCTCTTCTTCTTCTTTTGAGAGATTGCCTCTTTGTACATGGGTACCCTTTCATGCTCCTCTATGGCCAGGACCCATATTTGGCATCTTTCTTAGATTAGAGATTGTGTTGTTCTCTTGTGGTAGATGTTTTTCCCACTGGGTTTTCCTTCACTGCTTGGGACTTCTTTCTTGTACATGGGTACCTCATCAGGATTTGTGCCGGGACCCATTTCTCATTTCTGACTTGCTACCTCATCCTAAGTTACGATGAAGGGGGTGTTGGTGTGTGTATTTTCCATATCATCAGGTGAGTCATCTCACTTAGGTGAGATCGTAGGTCCATGTGTCATTTAGGGGTCATTATGAGATTCCCTTACACGCAAAGCCCGCATCATCGGTAGCGTCAAAGTGTGTCGACGCGCAAGGCGTCATATGCGTCATTGGGAGTTACACTTCTATTCTGGGAATGTAACTCCCCCTCTCTACTGAGTTGTCATGATTACAGCACTGGGGGTTACTCAACACCTCCTATATGTACACCCCATTTGATCTATGAGATAGAGGAGATTTTTATGGCTTAACCAAAGTTATGTCCATTTTTCGAATCTTGCATGCACATTTAGTTGATGCTCACTCCTCCCGAGATATCTTCATGCTGCCATTCGCACGTCTGTTGATGTGCACATCATCCCTCGTGATCCTCGCTTGCGGGTTTTCAAACCCTCTTTCATGGGCATGGTAGAAGATCTGGTGATGGAAGGTTTGGTTGGTTTGACGACCTTATTGGAGGGTAGCATATTTTTAGCTTTAGGTTGCACCTTTTTGGGAAAAGGTGACACAAGTGTACAAGATGTAGAGGGAAAAGTAGATGGTGGAAGAGGATGGGTTACCCATGGGGGTAATCAAGTTGTTGTGGAGGTGGTTGGTAGAGGTTGGGTAGAAGGTGTGAGTGGAAGAGAAGAAAGTGTCATGGGTAGTGAAGAAGTTATGGATGGTAGGGGTGGTATGGGTGGTAAGAAGGTTACGAGTGACAACGGAGGTTATGTGGATTGCTTGGGTATATTAGAGGTTCGTGATGAGGAGGTGGGCTGCTGTGTTCTTGGTTTACCGGTGGAAGCAAGTCACTTTTCCAGGGTCCAAGGGTGAGGTCCTAGGATGGATGGAAGGGGTGAAGGTGACAATGGTGTGGTAGGCGAGGTTGGTGTATAAGACCTAGCAAGTTGGGTCTTATTTTTAGGGGCTGGAATAAGTTTAGTGTTGGTTTGGGAAGATGTGGCTAAATCTAATTTGATGGGTGGGTGAGTAAGGTTCGATGTCAGCATGACCCCTAAGGTAGTGATGGGTTTAAGTAATGGAGATGATATAGGAGTGGGAAGGTGTTTGGGTGTAGGTGTATGTTGGGTTGTGGCAGAGAGGTGTGTGTTGGGCTATGGGTGATGACATGGAAGGTGTTGTAATAGTCATGGTTGTGTTTGGGTTGGTCACTTGAAACACTTTTGGATAGATAGTGGAGGTGTCAGTGAGTGACAACTGTATTTGGGTTGAAGCAGGAAGTAGAAGATGTCCCCAAAGTAAGGCTCTATCAACATAGTTGAGGCGATCAACTAGGAGTGAAAATGGTACTGTTGTAAGCAGGGCTAACGTGGATTGAGTAGAAATCCCCGTAAAATGTGTTTGAGACACAGGGAAATGGATAGCCATAGAATATATGGGTAAGAGAGCCGAAAACAGATCAGCGGGATCTTGAAGGTCCAATGGAGAATGGTCATCTAAAGGAAATGATATTTCGATAGGATCCTCCATGGGTAGAGGAGAGGATGGGCTAGATGAGGTGGAATCTCCTTGTGATGGTGTAGGTTGTGGCCATATATCTCCTATGAGTAGGAGAGGTGCCACTGATGACTGCTCGGTAATTTGAGGGGCCAAAGGCAAAGTGCTAATTATAGTTTCTTCCACGAGTGAAGGAGAAAATGAAGGAGGTTCCTCTGTGGGTAGAGGAGTAGATGAAAGAGGTTCTAGTGTAGGTAGGGTAGCTTAGGCTAAGATTTCGTCTATGGAAGGAACATGGGGCAATTGGGAAGCAACTGGTATGTCCTCGAAAATGGCGTAGACCTCACGAATATTGCTATCATTGGTTTAAGTGTCACCAATTTGGTTGGAAGATGGGGCATGATTAGGGAATGGCTTCTTAAAGATATGTAGGTTTTGGTTAGCGGTGTATTTGGGCTATCCAAGACTAGATCTCTATTGTTTAACATTTCTTGGACAATATTCTTAAATGTGATGCAGTTACCATCACTATGGCCTTTGACATGATGGTAGTTGCAAAAGTAATGCTCTTTATACCATGTGGGCATGGGGCGCTCAGGGTCAAAACTAGTGTGTGGTTTTATAAGTGGAAGGGTAATGGCACCAGCCTTAATAACCTTTTCCAAAATAGAAGAATAAGGTTCTCTTATTGGAGTGTACTTTCGTTGTTCTTGTTTGAACTAGAAATCTTGGATGGGAGAGAGATTAGAAGAAGGTTTGGCTTGGTTTGATGGGTGAGAGGATCCAACCTTGAGAACTACGGTGTTGGTAGATCCTTTGGGTTTTGAATAGTTGTGTTGGGGTTTCAAGATGAAGAAGCATCATTTGATTTGAACATGATGTTCTTGTTATGCAGCTGAATTTTCTTCTCTTCAATAGCACAAATTTCCAATTTCCATGCCATAGTGAATGCCTCGTCAAAAGTGTGGAAGGTCTGCACCTGCAGAGTTAGTGAGTTATGTCTAGTGTAAGCTTGAGTAAACAACTCTATGAGTTCAGTTTGAGGTAATTAAAATGTGAGTTGGTTAATGAGGTTGCACCAGAGAGTGAAAGTCAGCCGATAGAATCATCGTCGCATCTTGTCATGTGGAATAAAGATAAGTCATGGTGACTTTATTAACAATGTTGATTGAGAAGTGGTCTAAGAAGGCTTGGGCTACTTGATTAAATGAGTAGATGGATTGTATGGGTAACCCACTCGCATCAATCCAATGTGAGTCTTGTCGAGACATCGGGAAGGTCTCTGTAAGAGTAAAGCGTCATCATGGGTGATCAGGTAACACCCATGTTTGAAAGACCACAAATGTTATTGTGGGTCTTCTTTACTATTGAAACGGTTGAATTTTGGAATTTCCCAATGTACAGGGTATGGGTGAATAGGAATGGATGGATGACTGGGCTCATTACAGATTTCATCGTAGGTGAGAGAATTGGATGCTTCTAGTGTCTGCATCCTTTCCATCATCAATTTGATGAGGTCATTAATAGGTTGTGATGGAAGGGCACCTCCTGTGGCGTAAGGGGGATGGTACTAAACATGTGATGTGGGAGAAATTCTAGTTTATGGTGAAGCCGAATAGAGAGGTTGAGAATATGGGACCAACATTGAGGGCACATATCCAGAATGGGTGACAGACGAGATAGGGGGTTATTGATAGTATGTGTATGTAGGTGGTACGGTCACAGTGACTCTAGTAGTGATTGGGGGTAGAGATTATGGGATGGAGAGGAAAATATTTTGGAGTGGAGTAGGGGTCACCGAAACCAAGGGTGGTTGTGTTGCAATTGGCTTCTATGAGACAATGGGTGGGGATGGGGTTATGGTCTAGGTGGTCAATGAGGGGACAAAAGATACTATGGGTGCGACTAATACTACAGATGCAATGGTCATAATGGGTATGGGGCCTAGCTGAGAAACCACTGGGGGTAAAATAGGTGAAGGTAACACCACATTAGTAAGGGCTGATGTAAAAGTGGGAATAAGGGCAAGAGAGATGGATACCGACATTCCATATATCAACTGACCTGAAGAGTCCCGGGTGGAAGAGTGGGAAAGGTAGAACTATAAGGCTGCAGGATTTTGATTGAGGAGTCGTGAAAATTCCTCATTGCCTGTAGAAATGGTGGTAGGTAGGGTTAGATCCATGGGTGACAGGATAGAGGGTGGTGAAGGACTAGGCGGGAGTGGTTGATGACTAGCATGGAATATAAGAGTGTTAGCTTGGTTAAGAGTCAACACCATGTGAATGAATGTATATCAGGTGATGTTATATCCTGCAGATGACACATAGAGCAGTAGGAATGAAGAAAACAAGGGTTTGTAGGTGGATTTGGGTAATGTATTAGCTGAGAATCAACATAGGGTAACCGACACGGTTAAGGATGACCGATGACAAGGTTCATGGGTAACCGAGGTCGGTTACTGTGAGGAAAGAACAGTTTGACCAAAGGGGGCAGAAAATGATGAATGTCAAGTAGATAAGTTGTATGATGACAGTTTATGAGAGTACAGAGAGTACAAAGACTCAGAAAAACTCAAAACAATGAAGAAGATGAGAATAGGTTTCCTTTGGGCAAGTTAATCAAAAGGACAGGGAACCAATGGTGGTTAGGTAGAACCGATGATGGTGAGGTGTAAATCGATGCCGGTGAATAAACCGATGCCGGTTACTGTGAAAATTTGAAGAATGCAAGAAAATAGATTGTTGTGAACTGAGATCAGATGAATGATTAACCCAGAATCCTAGAGATGATATAATGAGGTCTTGACACACTTAGAAGAAGTCAGAATACTCCAACTGTGATTGTGGAGTGTGTAAGGAAAAAGAATGGAAAATGGAGAAACATATCCTCACACCTCAAAATGCACGTCAATCAAACGCTAAAAACATGTGTCCAACAAGTGATTTTTAATTTGTTGAGCTTATGCTATTTAAAAGATTGACTTGTGAATTTAGAGTAGATTTTTTGGTGAGGAAGGCTTCCTACAAAGAAGGATATCTAAAAGGTGAGGTTTCAGGTTATGTTATGGTGGGTGGGCCGTCCTTTGAGGTAATGAATTGACAAAAGTAACCAAGCTGGGTGCCCACTATCAATCCACTGATCATGTGATTGTTGACATCTTCTTTCGGGTGAGATGTTGTTTAAGAAGATGTGTATTTTTTCAATTTTGTGTAGTTTGGTAGAAGAAGAAGAAAGAGAGTGCTTTTCTATGATTCTTTGTGTCAACCATCAGTTGGGCACGAATTCCATCATATAGGTTGCCCTCATTTTAATGTGAGCTAAATGTAACATACAAGGATGAAATGTAACTGATTTTAAACCCAAATCGACAAATTACGTTCAATGAAGCAAATGATGAACATGTAGGAATGTGCTCTTTCACTACTTATGTGAATGCAAGAAAGAAGAAATGGTTCGTTTTAAGCACTGGAAAATAGATGTTGTTTTAAACAATTAGAAGAAGAGAGGATTACTAGGGAAAGAAATTTAGTGTGAATAAGTTTAGAAAATAAAAAAACACACAATATTTACCTAGGAATGAAGAAAAATGAAAGGAACCCCAGATGGGTCCCACCGAGAGTGCCAAAATGTTTCACCATTTTCTTTATGTTATTGAGATGAAATAGATAGGGGTTAATGGGATGAGAAGGAATACCTATTTATGCTGGTTCATTGATGGTTGTTTGCGAGTGTTTTGACTTCTCGATCCAATGCTGACTATGAGAGCTTCCTTTTTCCTGGGAGGAATTACCTGAAATAGAAAACAAGACCACAAAAGAAGAGTTAAATAATATATGATAGTGGACTGCCTAGCGTGTGCTAGATCTAGGAAGTGTGATACTCCCTAGATGGCTGTCAATCCACTATTTAAAACAACTTAATGCAAGAAATAAACAAATTCCTATTGTAGTTGATATGATTTAGGTATTTCATTCAAGAAAAATAAGAAAATCTAACATAACAGGATAGGCTATAGTCAGATCTGAAGGGTAGGTAGGTGCGAGGTGTTGGGAACCCGGTTGGGATCGGGTGCTCGGGTTGTTTGGGTCACTTAGTAGAAGGTAGGTTGGCTCTGTTATTGGCACATGTGTAAAACACGAGACCGATGTCGGTCGGGTGGAACCGGTGACGGTTTATAAGGGACGGCAGATCATGGGTAACCGATGTTGATATGGTCGGGGGTGAAAGGAATTCAATGAGATCTAATTGTGGGGATTAAACTAAAGTTAAACAGAGATGGAAGACTGAATAGGGATGTCTCAAAGATCTTAGGTATACTCGGAGGTGTGTAGTAGGTGAGAATGGGTGATTTGGTGGTGTGGGTAGAGGAATGGATGAGTCTACAAGTAGGTAGAGGATGGGAAATGAACATGCACAATATAAACTGATAACAGAAGTAACAAAGGCTATTATACTGAAATGGACTATACTAGTAGAAAATACACTTATTGTGATGTAGGTTTGATGGTTGAAGGGTGATGGTAGTTGATTAGAAGAATGGTGTTTGGTGCCACAATAGTGCTTCTTGGAATGCTTCCATGAGTGCTATGCTTCTGAGTCTGTCTTGGTGCTGGCTATGGATGTCTGTAGGTGTAAAAGGCTCTGGTTCTGCTTGCATGCAGCTCTCTTCTCGTCCCTCTGATCTCAGAGTGTGCCAACCCAAAAAACAAGGTTGTTAAGGTGAATAAATGGTAACTACGTAGTTCTGGTTTGAACGACGTCGGTTTAGGGGTGATCGGGGTCAGTTAAGGCGGGATTCCCTAGGTTTACTAAAAATAATAGATCTTGGTAATCATCTTTGCCAAATCTGTCTATTCTCCCGAATCAAAGTGGAAGTTACCTTTTTCATGAGCAGGAATGTGGTTAGAGGAATAATAGGCATTGATTTTTAGGGTTGAACTAAGTCTTAGCTCATTAAGGTAAGTGGGATCAAGTCTTAGTTATGGAAACATGTCAAGAATAGGTCTAGGGTGAGGTGACTAGGTGAGGTGGAAATTACCTTAATTAAAATAATTAAGTAATGAATATTGTGAGGATGTGTATTAATTTAATTAAGTTAATTAAATTAATATTAATGTGGGGTGGAAGGTGTTGTCACCAAATCACCGCACCCCTCAAATGGCCACGGAAGTGAACATGACATTCG
>CM031244.1:539219709-539373799 GCA_018340775.1 Taxus wallichiana var. yunnanensis | reverse complement strand
ATTCCAATCTCATTTTTTTCTTTTTACCGCTTTGCAGGAGAATAGCTTTCAACGCTTTTGTTTTTCACCGCCTACCCATTGGCTCGAGGGCAGTAAAGGGAGGTCTGCAGTGATGGTTTATCTTGAACTTGCTACATAACCCACGAACCTTGTCATTTTAAAGGACGTGTCATTATCGAGATAATGATATGTGGGACACCATACCTGCAGATAATTTGGTTCAAAATGAATTTCGCAATCACCAGACCCGATACGGTGGTGAGGGGCATGGCCACCACCCATTTGGTAAAATATTCCATGGTCATTTTGTAATTATAAAATTATGGCCATTGGTGGATGAGGGAGAGAATTTCCCTATTAAGTCTAGACCCCAAGTGGAGAAGGGCCAATGAGTCACTATTGGTTGTCGATTTAGGATTGTGCTTTATGTGAATCTCGTGGAGAGAATTCTTGACATTTGTGGCATTTACGTATAAATTCCACTACGTCATGTTCGAGAGTGGGCCAAAATAGCCCATTCAATGTATTTCATGAGTAGTAGTGGCATGACCACCTAAGTGTCCCCCACATATCCCATCAATGGGGATTCATGAAGAATCTTCTTGGATTCTTCTATGCGTCGACGCATCTTAGAAGCATGCCATCAAAGGCTCCACGATAGAGCACTTGGTCTTGACATATTTAGTAGCAATAATGCGTAACCACCTTCTTTGTTGTAGTGTGGAACCTTCTGGATATGTGTGGTCCATGATAAGATTGATAATATCAGATACTAGGACATGTAGAGATGGGGGTCTAGTTTCGACAAAGAATATACATTCATCAGAAAGTCTAGATCTACCAGCTCACCTCCATCTAGTGGATTGTCAACTAACTAGTCTAAAATGATTTTTCCTTTGATGGATTTTGGTTTACGAATGTTAACTCAAATTCTCCCATTAGGGTTATGAAACGTCCAACATTCTGTGAGACAAGGACCCTGCATGAGGAATGTACGTAAATGGTTTGTCTTCACAATGACCCTTGTTTCTTGATTTAACATGTAATGTCTTAAACGCTTGTGGTGAAGACTATGGCGAGGCATTCTCTTTCTACTCGTATAATGTGCTTCATAATCAAGTAATGTTTGGCTAATGAAATAGATCGCGCTTCTCATTTATCATCATCTTCGAGCCAACATGTAGGCTAGCGAGACATGAGTAGCTCTAGAGAGTATAGAATTAAAGGGTGGTCCTGGCTTAGGAGGCATTAGTGTAGGTGGTGACAACAAGAAATGCTTAACTACTTCAAAGCCTCATCGCAGTCTTCATTCCATTTGATACTATAATCTTTCTTGAGTAGATTGTTGATTAGATGAATGTGCAAAGCTTAAATCTGGGATGAATCTTCTGATTCGCACCGAGTTTCCCAAGAAACGAATTTGATTTTAGACTCGATCAAGGTTGGATCATTTTGAGAATGCCGTATTTTGGCTAGATTAACATCAATCCCTTCGTGAAGATATAATGTATCCTAGAAGTTTTCCTCTATTACACCAAACACGCACTTCTCCGTGTTTAATGTGACTCCATATTCAATTAATTGTGAGAGGATGATGCAAATTACTTCCAGGTGATCACAACATTTCGCCTCGCCAACAAGTCATCCATATGAATCCACAATTTTATGGATGGGATCATGGAATATATAAGTCATTGCCCACTAATATGTAGTGATGGCATTCTTAAGACCAAATGGCATGACAACATAACAATAAGTTCCTCTAGGAGTTATGAACGTGGTTTTGGTTTGGTCTTGTTTGGATATTTTTATTTGATTATATCCCAAGAACCCATCCATTAGAGACAAAAGCTCAAATCCAATTGTTGCAATAATGATGATGTCAATGGATGGTAATGGAAAATCATCCTGGGACCAGTGGTTCATTTTAAGAGACCTCCTGGAAATCGGAGGTGGAGAATACCTGGCGAATATCCCCGGAACCGGTTTCACGGGAAGGTGAATTTTTTGGGGGTTGTATGAAAAAATTTCACGATTATCAAGCATCTATGCGAGAAGGTCCGCAGACACGCGACGGGAGATTTTTCATTGCCGCGCTGTCAAAAATCTGGAAGATGGCGTCGTCAATTAGACATTAGTGATGCGTGTCAATAGACATATGACGCGCGCCACCTGGAGGGTGCCGTCCTAACAGCACTCCTCGGACGCTGCGCCATATGTCTATTAACACGCATCACTAAGGTCTATTGACGCTTACATTGGCCACCGCATTTTGACGCGCGCGCAGTTAAAATCTTCCGTCAGCGTCTGGCAGCCTACACCTCTCCACTTTCTCATCAAAAATCTCCATGTCGCACATCAACAAACTCTTTGTCGGCGTCTGCATGCGTCAATATCTCATTGTACCTCCTTGTCACGCGTCAAAAATGCGGTGACACGCGTCCAAAGCCTATGTGACGGACGTCAATAGGCCTTAGTGACGCGCGTTAACGATGCCTTAGTGACGACGTCACGCAAGGCCTATCGCCTGACGCCTGGCTACTAAGGCCTATTGACGCCGCTACTAAGGCCTCGTGACACGCGCCAATAGGCCTTAGTGACAGCGCCAATAGGCCTTAGTGACGCGTGCGTCACTAATTCCTATTGACACGCTGGGCCACTAAGGCCTTTGGACGCGCGTCACTAAGGCTCGTGATGCGCGCCAACGCCTTAGTGACGAAGCGTTAATAGTTTTAGTGACGATGTCACTAAGGCCTTAGTGACGGCGTCACTAAGGCCTATTGACACGCCTGGTTACTATAGGCCTATTGACGCTCGCGTCAAAGGCCTTAGTGACGCGTCCACAGCCTTAGTGACGACGACGCCACTAAGGTCTATTGACACGCGATAGCAAATATCTGTCGCCGGCCCGCAACCCTCCGCCCTCTTCTTGCTCATCAAAAACTCCATGTCGCTCGTCAACAAAATATTTTTCATGCGTCTACTATGCGCGCCAATATCTACAGATCTCCTTGTCTCGCAAACGCTCCCTTGTCGCACATCAATAACTTACCCTCACTTGTTGCACGTCTATAATACAGGGATATATCATATTGTTGAAAATGTGAAGTAGAAGTGTTCTACCGGCAAATAATCTAGGTTTATATAGGGGATATTTTTCAGGGTAGGCGAAGCCGACCTAAAAAAATTAAAGTGTAATTTTTAAGCGAACAGGTGTCACTTTCGCCGTGCGAAAAATTCACCTTTTCAAAATTTTCAAAAATGGAATATTCGCCATATTACGAATATTCACCACTAAAATTTTCCGCTTGGGACAAGCTTTGTTAATATCCCAAAATCTATGCAAATGCATATCTTCCCATTCTTTTTAGAAGCGGGGACAATATTAGATACCCATTGGAATAATCGATTGGTTTGATGAATCCTACTTTGAGAAGTTTTATCACTTCTTCTTTTACCATGAGAGCTACTTTTGGTTTCATTGGTCTTGACTGCTTAATTGGCTTCGCATCTAGTTTAGTGACATGATTATGTACCACAACTTGTGGTGCAATACCTGTCATTTCTTTATAATTAAATGCAAAATACTTTTGATGTTCTTTGAGGATTTGGGTGTGTATTTCTATTTCTTCCAGAGTTAAGTAGGATCCTAACTTCAAAATTCTTGGTTCTTCCTCTATTTCAAAGTTTATATCAATGGTTTCTTCTATCAAAGAAGTGTTACCTTCTTCAAATGTAGGTGGGGCTGGAGGTAGTTCCAAGCTTTCCCCATTTTCTATCTCGTAGATATCGAGATCCTTCTGTGAAGGAGACTCTATGGTGGGATTTCCAAAGTAGGAAGAGGAAGGTGGTATTAGGGAAAGATCAAATATAGGGTGAGCAGGTGTAGCTACGAATAGGCATTTAGATATTCGAGAGTGACTTTATCACTATCAACATGATGTAAGATAGGAGATTCATTCTCAAATTTGTATGTGTTAGAAGAGGGTTTTTGACATTTTCTTCACCAATGTAGTTCAAGACACAGTGATACCTTGAAACTTGTATCTCTAAATCATTACTTGGGGTGAAAAAATGAAGCCGAGGTTACTATTGAATCATGGAGAAGGTTCTGTTCTTGTGGGATTGCTTCAATGGATATGAAGTCGAATCTTTGCTTAGATATAATCTGCTTATTTTATAGAGTTGTAAGTGCTCGGCTCTAGTCTCATATACTTCGAGACTTGATTTGTAACTACAATCGTGAGTCTCCTAACAACTCGATGTCATTAACACCAATCCTTTTGGCTATGATGAGGCAAAGAGGAGGGCTTCATACTTAGCGTCATTATTTGTACATTCAAAGTTCAACTTAAAATAAAAAGGTAGGATCTTTCCTCTTAGAGAAGTAAAGATTACACCTGCCCTGCTCCATAGCGATATATAGCTCCATCGAAATGGAGAGTCCAATATTTACTAGGAAAGATGGATGTTGTGACATTCTTCACATTTGTTTCTTCGTGCAGTTTTGATTACTTCTACCATGCAAATATCCTTTCTGGGAAGAGAACCAACTCCTGCAGGTACATCCCATACCTACAAAGAATCAAATGGTAGGAAAATTGGTAGATCTTGTTCCAAAGAACTCGACAATTTTGCAGTTGGTTCCTAATGATACTATTTCTACAACATTAGCTTCATCTTTGAAATTTAAGGATGCCCTTGACTGAAGGTTCATAATTTCTAGTTACTGTTGTAGGTATTAATTTTTCTTCTAGTTTTGAGTCGATTGGTTTGTTAAGTTGGTTTGTTGGGAGTTCAAACTCGAGTGAACACCAGGTCTTTTTCTTCAGTCTCATGGGTGTATGTCAAATGGTTTTGGGTACCTTTTGCTACGAATATCTTTCCTAAGTGTAAGAATCATACTTCGGAATAACATAGAGGGAATTTCTTTCATGCGATGTATCCATGGTTGGTGAGGATCATATTATAGTTGGTTTCCGATCTATGATATAAAACTAGTGAGGATTGTATTGGGTCCTAAGGTGATTAGTAATATTATAGTCCCAATTGAAGTAACTTTAAGGCTATCATAACCTCTTAGCATATTTCTTGTTGTGGAACCAATTTGTTTCTCCATATCCCAGCCTTTTGAAGGAAGAGAACGGGACAATATTAAATGCTGCCCCATCGTCCACCATTATGCATTTAACGTAATTATTGTAAACCGACACTTGTAAATGCAAGGTGAGATCACCTCTACGTGTAATTTCAGCATCTGTTGGCATTTTGTTTATGTCGAATATAAACTCCAGTATCCTATCTGGCCGCCTTGTAGGGTGGATATCAGGAAGTCTCATATGGTTTACTTGTGTTTTGGGAGGTGGAGTGATGTTAATTAAATGATCCGGACTAGTGCTTCAAAAGAGAAGCTCATGGGTAGGAGAATTTTTAACAAGTCTAAAAAGGAGATGTGAGAGAAGGTCTTTGTTAAGTCATTAATTAAATCATAAGCACCCATGGGTTTTACTAATGTTTGTTGAATGTTATCTAGTTCTAGTGGATAGATTGGATTTGGTTGAGATGAATATTCTCGTGTTCTTGTTATAGATTCTACATGCACTTGGCTCGGTATCTAATTCCACTAGACCAACTATCTTGGTTCATGGATGATTTCCTAATTGTGGTGTGATGAGGTGGATTTAGTGAAGTTGAGGCTTCATGATCGTTATTTCTGTCATTACACCTTTGGATTTAATTTATTATTGTTATTGTGATTTGGAAGTAGATCATTGAAGATCTTAAGAGGCGTTTTGAGGGAGGCTGCCCTATGAAAGTATTCGGCATAGGTGTCATAAAATCTGTTAAGAACATATCTATTAAGAGTTATCTTTGTTCTTCTGGAAAATGTTGCATGAACTTATTGTAATCGCAATGCAAGTCTAGCGTCATGGCCTTGAATTTTATGGAAACCACAATATGAGTTAGGATTATAATTCTTAGGTTGTTGGTTTGGCACGTGTTGTGGTCCAAAACTCACGATTAAATTATTGTTTATAAGGATTAAAGTTTTGTGTTTGTTGTCTTTGGTTTTGATATCCAGTTGAGTTTTGACTTGGACCCCCGTGAATGTCCGGATCTTCCGATTGTTATTGTTATTGCTCTTTTTGTTGTCGTTGGGGATGATTAAAATCCCTTGCATTGATTGTTAGGGGTGAAATTGTTGTTTCATTGGTTGTTAATCTTGGTGGTGGAACATTTACAATGATATTTTTTTAGTTTGGTCGATTGCTCCATCTGTTATCACTCCCAGCTTTTGTTAAGGATTTTAGGTCCTTGATTCGGGCGCTTATGGTGGTAGGATAAGTCATAGTGTTTTGGTTGGGGATGATTAACCTTCTTTTTTCCATATGTATTGCAACCGCTATCTATTATAGCTTGATCTATTCGGAGAGCGCTCTCAAGCACTTCATCATAAGTTCTTAGTGGGAACTTCTGGACTTCTTCCTTTATCTCTCTACTGAGAGAATGAAGGAATAAATCACATAGTTCCATCTGATCCATGTTTGGAGTGCTAATTTTAAAGAATAGAGAAGCTGTACGCCATCTTTGGATGAAATGAGCAATAGATTCATTGTGTTCTTGCTTAATATGCAAGAATTCACACGACTCTGCATTCTCAACAATTTGTTCATGTTGAACGCCTTGATAAACTAAAAGCGGGTTGTTTAAATGAATGTATTGAGGCTTCAAGTATTCATAATACCAATCGAGGGTGATACCCTCTAAATTTTTGGGGAATATTTTACAAAGCAACAACAACTCCATCCCAAGGAGACAATTCTAGAATGGTTGTGGTGTAGGCCTTAATATGTGCATTTGGGTCTCCCTCTCCTTTATACTTGGGTAGATCGAGGAGAGGTCTTGGAAGCATGATGCTTCGTATAGTGAAGTCCAAAGGTTCTTTCAAATATTCTCGAATAAGTTCCTACTGCATAGGTTTCGACCATTGATGATGGTGTTTCTTTGAGGGTGGAGGTGGGCTAGGTTGTTGATATGGCATAGCATATGTATTTGTAGGGCATAAGGAAATCCTGCATGGTTGAGAAAACATCAGGGAGAAGAAAAAATATCTCCTTGCGGTGATTTGGAATACATGTTTAAGTATGAAGGAGCATTCTCAAGAATGGATTGGTTTCTTGTACTAAACCGGGAGGTATAATATTTTCCATCTGGAGCGACGTTAGAAAACGTGGTTCTAGTTGGGTGTTTGTTGTGAATATCGAGGAGGCATGCCCAACGTGCTGTTCGTGTGAGGAGGTCTACTTGGCTAGGATGATGTGGAGGATTGGAAGTTCCCTGCTGTATGAATTGTGAATTTTAACTTGCTTGAGAAAGTTCCAACCCTCTAACTTTCTCAACTAAGGCTTAGATGACCTCATTTGGCGAAGACACAAAGTATTTTCCTTAGTGGTGTTTGTTGTATACCTTGAGATGTATAGGCATATGGTACCCTGACTATGAATTGATCGGTGCCTTCTCACAATTTTCACCTAGAGCATTTCCTATAGGTGGAGGGATGGGGGTGTTTTCTTTGATTGAGACCTCGAGTTGTGTTTATAAACCTCCTACAAACGGGTACATATTTTGAGAGTGTTGTTCACTCCTAAAGCATAACGTGCTAAGCATTCATCATCTAACAATAGATATGGATCATTCACTACCAATTTGTGGTCTAAGAAACACCGAGGAGATGAACTAGATTCTCTAAAGTGAGCATCATATTGTTTGAGCTTGAAGGCTCTAGTTAGTGTGTTTGAGTGAGCTGATCCAACTCCTCTATTTGGAAAGAATAACTATATCTAGTTCTTTGAGGTGGAGTTTGTGTTGAAAATCGCTTAGTTGAATAGTTGTCACCCCATGCTAAGAGCGATGGTGATGGTTGTTTATTTAGTTGATCGTAGTATGCTTCAAGACCTAGGAGATGTTTCATGTGCATCGTATCCCAACATATTGGGGTATATGAATACCTACTTAATAATGGGAGAGAGTGAAGGTGGATGAAAGAATAGAAAAAGGAAAATTAATTTGTTTCACATCGGGTTCACCAATTTTGTACGATGGAAAAGTGACATGCAAGCATGAGAATCTACAAGTAACTCTTCCTCGCACCTAACCTCCCGAGGTCATGCCAAGATAGCCGGTGGGGATGGAATACACGCGGGATGTAGATAAGCTAGTTAGGTAATCTTATGTCTTCAACATGCAATAGTGGAATGTGGGAATCTGTGAATCTAAGGAAAAGAAGGCCATCCTAACATGAACCGGAGTCTCGATAGATCGTTAAAGCGAGGATAACTACTCAAGGCTCCAATCAATATCAAGTTCTGGCATGATGATCTGATCTATGGGCTATGGAATTTATGGAAGATAACTTTGTGGGTGCTTCAGTATATGTCTCCAGACAAGGTCATGAAAATGGAATGGCTAAACATGTAGTGGATCTTTTGGTGTTTATGGACGATTCTCCGGTCTAGTCCGAGAAATCTTTAACTTGATTAGTTGCTACATTTAATAATGATAGTTGTGTTATAATGTCTAGTGGGAGTGGAGAGGACCTAAATACTAATGTTTACAAACTAGCGTCACAATGGGTTGATTTGTAGGCCCGTTGGGTTATGGGACTCGTGGATCTGGCAACCGGTAAGTTCATGGTTGTTGTGGACCTCCTATGGTCATGTGAAGAATCAATCCCTTCTTCGATCCCCAGTATCCTAAGTAATCGTATGCCTTTTTGGCCTCTAAGTTTAGAACTAGAACTTGCACGATTTTCTTGGAGTACCTAATAGGTTTTTGGCAACTTGGATACATAAGCAAGTGTCTATATCAATGAGGAGGTCTCTAAATCTCGGTTATGGGAATAGTGGATCATAACTGAATTTTTTTCCCTCTTTCGTGTCCTTATACAAGTCATACGAGATATCTATCAATGCAATCTATAATTTGGTTGATTTGACCTGTAATGTATGTGCTTTGTCATCTTCTACGTTTAATCCTCTTAAGCTGGAGCTGATTTCTTGTAGGTCTATTGTTGTTCGGAAGACTGAATTCTAAGATTTTGGTCTATATCGATTATTGCTGCAATAGTATTTGGTTTAGGTATGATTGGCTCAAAAACATATTCCTTGGCTCCATGGTCTTGTGATTCTTATACAATATCAATATAAACCTAATCGAAATGAAATTAACTATACAAGATATATCTACAACATATATATATATGCCTCTATTTTTGTATTTTTAATAGAATTTTAATAGAATTGAAAGAGCAACTAATCTAATATATTCAGAAAATGACAACTAATCTAATAACAAAATTAAAACAAGCAAGGTAGCCCAGTATAGCTACTTGCCTGTGTAATTGTGAATTTTATCCTAAATAACTAGATAGCTAATTAACTTAATTGAAAGATTCTTGATCCTGCCTCAAAAGTGAGGAATGAATCATAGTTTCTCAGAAACTATCAATCCCCATAGCTTCCCTGGCAATATCGAAAATGAAACTTAACTGAAATGAAATATTTCACTACTCTATTTGATATGTTTTAACTAGAACTTTTGAGATAAAACTGGAATTTACATAATGCTGTAGCAGCCTTGGATATAGCCAAATAAAATGTGAGTAGGAGAGGGATAGTGCAAGTGACGGAGCAGAGCTTGGCGTATCACGATTCCTAGCGGGACTTATTGCGGGAATACAACACAAGTGTACTCAAGGGATTCTAGAGTCCACCTTACGTGAAGAACACAACCTATAACTCTAATGAATTCAATCTATAACCGACACTATTCTGCTCTAAAATAATTTGTATGACAGAAATGAACAAGACCTAAGCAAGAAGATTGAATGGCTTCCAACAACAAGGAAAACTAGCATGGATGCAAACATGAAAAAAATGTAATTCTAAACAAGAAATTGATAGACTTAAACAATGAAAAAATGAGAAGTTGAGGGCCATTTGCTTGAAAACAAGCTAGCTATTTATAGATTTCACATTCACCCAAAGGTAATTCTATAAGAACTATTTTACCATTAAACAATGGAGAAACATTATTCCAGGGACATAAAACATTAATATGAGCCAAGGTGATGGATAAATGTTCGTAAAAGTTGAAAATTACGCATGTCGTGATCATAAGAATGTGCTAGTAAGCGCGTGAAGACCACCACTGAGCAAGGCGGGCGGTTACTGAGGACCGCCACCCCTGATTAGGGCAAAGTGGTTACTGGATCGCTGCCCGATAGGGGCGGTGATTTCATCACTAAAGGTCAAAAACACTTAGAAAAGGAAGGAAAAGGAATAAAAAAGCATAAGGAACAAGGATAAGGCATTTGGGATGCTAACATATACTTCATGAGCTTCTCTAGATCCGAACACCTTGAGGTGACTCGTATCATCATTGGGGCATGTGTAACATCATTCGGTGTACAAGACCCTATAATTTTGGTTACGTATGAGGACCGCACATAAATTTTTGTGGGGTGGATTGGCGTGATATGTTTGGATATGTTTGACAAATTCTTTCGAAAATGGACTGATGGGAATGATTAGCGTGCAAAGTTAGAAGAATGAGCGAAATGATGATTAAGGTGTTTGAATTCATGTAGTTATAAAGGTGTGTTGAGAAAAGTTTAAAGACCACATAGAAGAGAAAGATCATGTAGTATAACATAAGGTAGGAAGCACCTTGGGGAACTACTTGGTGGACAACACAGAGGTTATGTACTTTGGCATAGTAAAACGCAAAGGAGGTCATGGTAGTGAAGCGTAGTTTGGAGCACGAAAAGGTTATAGTTGTGACGCATGAAGGGAAAGTTGTGAAAGTTGAGTTAAGTGAAATAAAGTGCTTTATTAAAAAGAGACGTTAAGACACGTGGTCGGAGGAACTTTAAGGCATTGAAAAAGTATAAATAGAAGGGTAAAGGTAGCCATTTTGACTACTTTTCCTTAACAAATTTTTTTGCTCCCAACTTGAAGTGTGATGAGGGTTTTGCAAAAAAGAGCAAGGTACTTGTCACAAACCAATGAAATTATGTGATTTGTGGCATAACAAGAGGGGAAAGGAGACAAAAGAGTAGGAAGGGGCTCAAGGGGTTACGTGAGGGATAAGTGTGAAATTCATCGAAGTTTGATCGACAAAGGAGAAGTTCAAATCACCTAGGGCATGAGAAGAAAGAAGAATAAAAAGATGGCAACCACAAAATCTTGAACAAAGAGACCGGTGGTGGAGAAGGAGGATCTCATGGAGATTTACTTGTAAATGTAGTACTCCCTGGGGTTATCAAGGTAGAAAATTGGAGTTCAAAGTTATACAAGTGCAAGATCATTGAATACAACCACGGGATAAGTGGCAATGGAAATTTGATGTAGGTGGCCTTAGTTTCAAACACTCCAATAGTGGATGAGCTCGGAAACCCTAAGTTTAACAACTCGGTGCAACAAGAACTACAAAATATTGGATTTTTGTAGTTATGGGAGCTTCCATTCTTTGTGAAACCCACCCCGCTATTCAAGTGGTTGATGTCGTGGGTACACGAGGACTTCTTCTACTTTACGGGAAGAAGGATGAGGATTACAGGCCACTTGATTAGGACAGTTATAGGCTTGTGAAACATCAACAAAGACATGGCACTTGACTTGTGTGCCACTACAAAGATTGAGGAGCTAGCAAATAAATTGAACTATGAGAAAGGAGGAAGGGCTCAAGTGATTACAGATCTATAGACCCAACATTGACTTTCACCTATCAGCTCATTACTTGCAAATTGGGTGCATCAGAGAGGTGGACATACATCAATAGGAGGTTCTTATATGTGGCCTACAAAGTTTCAAAAAGGGCACGTTATAATTTTGCAGAGTTTATTATAAGAAACATTGTTGAAGAAGCACAAGTGCGAGAATGAGGTAGGTGTGAAAATGGCTCCATACTTCTATTGATCATAATCTAGAGATTGGTGTCCCAAATGGGCCAAATGGGAACATATGGGTTCACCCACTAGTGCACTCATCCCCTGCAATTCAATTTACAAAGCTCACTTGTGATGGGACCATATCGATTGCCTACAATGCTCATATGAACATATGGTTTGAATGGTTGTGTGATGCATTTGAGAATAAGTGGTGCATCCCCCATGAATTGCCACAAGTTTTGGGGATCAAGTAAAAATTTAAGTTAGACAACATTTTTTCCTAGCAAAGTTTATGATGGCCAAGGGAGAGATGGGGCCATGGTATAAGCTCCCCTTTGTGTTTACTACTAAGTATATGAAGTGCACCATCAACTAAATAAAGGACACGCATAAGTTGTTCTTTTATGCACACAAAGTGGACATTGATGTCCATACATTGTGTGTGACATAAAATTATGGCACTCGACCTACTTATGTTGAAGTTTTAGAGCCATATTTTCTAGATTAGTACCCTTAAGTCAACGTTCCCATCAAAGGGTAGGTCCATTGGGTGTTCATGTAGTTGCGCCCTAAAACACAAGGGGGATTGAAGTGGAGGTTACAGACTCCCCTTTCCAAATCCATGGGAGCTTTAACCTTTCCCATGAAAATGGTATAGGTCAAGGAGAGGAAGAAGAAGAAGAAGAAATTGAAGGTAAGTTAGATACTTCCCAAAAGAGGAAGTACTACACGCATCACAATGGTAGCAAGGGCATCATCACTTCACTACAAGGTGGCGCCAAGGCCTCATTACCGGGAATGAGAAATAGAAGGAAGAGGAGGAAGAGCCTGAAGAAAAGAAGAAAAAAACACACAATGTATGAGCCCCACAATAGGCTCGGAGGAAGGTAAAGAAGAAGACCCCCGCCACCTTCAAGGAAGAGTTGAAAGTAGAGTTGAAAGAGCAAGAAGTTGATGCTAAAGCCATAGATGTGGGTGAGCCATGCGAGGAAGGAAATGAGCACTTTTCATGACCTAGGAAGATCCAAATACGCATGTGAGGCCTCCCAACATAGAATGTCACCCCAAGGGTAGATAAGGGGACTCCTTTCCTATAAAGGAGGATAAAGGATTCACCCTTGGAGCAAAGAAGCACCTTGGATGAAGCGAAAAGCTACAAGGTAGAAGAGGACACCCGTGTCCCCACATATGGACTTTGTGAATGACCCCACAAATGTATTGTGCACGAGGTTCCTAGTCACCCTCCCACCAAAAAAGATACATGTATGGGATTTGATGGATCAAGAAGGGGTTATTTCTAGAACCAAGAATATGCTTAGCTGGAACATACATTTCCACACCAAAGAGCCTGAGTTTTAGGTCAACAATCATGTGATCAAGACCATCCATTTGAAGAATAAAGGAGGAGAAACATATAAGGTGGTGGATCCTAACCACCTAATAGATGAGAAAGCATGCAATGCACTTCAAAATATGTCTTGAGGTGATCCGGTGTAGCTTAGATGTATGATCCACTATCCGGACCCTATTCAAAAAAAGAAGGACAAGGAAAAGGAGATAGATAGATTACGCTGTGGATTAAGGGTGAATAGGTGCGAACTAAGGAAGCATACGACCGAGTGAGTGCCCTTGTGAAAATAATTTTGGGAAAATGTCTGGCATTGGTGAGCTAGGCCAAGATAGACTATGGGGATGAAATGGAATATCTTGAAGACCTTGTGGGGATGTTGCTCACAAAAATCAAGGATGAGTGGGCCCACAACTATAGAGCTTGCAAAGGAGAAAGAGGAAAATAAAGTTGGCATTAAATCCTGAATCATTGACTTGGGGAATTGCTCACCCAACTCAAGGAAGTAAATATACTAGCAAAAAGGGGCTTCAATAGCTACAGAAAATGTGAGCCCATCATTGATGAAGGGTGACGAGAAGAGGAGACCGCCTCAAGGCTTTACAAGAGACCATCCCCACCAATAATGTCAAATGTGAATAGTTGGTTATTAACACCACATCTAGAAGGATAAAATCAAAAAAGCATGAGAATTTGGACTTCAAGATTAGTGAACTCCAGGATTCCATCACTAAGCGAATGGATGAGTTCGAAGGTGTCTGCACACTATTGGTGGTAGCTATCAATGCACTAAAGGGGAAGGTGGAGGAAATTACACTAGAACAAGTTCCCAATGTCATGGGAGAAGCACCAGGAAGGCCTTATTAGAATTGAAGGCTTGGGATAAGTTAAAGGACGAGATAGATGTGAAGTTCCCTAAACTCCTCCAATTGGTCGTGTAGCATATTCTTCCATTCTTCAATTTTATATTCAGATTCTTTCAATTCCACTATTCATTATTGTTTGAAGGAGAAACAAAATTTGGTCATCAAGACTTTGTTTGGGAAGCACAAAGGATTGTCGGGGTGGTAATCAGATTAGTGTGGGGTGATGTTGGACCCCTAAATTAACTAATTACCTAAGGCGTGAAGCTTGGTGGCACATAGAAGTAGGAACAAAGACACACATGGAAGTAGTTCTTGGAGATGTGCGAAGGCTCATGCCCAGGAAGGATGGATTCAAGACTTAGTGAGTTTTGGATAGTAGGAAAGGACGTGTTTAGGGAACAAATGAAAAAGTGACTAGATATAGATATGGATAAGCTATGGAGACTTACAGCTCAAGGAAAGGATATTTCAGGGAATCAATATGGTTATCATTAAAAGATAAGGAGTTGAGTTTTTCATGGATTGGATGGCACATGCATGCTAAGGAAACTCGATTAGGGGAAACATATGATGACATTTGGCATGTTCTTGGGTAGTGGTAGGGAACTCATGAAATATTCCTTCAGGATTTCTCATGTAATGATGAGCGGTTAAGAGGATATTCCTTGAGAGTTCCTCTTATGTATGGTTTTGAGACAGATTTAGAGAGGATATGTGTAAAGTAGTATGAGCACAAGAGAGGGAGATAGTTAGTAAAAATGTGTAATGTGTGATGGTAAGCTCTGTAATGTGTCGAAGCTCTACTACTATAAATATCTCCATACATGGAACTCTTTTGATGTAATCTTGGCTACTGTACTTTGACTAATGAATATAATGAAGTGATTCTGAAGAACTTATGTGATGGATCTTGATTTGTACATTTCCTTTTATGTTCATGGGTGTATTACTAGTTTTCTTGATGATAATCATGATTTAGTTCTACTTCCATTGTAGTATGATCATGTTATCCTATGTTCTAGTGCATTAGATTAGGAGTTAGTGCTTAAATCTGGTTTTCAAGAATGGGTGTGTTCATTCTCTATTTGTGCAAACCCCTTATTAAGGAAGAACATTCTCATAAAGCTCACATAAAGGAGGGCTCGGTGCCTCCGCGTGCCTCAGGTGAGCTTCTAGACTAGTCTAGATGATGTGTCGATGTACTTGGGGTTGATTGAAAAAGAAAGAGGTAAATAGAGGCTAAATCCATCATCAATCATATCTCTCTTAACATAATTATTATAGACCCGCACTTTTAAATATAATGTGGGATCTCCTCTTGAGGATATCTTAGCATCTCAAGACATTTTACTTATGTTAAATACAAACCATGTATCCGTGTCGTTTTTCCTTGGAGGAAGCACATCAAAATTGATGTGGTTGATTTGAGCCCGTAGAGGAGGTGTGACATCAATTAAATAATATAAGACCTAGCACATCTAATAAGGTAGAATTATGGGCTAGGTAATTCTTCAACATATCTAAAAGGAAGTGTGAGAAAAGGTCTTATTTAGGTCTCAGTAATCAAATCATATGCCCCTATAGGCTTGGAAACTACAGAGGTATCTTCTTGTAATAGAGGATATATTATAAGAGGTTACGATGTATATTTCTTTGTATGATTCATCACGTTGATTTCTAAATTTATTTCTAACTTAAATAAAGTCCCACAATATTTGTTTTGTTCCTTTAATCTAAATTGGGGATGACTTGATAATTATCTTAAGTTGAGGCTTCATGATCATGAGTCTCTATGGGAATACCTTTGTTTATATTTTGGGGGTTTATTTTTTCACATTTAGGACATTTGGGAAATGGATCTCGATAGATCCCCAAATTTGCATTTTGAGGTATGACATGTCATGTATAACCAAGTTGTGTGGATTCTTGAGGGTTCCCGGGAACATATCTACATATAATTTTCTTTGATTATTAAGAATCCTTTGAATGAATTTTTATAATCCCTACAGAGCATGAATCATGACCGGCGACGTGATGAAAACCATAGGTATAAATTGGGGTTATAATCCTCGGAATTTAGTTGATTTTTTTAGTTAGAAACGTTGATCATTATTTGAGGTTAGTTATTATAGTTGTAATTTGGTGCCCCTTAGCTAGGATTTTGATACCGACTCGACCTTGGGCCTAGTTTTGTTGGGGAAAGGGAAATTGAAATCAACTATGTTAATGGAAGGAATAGTGTTGTTATTTCTTTAATTCCCCATATTCCCATTGTTATTATTTTTATTTTGTGTTGGAAACATTAGGTTTATTTGGCTGGTCAGTAATGCCATCTATTGAATAACACCATGGTTTTTATTTAAAACTTTAAGCCCTTGATTATTATTCATATTATTTTGATAATTCATGTTTTTTTGGTTGGGAGTTACCAACTTCCCATTAGGGCCATAAGTTTTACACCCACTATCAATGGCCACTTGATCAATGCAAAGTGCACCTTCTAACACTTCCTCATAACCATGGAAAGATAACTTCTACACTTCCTCGTTGGTTTCTTGATTGAGTAAGTGGAGGAAGAGGTCACAAAGTTCCATTTGTTCCATGTTAGGTGCACTTGCAGAAGAGTAGAGGAATTCATGCCATCTCTAGATGAAGTGAGTAGTGGATTCATTTTGTTCTTGCTTAATATGCAATAACTCCCTAATTCCCATTCACAAAAACTTGTTCATTTTGAAGGCTTTGATTAATTTAGAAACAAGTTGTTTGAAGGAGTGAATGGAAGCCTTGGGATTCAATAGTACCCAATCTAGTGTGATCCCTTCAAGACTATCTAGAAATATATTAGCCACTACTGCATACCAAGAAAGTAATTCCTAATAGAAATGGTGTAGGCCTTGGTATGAGCATTAGGTTCCCCCTCTCCTTTAAATTTAGGAATATTGGGCAATGAGTGTGGACGCTTGACACCCCATATATAGTGAAATTAATGGGCTCCTTCAAATATTTGGCATAAGTGCACATTACATGATTCTACCATTGAAGTTCCTTCATTAAAGGGAAAAGGAGAATTTTGATAGGATGTGGTATAAGAATTAAAGCTAGGGCATATGGATATTTTTGGTACTGTGTAAATGGATTAGGGAATGTATATGCACTCGGTTGCGGTTATTTCAAATATATATGCATGTAAGGAGGGGTAGTACTAGGGAATGCATTCATGGGAATTGAGTTGTGGAAAGTTGCATTGTTGGGAGTAGTAGGTGGAAATGCATTACTAACCAATCCTTGTGTGGGGTAAGTGTAATACGGGTGAGGATTCATCCCTTGTGTACCATATCTGTGAGAAGATCACTTGGGTTACAATTGATTATATAGCCTTGTTGTGATGTTTATTGCATTGGTTGAGTATTGGTACATGGGGTATCACTTTGATTATTGGCATGATAATTAGCATTTTTACCAATCACGTGTGTTGGTTGTGAGGTTTGGGAATTCTCCAATTCTCTAATCCTTCCTACTAATGTCGAGATGACATCATTTAGGGAAGGTTGAGACACTTGTTTGGGTATGCATTACGTGGTTTTGGTGGAGAAGAAATGTGCTACCCTTTATAAATTGTTCATTCATTGTCTCTCCCTTTTGTGGTATTTTTCTAATTTTGGCAAGGTATAGGAGACATTTTTTTGTAAAAGGATGTCGGTATATTCCTATAGCTTATCTATGAATCCATCTATGGCCTTAAGCCATTCACCATTGCTTTTCACCAATTTCTTTACGTTTTTAATGAAGAAACAAATAGGGTTATGGGCTAGGAGGAATACCTGTTAAATGGGTTGGTTGGAGGTTAATGCGTGCATTCGACTTCTTTACCCAATGAAGAGAAGTTAAATGATATATGACAGTGGACTGCCTAGTGTATGCTAGTTCCGGGAAGTGTGATACTTCCTAGATGGCTGTCAATCCATTGTTTAAAACAAATTAATGTGAGAAATAAGTAAATTCCTACTATAGTTGATATGATTTAGGTATCTCATTCAAGTACAATAAGAAAATCCAATCACAACAGGCTAGGCTATAGTTGGATCTAAAGGATGAGGTGACTGTCAAGGTATTGGGACTGGTTAGGGTCTGATTTTAGGTTGTTTAGGTCAATTGGTAGGAGGTTGTTTGGCTCTGTTCTTGGGTAGGGTATAAAACATAGAGACCGATGTCATTCTAGTATGACCGGTGATGGTTTATGTAGAACTGATGATGGTTATGGGTAACTAACTGGTGTCAGTAAGGTCGGGGTGTATGAAACTCAAAGAGATCTGATTACAAGGTTTGATCTAGGATTTGATAGAGATGGTAGGGTGGATAAGGAGGTTTATAGAAGTCTCAGGTGTATTCAGGGATGAACAGTAGGTGAGGATGGGTGATTTGGTGGTGTGGGTAAGGAAATGGTTGGGTTACATGTTGGTAAGGGATAGAAGAATGAGCATGCAAAGTGTAGATTAATAATAGGAGTAACAAAAGCTACTAACTGAAATAACAATGTTGGTTAGGGATACACTTATTATGATGCAGACTGGATGGATGAATGGTAATGGTAGTTGATCAGAAGGATGGTATTTGGTACCATAAAGTAGTGAATCTCTAGAAATGCTTCCATGAGTGCAATGCTTCTGGATTTGTCCTAGTGTTGGCTGTGAATGTCTGGATGTGTGAAAGGATGTTGGTTCTACTTGCATGCAGCTCTGATCTCTCTCCTCTAGTCCAGAATGTGCCAACCTCTCAAACAAGGTTGCTAAGGTGAATAAATGGTAACCGATGATGGTTTCGTCTTGACCGGCATCGGTTTAGGTCTGATTGGCATGTTGGTTAAGGTGGGATTCCCTAGGTTTACTAAAATGGGTAGATCTTTCTAATTTTTGGGCTCAAGTTGGTTCCTTTTCTTCACGGATGTATAATGGAAGTTTCCTTTTATGAGTGGGAAGGTGGTTAGAGGGATAGTAGGCATTGATTTTTAGGGTTAAACTAAGTCTTAGTTAGTTATGGAAACATGCTAAGAATAGGTCTAAGGTGAGCCAAGAATAGGTCTAGTGAGGTGTCTAGGTGAGGTGGTGGAAATTAGCTTAATCAATTAATAATTAAGTAATGTATATTGTGAGGGTGGGTATTAATTTAATTAAGTTAATTAAATTAATATTAATGTGGGGTGAAAGGGGCCATGGTTAGGTGAATATGTTTGAGTTGGTTATTCGATGGGAGGCCAAGAGAGTGTGACCCAATTTTTTGGTGTCTACATTTTTCCCCTTTTTGTTACGTAGCTTGTATTGGTAAGTACACCATAAAAAAATAAGATGTGGTTGCCCCATGTGTGGGTGAAGGTAATGTTTCCCTAAGCATGGGTGGAGGTAACCCCCCTCAAACTAGGAACCGATGAGGTGAGAGAAGGAAGGTGAGTGGTTTGATAAAATGAGGAGGTGGGTGGTTTGAGAAAAAAAGTGTTAGGTGAAGAAGGTGATGGTCGAGGGTATGGTGATTGTAAGAGGTATGGTGGGTGATTAGGTAGAGCATTTAGATGTATGCACATGTTGTGAAATGCCATGAGATACCAGGGTTTCTCAACATAACAAATGTACGTTAGCTAGGGTCATAAAGGTCATCCAAACAAGGGTTGTTGAGGTCTGGTATCCAAGGTAAAGGATACGGTCGGGAACTCAATGAGGTAAGATGCAAGAACATTTAGGTGTGGTTCAGTACATCCAAAAGGTCAAAAGGTCAAGGTTGGTTTGGATAAGGGTCACAACCATAGGAAAGGTAAGGCTATTAGGCTGAGAAAAATAGGTACCATCATCACAAGATACAATGGGTGAAGACATGGGAATATCTACTTAATCAATGGTGAGGTAGGTAGGTGTGGGTTGGGTAGGTGGAGGTAAAAGGGAAATGGGGTAAAGGTCAAATCGGGAAAAAGGGAAATGGGCAGGGTCAAAGGTAGTGACATTCAAACGTACGCACACATATATAAACTGTGGCACAATACTAGGTTGAAGAGCATGCAAACTCTACATCATCCAAGGTCGATAGGTTTATCCAAACAAGGTTGAAGTGATTCTAGTATCCAAGGTATAGGATATGGTGTGGAAGCACATCACAGGTTAGGTGCAGGAACGTGTAGGTATGTTCGGTACACCAAAGGTTGGGTTAGGATAAATGACATGACAATAGGCAAGGTAAGGTCATTAGGTCAAACAACACGGGTAACAAGTGTCATAAGGTATAGTGAGCACATGGGTTCACAAGTCATTAACAATGTTTTGGGTCAGGTAGTGAGGTCACGACATGGGTAGGGCCGAGGTATGGGTAAAATAACAAGTCCCTAAATGTAATTAAGGATAGGTATAGGTAATGTAGGCTTGGAGGTAGGTTGCGATAAGGGTGAGTAAGGTCAACAAGGTGGTGGGAAGGGTAAATTTTGGGTGGAAATGGGGAAAGGGTGTTGACAGGAGTATAACAAGTAACCGATGTCGGTCATGTTTAACCAATGATGGTCTAGGTAAACCAAAAATAATTTTCTAGGGCACAAGAGATGATGTCATGTAGGTACAACCAACCATGGTTTGCTAGGGCACAAGACCGATGTTGGTCGAGGTATAACCGACGTCGTCAAAGTGGGGTGGGGGTTTTAAAAGGAAAAATCCATGTATTGGATGGATTCATTTGCATGTGTTGCTTTGAGAAAATGATAGAGCACTTTTTTGACTTTTGTGCCTTGGCGAGAGGAAAGTACGTGGGGCAAACCTGAAATGAGGTGGAGAGATCCGGTTGGAGAGAGAGGATCTAGGTAGATGGGTCCATGAGAGATAGGGGATTGAGGAGGTGATTGGTAGAGAGGTTGGAGGTTGATTTGGACATGGACAGGAGGGTGGGAGAAGTGGGGTGGGCCACCATGCAGCAGTGGCGGCGTAGTGTGCCACCATGGAGGTGACATCGAGATGAGGTAAGATCTAATCCTTTCATTGTTATTTGATATAGGAAGAAGGAAATGTAGAGGGGTAGAGGTAGGGAGGTTAAAATAATTGAAATTTGTGGTTAAATGAATGAAAGAGGGGGTGGGAAAGGTCAGAGGTAGGGGGAAGAGGGTTGGGGAGGGACTTAGGTGAGGTGTGGGTAGGTTCATAGGGAAAATGGGAAAGAAATTAGGTAAAGGAAATTGGGGTTTTGGGTTTGGGAATGGAATGATGACGACTGACGCCGGTCAAGGTATGGCCGACATCGGTACTGTATCTTTATACACCCGACATCGGTCGGTCATGTATGGGGAACCGATGCGGTTAGAATGGAATGGTGATGGTCAGAGTGAGTAACGTAGGTGCAGTTAGGGTGAAAAGGGATAGAGGTCTAGGAAGGGTAAGGGGAAAGGTTAGGTAAAGTGGGTAAAATAGATAGTGGGTGAGGGGCCGGGAAGAAGGGAGGGTTAAGGTCAATGTTGGGTAAAATCAAGTTTTAATAATGGTGTGTTTTGTTGAATGCATAGCAGAGAGAAGCTATGGATGAGAGACCAAGTACCACCCTTTTTTGTCAGTGTACGATGATCGAGTGTTACCACCGATGAGTGGAGGCATGTGATGGAATGTCGGCTTGATAGGAGTGAGATGTTATAGGAACATAGTCTAGGAGATGAGTTTGATGGTCACCCTCATCATGCATGATGGGACTCAATGACCAATACCTTCCATCTACCGATGGGTGAGATCACAGTCACCCTGGAGGATGTGTACAGGATCCTGTGGTTACCGATAGTGGGGATGCAGGTGTATTGATCTCCTAGAGGCATAGAGGAGTTGATGTTGACCATGTTTGGTGAGGGGATGGCAGAGATGAGGTTCCATAGTGTGAGTTTGAGCTATGGGGGGATGTATGCAGCCCATCCTGAGGAGATGAGGCTAGTTGTTCTTATTATGGAGGTAGTGTGTTGTTTTGCACTACCAGATGCAGATGTAGAGGGTGGGAGATTCCCATGGGCATGATGATGGGGTCCTCCATGACATGATGGAGGAGAGGACCCACTTTTTTGGGCACCAACATACTTGGTGTAGTTGTACAGAGGAGTTGTGGGCATAGAGATTATGGTGGTTTAGCCTATGTTGCACCTTTCTTCTCCACTATTGGGCATATGAGCACATTATATGTGTGAGGCCACTAGGTATGCCCCAGCCTGATGCATTTGATGTTGGCTTGGTTTGAGTGGGTTATAGGCATTGGGTGTCGATTGTTGGAGAGCACACAGAGCTAGTGGGGCTACACATGATATAGCCTATTATAGGCACATATTAGAGGGCTTATCTAGAGTAGACATTATTTGGAGGCCATATGTGGGCTTCCCCTCATATAGGCACATGGCCATGAGAGTTAGATGAGCTACAACTGGTTTGATGGATAGAGGCGTCGCGTGGGAGAGCATGAGATGATACCCATAGATAGGGTCAGATGGTAGTTTGGGCTACTGTAGGATGTACCACCTCCTTTCCCATAGTATAGGAGGGATGATGTGGAGAGACCTATGTCTCCACCATGACCTACCATACCCATGACCGAGGAGAGGAGGAGCCAAGTGGACCGATAGATTGATGATGTTTGATTACACGACAGATACAGATAGAAAGAGTGGTGGGCAAGTGCATAGCAACACCACAAGCACCACACAAGCAGCCAATCTAGATGTGGTGACCCTCACAGTCTCAGAGGGACACTTTACATAGGGACAAGTGGCCGCATTACAGGCCCAGGTTACAGTCTACAGGGGACTAACGAGGGGTCACATAAGAGGTGGCCATGTTATAAAGTGCAGGTGGTGGCCCTTCAGGCCCAGATCACAAGTTTTTAAGGGCAAGCACCCACACAGGGGTGGAGCCTAGAGATGGGGGTAGGGTAGCCACCCTATAGTGCATAGGTCATACAGGTTTGTAGGCTAGTTGGCCACTACTTAGGCATAGATTGTGGCCTTACAGGCTTATTATCAGCAGCATAGGCAGGTACGATAGGCACCCCAGTATAGCTAGGCACAGGATCCCATGGTACAGGTACAGGCACAAAGGCCACTATTAGCAAGGCCAAGCAGCACAGAGTCACATAGGGTGATGAGACCCATGGCACCTCCTCAGATAGTGCCTATGGTGAGATTCAGGGATGCCCTAGGTGAGGTGAGGTATTATCAGGATCATTTGGTAGTGGTAGGGATAGATGTCCCTTCATATGTAGAGTACAAGAGCACACATAGGCCTCGAGTGAGAGGACCCGATCCCACACTCATAGTGTGGAGAGCACAGGGGGTGGTGAGCCCATAGACAAGAGTAGGGTGAGGCTACCAGTATATGGAGACCAGCTCCAGGTGAGGGGCCATCATGGTGGTTGAGTTACCGAGGCCCATAGATAGAGGGAGGTGGTTGGTGGGCACCACACAGGAGTGGCAGAGGAGTTGGGAGAGACCGACTTAGATATCTAAGGGGCAGATGAGGGATATCATCATTTTGGATAGTATTGTGATTTTTTTTTATACATACCGGCCTACTGTGCGCTGATGATAGTGAGGTTGTTTATGAGATTTTTTTTTTTTTTGTATACATGATACCGGCCTGCGTGCAAAGATTTTGAGACCTTTGTATTTGTTATATGGTAGATGAGAGATATTTGTATAGATTTTGTAGTCAAGTATATATGTATGGACACTCATATTTGGATGATATATATAGAGATGATGATGTTTTATGGTATGATGTGTATGAGTATATGTAACTTTGATGATGATTTTGTACATGTGATGGAAACTAGGTAAGTTAGGCATGATAGAGTGGAGTGGTGTAGGCATGATTGAGGCAGGTTGATTTAGGCATGGTGGAGTTAGGTTGATTTAGGCATGGTGGAGTCAAGTTGATTTAGGCATGGTGGAGTAGTTGATTTAGGCATGGTCGAGTTGATTTTGGCATTAGGCATGGCATGGTTGAGTTAGGTTGATTTAGGCATGCATGGTTGAGTTAGTTGATTTAGGCATGGTTGAGTTAGGTTGATTTAGGCATGGTTGAGTTAGGTTGATTTAGGCATGGTTGGAGTTAGGTTGATTTAGGCATGGTGAGTTAGGTTGATTTAGGCATGGTTGAGTTAGGTTGATTTAGGCATGGTGGAGTTAGGTTGATTTAGGCATGGTTGAGTTAGGTTGATTTAGGCATGATTGAGTTAGGTTTGTTAGGCATGGTTGAGTCAGTTGATTTAGGCATGGTTGAGTCAGGTTTTATGGTTGATTGAAT
The DNA here is from genome assembly GCA_018340775.1 of Taxus wallichiana var. yunnanensis. Classification (NCBI taxonomy): domain Eukaryota; kingdom Viridiplantae; phylum Streptophyta; class Pinopsida; order Cupressales; family Taxaceae; genus Taxus; species Taxus wallichiana. The sequence goes on along the minus strand of CM031244.1, from coordinate 539,349,346 downwards.
TTCTAATTCATTAATGTGTAATTTGTGATGGTATGGATCATGTTAAGATGATTTGTAGGAAAATGTATGATGATGGTAGAGAAATGGTAGATGTGATGAAATGAATGTGTAAATTATGATGGTAAATATGTTTAGCAATTGTTGCTTGTGTGGTTTAATTTCCAGTTATTGATATAGAAAGGAAACTAACTAGGGTAGAATGAATAGGAAAAGGAAAGGGAAAGGGGGAATTGGTTAGGGTAGAGAGTGGTTGAGCTAACCTCCAAGGGCCCCATGCCCTCAAAGTGTTGCCTACATAGTCCCATGTGAAAAGGGACCTCAAGCCGATGTAGTTCTCCCATAAGCTAGGGAAGATTAGAATGAAGTAGAAGAATGGGTTGGTAAGTGTTAGGCATTGTTGAATGTAGGTCATAGGCATGATTGAGTGTAGGTCATAGGCATGGTTGAGTTTAGGTCATAGGCATGGTTGAGTTTAGGTCACATGCATGGTTGAGTTTAGGTCATAGGCATGGTTGAGTGGTTTTTAAATATAAGTGTCGATAATCTGGTCCTGTATAGGATAATCAATAAGTAATGAGGAAGGTGAATGGTAAGAGGTGGTAAAAGAGCCATGCTTAATTGATAAGAACCCTAAGGAGTCAACCATACCTAAGAGGGGCTTATGAATGTAAGACCCTAAAGGTTGCATAATGGACCATTCTAAGGGTGAAGAAAGTTGCATAATCACAAAATGTCATGTTTGTGGAAAGTCCCTTGAGTAATGAGGGAATTAGGATAAAAAGGAAAGGAGGTGAGAATAGGTGGTTTAGCGTAACTTAGTGTATGACAAGTGTGTCTTTGGAACAAGAAACCCAAGATCAAGAATAGGCAAGTCCATGATGAAAATTTCATCTTTTTCTTCATTTGTTTTGTTTTAATAGATTGATCGATGTGGGAAGTCTATATGGGATGAGTATATTATCTCCTTGAGGTCTTCGTGAAGTTGATCGATGTGGGAAGCTTCTGGATATTTTTATTGAATTTTTGAAATAACTATGATATAGTTGTCCTTCAAGGGAGCAATCTATTTATAGTGGTGGAATTAGAAGTGAAGAGATGTCCCTTTTGAGGGAGTCATCTTTTCTAGAAGTTTGACTCAAGGAGTGGCATCCTTTTTTTTTTTGGACGTTTAAGTCATGGACAAGACTATAGAGGAAGGGTAGGTTCTTGTTGGATGAAAAACCATAGTACACAGGAGTTAACTATGAAAGGGGGTGGTTTTGAGTGATGAATGACCATGGGATTCCATCTTGAAGAAGATGAAAAGTATCCATGAGAATCATGCTATGAGTAGAGCCATGGTACTCATATTGAAGACAAGGCTAAAATGGTGATGGGTAATCACATGATTCTTGTTTAGTCATGGATCTTCAAAATGGGTAATATGGAAGGTGAAAAATGCTCAAGGGATGAGTGATCAATCTGACAGAAAGTGATATAGGACTTGATATCAACAATAAAATGGTCAAAGATGCAAGGCATTAAGGGGCTCAGTTTGGGTTTACCTTTGAGTGAAGACAAATGATAAGCACCTGATCCATAGGCATGGGTAATGATATAGGGTCCAAGCCAATTAGGAGAAAAATTTTCCCCATTTACTTTTCTCCTCTTTGGTTACATGTTGATTTTCCTTTAGGATGAGGTCACCGACCTAAAATTTCATTCGTGAACATGTTTTTCATAGGCACGTTTGATACATTTTTGGTAGATTTGGAGATGGTCAAGAGCATTGAGATGACATTCATCTAATAACTCAAGTTGTGCCAAATGATCTTGGTGAAAGTCATCGTCATTGAGCATGTCTTGTAGTGAGATGTGAGAGAGATGGAATCTGGACTTCGAGAGGTAAGACAACCTCGGTACCATAGACCAGAGAAAAGGGTGTGGCAAGCATAGTCGAAGTGTGAATACTAGTGCGATAAGCCCACAAGGTGAAAGGAATGTGTGTATGCCAATCTTTCCCAAGTATCATTGACTACCTTCATAAGAATTTTGTTCAAGGTTTTATTGGTTGATTGGCTTGACCATTGGTTTGTGGGTAATAAGGTGATGAGAAACTGAGTTGGATGCCAAAAGTGTCACATAGTTTGCGTAGGGTTTTGTTTTTGAATTGTTTTCCATTATCAGTGATGAGGTGGTGAGGAACACCAAAATGAAAAATGATGTGATGGTTGATGAATTCACATATTTTCTCAGCTTTTGTAGAAATGAGGGGAATGGCCTCTACCCATTTAGTGTAATATTTGGTAGTGGTTATGATCCATTGGTGGCATTGTGAAGAATGGGGGTTGATCTCACCGACAAGATCCAAACCCCATTGAGAGAAAGGCCAAAGGTCGTGTGACTGTAAGGCATGACTAGTGTGTGTGTGGAGATTAGCATGTTGTTGGCATTTCACGCAACATTTGACATAATCACAACAGTCATGGTTTAGGTTTGGCCAATAATAGCCTAGGTGAAGAATGTGTTTTGTGACAAGCTAAACCACTAAAGTGACCTCCACAAATTCCATCATGACTTCCTTAATGGTGTAGGAATTTCAGAACTTGTAAGGCATCGTAAGAGAATGTCATCGAAGCCAGCTTGTAAAGGAGACCACCCATGAGGACATAATGGGAGACACTTTTAAGAAAGGCCATTGTCCATTACGAGTGAGATCAGTGGGTAAAATGGAAAGGGAAAGATAGTCTGCATATTGCTTATACCAAAGGTCACGTGGGTCAGGGGAAATGGTTCCAATGGAGTAAACTTCACGAGGTAAATAAGAGGGTGATTGTAGCCTTTGTATGGTGACAAATATTTTAGAGTCAAGTGGGTGAAGTAGGTATCTGAGAAGCCAAGCAGGCCATGGTATCCACAAATTTATTGGTAGAACGTGGGGTGGTTTGAAGTGTATAATGGTCAAAGGTGGTCAAAAGTATGTCTACGTGTTGCTTATACTTTTGAAGGATCTCATTATGACACTGGTATATACCATTGACTTGGTTTATGACCAACTGAGAATCACCAAAGATATTGATTGTCTTAACATCTAAGGCATAAGCAGCCTGGAGACCCAATACGAGTGCTTCGTATTCACAATATTGTTTGTACAATCAAAATTGAGTTTGAAAGACAAAGGCATAGGTTCACCATCAAGAGGAATGAGGATAACACCAGCCACCCCCACGCTGACACTTGGAGCCATCGAAGAAGAGTGTCATTTGGTAAGTGGGTTCATCCAGGAAAGGGTAGCTATAGACTCATCTGGGAATCAAAGTTAGATGGATGATTCCCAAAAATAGGTGCATTGGCCAGTTGGTCAATGATAGCCTAGCCCTTGATGGAATTTTGATGAATGAATTTGAGGTCAAGGTCAGCAAGAAGCATAAGCCAATGTGACACATTGATGTTGATAGGGTTTGGCATACATATAGTGCAATGGGTCAGTATTAGTAATGATGAAGGTTTTGTGATTGAGTAGGTAATGGCGGAGTTTGGTGGTGATGAAAACTAAGGCTAAGAAGATTTTTTTGGTGTGGGTATATCTAGTTTCGTAGTCAAGAAGGGTACTTATGTAATAAACCACTTTCTCTCTTGTGTTGCTCGTCATGATGAGAGAGCATGACACCTAAAGAATGGTCAAGTGGCAGAAATATATAGGTAAAAGGGCTGGTCATCCTTAGGAGGAATGAGCACTGTGTGTTGAAGGAGGTATTGTTTTAATGCCTCAAAGGCTTTTATGGCATTCATCATCCCATTTGAATGAAACATCTTTCTTGAGAAGATGATGAAATGGTTGACAATGGTTGGAAAGCTATGAGATAAAATGATGAATAGATTGCAACTTTCCTTGTAGGCTTTTGAAGTTGATGGAGATTAGTGGGTGGAGGCATTTCTAGAATAGCCTTGACTTTAGTAGGATCGACTTCTATGCCACACAAAGAAATGATGAAACCTAGGAGTTTTCTGGAAAGTACCACAAAGATGCACTTCTTTGGTTGAAGACGCACACAATACTTGATGAGATGGTCAAAGATGACTTTAAGGATGGACAAGTGTTTGGTTTGATGTTTAGATTTGGCTAGAAGATCATCTACGTAATCTTCCAGTATGTGATGCATGATGTCATGGAAGATGTAAGTCATGGCTCGCTGATATGTAGCACCAGTGTTTTTGAGGCCAAAAGGCATGACTCGATAGAAAAAGTTCCCCAAGGGGTGATGAAAGTAGTCTTGTGTTGATCTTCTGGAGCTAGTAATATTTGATTGTAGCCCGAGAAACCATCCATGAGTGATAACATTTCATGGCAGTGGTGAGATCAACTAGTTGGTCGATGCCCGGTAGGGGAAATCATCTTTGGGACAAGTGAGGTTGAGGTCATGGAAGTCCATGCAAATGTGGAGTCCCCCTATCACCTTTGTGATAGGAATGATGTTAGAAATCCATTGGGGATAGTCAATGGGTAGAATGAAGGAAACCAGAGAGAAGGTGCTGAAGCTCTTCTTTGACTAGAAGAGCAATGTGAGGATGCATTTTTCGTAGCTTTTGTTTGATGGGTTTGGCATCAGGAATGGTTATGATATTGTGGACCATGATTTTTGGGTCAATACCGGGCATATCGGCATAGGACCAAGAAAAATGTTGCTATGGTCCAAAGGAAAGAGGTGAAGGCTTCATGTTTAGTAGCATCTAAGGATTGGCCGATCTTTAGAATGTGTGGGTCATCCTGAGTGTTAATGTTGATTTTGATGGTCGATTCATTCAACATGGTTTGTGTCTAGAGGGTAATGACCGATGAATATAAGAGTCTTCCACACCAAGGTAGGTGAGGATGGACTCATCATCCTGACATTGAATGATGTTAATAGAAGGTGTATCATCATCGATCATGTTAGGATATAGAATGGGAGAGAAGAGGGAGCTTCACCATCACGTTGATAGGTCAGTGGTCCCAGGAAATGGTGTTTATGAAAAAAAAGTTAGGAGGAATAGATTCGGGATCTATGGACTCGTGGGTGAAGATGGTAATGTGGGTGAATGAGATGGGGAAGATTTCCCATCTGATGAGGATGAGGTGACATGAACCTTCTTGGAAGGTGGAGCATCAAAACCAATGCCACTATGGTCATTGTGTTTATGAGAGGTACAAGAAATGACAAGTATGGTGGCCCTATTTGTAAAATGAAGCCAAATCCTTTCCACGTGCACCGGTGGAGGAAAGTGTGAGTGAAGTGGTGGTTAGTGAGGGAGTGTAGGTCGGATGAAAATGGTTGGGTTTGGGATGGAGGTTTGGGTTTATAGGTGGCCATATCAAGTCCCCCATACATTAGATTAGTGCGAAGGTGGGGAGGACCATAAGGAAAAACCTCACCTATGTGGATGTCATAACTGGGGTGTTGGCGTAGGTTCCCATACTCTTGCGGGGTGAGGAAGGTGTCGATATTGTATAGGTGGTATTCCCCCAGAGTGAGGCATTGAAAAACACCTTCTAAGGGATCAGTAGTTGGTATGTGGGTAGCGGGGATGGATGGCTCTGCTAGATGATGGGGAAACATGTGAGTCAAGTGAGTAGAGGCTGTAGCTGTAGTGGGGATAGCAAGGTTAGATGTAGAAGAGGTGGTGGTAGTTTGGTGGATGGGCTTAGTAGGTGAAGGTGAAGTAGGGATAGTGGTAGATGCCTTGACTAGTACAAGCACATCATTGGGATAGTATAGCATGTTACAGTCTTGAAAGGTGATGGGTCGGCAGGGATGGTGTAATTATGTCCCTCGTGTTCAAATTTGAGGCGGTGTAAATTCAAAGGGACACAACCCATGGCATGGATCCAAGGTCGGCCAAGAGCAACAAGTTATATTGGAACTCCCCTTCTAGGACATAGAAAGTTTTAGGATAGTGTGGGGACCCACATGGACATGGAGAACAATGGTACCAAGGTAGAGGTCATGGCATCATTGAAGGACTGCAACATAACTGGGTTACCATGCATGTAATTGGTAGGTATTCACATTTGGTCATATGCATGGGAGGAGATGATGTTAATACTAGCACCACCATCGATCATAACATGTCGTATGTGTATATTATCGATAAAGATGAGATGAAAAGAGTGGGGTTGGGGTCGTCAGACTGGAAGGGAGTGATCTCTTCATCTGAAAAGATGAGGGGGACTTACTTGGTGAGTAGGTGGAGGTGTAGAGGAAGGTGATGACTTAGTGAGAGAGGAAACGTGGTGAGGGGTAATGATGGAGGCTATAGGTGTGGGGTCATTTGGTAAAACTTCAATAGATTGAAGGACCTCCATGAGGGCTTGATGATGTGACTCAGAGGTTTGGACGAGGTCATATAAAGACATTTTGAGAGGGGATTGATGTAGTTGTTTAAGCATTGTGTGATGTGTGACCCCATGGAAATAGGATATGTAGGACCTCGAATGGTGACTTTGGGTATGGGTGATGGATGGTATGTTGGGTATAGGGTTGGTTGATGGGCAGTTGCCTTTTCCTTTCCCTTGTCTTTTTGAGCATGGGTGGTAATGTGAACCATGTTAATTTGAGGGGAGGTGGAGGAAGAGGGTGTGTCATGGAAGGTATAGTGGCATGAGGGACAAAACCCTAGTGGGGGATAATCCTTGTGAAATGAGTAGGGCACATTGGCATTTGGGTGGTGGTTTGGCCAACTCTCTTATACGGACCATATTAATCTTGAATCTGGGGGTGGATCAAAAAGTTTGCGGGGGTGGAGATATTGGTCAGCTGAGTAGGTAATGGAAGAGGCTCTGGGGAAATTGGTGAAGGTGAAATGGGGTCCTCATCAAGAAGATCATCATCATCAAAATTTTCTTTGGGAGGACATAATTGGACAAGAGTGGTTTTTAAAGCCTTACAGTTCTCTACATCGTGTCCGCACACACATGATGGTAGGCAAAAATTTTAGTTTCATCAAACCCTTTTGGTTTGGGTTTGAGTGGGTCGTAAGGTCTAAGAGGTGGTAATGTGATGACAAAATTTTGAGGAGATTGGTTAAGATTTTGGCGTAGGACCCTACTAGTGGATCACAATGGGAGGTGAATGTGGGTTTGGGTACAGTGTATGGCTGATTGTGGAGGAAGAGGCTTTACAGGAGGGGGAATGGTTTGGTTTACTAGTTTGGTGTGTGGAGTGGTCTTAGGTCTTGGTTGCATCTGCTTGGGTATGGGCATGGTAGAAGAGCTAGCGATGGAAGGTTTGGTTGGTTTAACTACCTTATTGAGGGTAATGGATTTTTATCTTTAGGTTGCCCTTTTTGGGAAAAGGTGACATGGGTGTATGAGATGTGGAGGGAAAAGTAGATGGTGGAAGAGGATGGGTTACCCATGGGGGTAACCGAGGTGTTGTGGAGGTGGTGGTGTAGAGGTTGGGTAGAAGGTGTGAGTGAAAGAAGAGAAAAGTGTCATGGGTAGTGAAGAAGTTATGGGTAGTGGAGGTATGGGTGGTAAGAAGGTTATGGGTGAGGGAAGAAGTTGTGTGGATCACTTGGGTATATTAGAGGTTTGTGATGAGGAGATGGGTTGTTGTGTTCTTGGTTTTCCAGTGGAGGATGGGGTTGCTTGGCTAGGGTCGAGGGGTGAGGTCCTAGGATGGACGGAAAGGGGTGAAGGTGATAATGGTGTGGTAGGTGAGGTTGGTGTATGAGGCCTAGGAGGTTGGATCTTCTTTTTAGGGGCTGAGGTAAGTTTAGTGTTAGTTTTGGAAGATGTGGCTAAATCTAATTTGATGGGTGGGTGAGTAAGGCTAGCTGTTGGTATGACCCCTAAGGTAGTAATAGGTTTAGGTAAGGGAGATGATATAGGTGTGGGTAGGTGTTTGGGTGTAGATGTATGTTGGGTTATGGGTAGAGGTGTGAGTTGGGCCATGGGTGGTGATGTGGAAGGTGTTGCAATAGTCATGGTTGTGTTTGTTTTGGTTACTGAAACACTTTTGGGTAGATAGTGGAGGTGTCGGTGAGTGACAACTACATTTGGGTTGAAACAAGAAGTAGAAGGTGTCCCCAAAGTAAGGCTCTATCAACATAGTCCAGGTGATTGGCCAAGCATGAAAATGGTACTGTTATGTAAGTGGGGCCGATGTGGATCGAGTAGCGATCCCATGAAATGTGTTTGAGATACAAGGAAATGGCTAGCCTCAGACTCTATGGGTAAGAGAGCCGAAAGCAGATCAGTGGGATCTTGAAGTTCGATGGTGAATGGTCATCTAAAGGAAATGGTATTTCTATAGGATCCTCCTCTATGGGTAGAGGAGAGGATGGGCCAGATGAGGTTGACTCTCCTTGTGATGGTGTAGGTTGTGGACATGTATCTCCTATGAGTAGGAGAGGTGCCACGATGATATTGCTCAAAAATTTGAGGGGTCAAAGGTGGCATGCTAATTATAGGCTCTTCCATGGGTGAAGGAGAAAATGAAGGGGGTTCCTCTATGGGTGGAGGAGTAGATGAAATAGGTTCTTGTGTAGGTAGGGGAGCTGGGCTAAGATTTCATCTATGGAAGGAACATGAGGCAATTGGGAAGAAGCAATGGTATGTCATCAAAAATAGCATGGACCTCGTGGACATTGCTATCATTATTTGAAGTGTCACCAGCTTGGTTGGAAGAAGGGGCATGATTAGGAAATGGATTCTTGAAGATATGTAGGTTTTGGTTAGTGGGTGCATTTGGGCTATCCAAGACTAGATCTCCATTGTCTAACATTTCTTGGATGATATTCTTGAAGGTGATGTAGTTATTGTCATTATGACCTTTGACATGATGATAGTTACAAAATTCATGTTCCTTATACCATGCGGGCATGGGTGCTCAAGGTCAAAACCAATATGTGGTTTTATAGGTGGAAGGGTAATGGCACCAGCCTTAACAAGATTTTCCAAAATAGAAGAATAAGATTCTCCTATCGAAGTGTACTTTTGTTGTTCTCATCTGAACTGGAAAGCTTGGATGGGAGAGAGATTAGAGGAGGTTTGGTTGGGTTTGATTGATGAGGGGGCCAGCCTTGAGAACTATGGTGTTGGTAGATCCTTTGGATTTTGAATAGTTGTTTTGGGGTTTGAAGATGAAGAAGCATCATTTGATTTGAACGTGATGTTCTTGTTATGAAGTTGAATTTTTTTTCTTTGATAGCACAAATTTCCAATTTTTGTGCCATGGTGAATGCCTCATCAAAAGTGTGAAATTTTACACCTGTAGGGTTGGTGAGATGTGTCTAGCACAAGCCCAAGTAAACAACTCTATGAGTTCAGTTTGAGGTAATTGAAATGTGAGTTGGTTAATTAGGTTGTGCCAATGAGTGAAACAAAGTCAGCGATAGACTCATCATCATACTATTGTGTGGAATAAAGATCAGTCATGGTAACCTTCTTAACAATGTTGATGGAGAAGTGATCTAAGAAGGCTTGGGCTACTTGATTAAATGAGTAGATGGAGTGTCTTGGTAGCCCACTATACTAGTCCAATGCAGGTCCTGTCAGGGACATCGGGAAGGTTCGTAGGAGTAAAGTGTCATCATGGGTGATCAGGTAACACCCATGTTTGAAAGACCACAAATGTTGTTGCGGGTCTTCTTTACTATTGAAATGGTTGAATTTTGGCATTTCCCAATGTATATGGTATGGGTGAATAGGGATGGATGGATGAATGGGCTCATTATAGATTTCATCATAGGTGAGAGAATTGTGTGAGCCCGAAACCGATGCTTCTAGTGTCTACATCCTTTCCATCATCAATTTGATGAGGTCATTGGTAGGTTGTGATGGAAGGGCACCTCTGTGGCATAAGGGGTTGGTATTGAACCTGTGATGTGGGTGGCATTCCATTGTATGGTGATGCCGAATAGGGAGGTTGAGAATAGGGGACCGACATAGAGGGCATATATCAGAATGGGTGATAGATGAGATAGGGGTTGTTGATAGTATGTGTATGTAGGTGGGATGGTCAGTAGTGACTCTAGTAGTGATTGGGGGTAGTGTTTGTGGGATGGAGAGGACAAGATTTTGGAATGGAGTAGGGGTCACCGACACCATGGGTGGTTGTGTTATAATGGGTATTTGTGAGACAATGGGTGTGGATGGGGTTATGGTCTGGTTGGTCAATGAGGGGACAACAGATACTACAGGTGTGACTGATACTGCAGACACAAGTGGTCATAATAGGTATGGGTCCTAGTTGTGAAACCACTGGGGGTGAAGTAGGTGAAGGTAATGCCACATTATTAGGGGCTGATGTAGAAGTGGGAATAAGGGTAGGAGAGATGGATACAGGCATGCCATATATCAACTGACCCGAGGAGTCCTGGGTGGAAGAGTGGGAAAGGTAGAACTGTAAGGCCATGGGATTTTGATCAAGGAGTCATGAAAATTCTCTCATCACCTATGGAAATGGTGGTAGGTAGGGTTGGATCCATGGGTGACAGGACAAAGGGTGGTGAAGGACTAGGTGGGAGTGGTTGATGACTTGCGTGAAATGTAAGAGCATTAGCTTGATTGTGAGTCAACACCATGTGAATGAATGTATATCAGGTGATGTTGTATCCTGCAGTGACACAGGGAGTAGTGAGAATGAAGAAAATAGGTGTCTATAGGTGGATTTGGGTAATATATCAGTTGATATTTAGTACAAGGTAACCGACGTTGGTTAAGGATGACCGATGCGATGTCGGTTAGGGGTAACCGAGGTTAGTTATTGTGAGACAGGAACAATTTTATCAAATGAGGAAAAGACTAGTGATGGTTAGATGAACAAGTTGTATGATGATGGTTTATCAAATCCTAGAGAGTATAGAGACTCACAGGAACTCTGACAACAAAGAAAATGAAATAAGGGTTCTTTAGGAAATTTAACCCAAAAGAACAAAAAATGATGCTAGTTAAGAAAAAATCGATGTCGGTCAAGGGTAACGATGTCAAGTTACTTGTGAAAATTGGAAAATGTAAAAAATGGATTGTTGTGAATCTTAGTGAGATAAATAACCAACCCAGAGGTCTGGAGATGATGCAATGAAGTCCTGACACACTCAGAAGAAGTCAGAATACTCCAACTGTGATTGTGGAGTGTGTAAGGCAACAAAATGGAAAAATGGAGAAGCGTATCCTCACACCTCAAAATACACATCAATCAAACACTAAAAACATGTACCTAACAAGTGATTTTTAATGTGTTGAGCTTATGCTATTTAGAAGACTGACTCATGAATTTAGAATAGATTTTTTGGTGAGGAAGGCTTCCTATGAAGAAGGATATCTAAAAGGAGAGGTTTTAGGTATGTTATGATGGGGGCGGGCCATCCTCTGAGATAATGACTCGACAGAGGTAATGAGCTGGGGAGTACCTACCAATCTGATCATGTGATCATGGATAGGTGTTCCAGGTAAGATGTTGTTTAAGAAAGATGTGTATATTTCAATTTTTGTGTAGTTTGGTAAGGAGAGAGAGAGAGAGAGAGAGAGAGAGAATGTGCTTTCTATGATTCTTTGTGTCAACCATCAGCTAGGCATGACTTCCAGCATATAGGTTGCCCTCATTTTAATGTGAGCTAAATGCACAAATCAGAATGTAATGCAACCAATTTTAAGCCCAAATCAAAAATATTACATTCGATGAAGCAAATGATGAATAGGAGAGGGTATGCTCTTTCACTAAATGTAGAAAGCAAGAAAGAAGAATGATTCCTTTTAAATGCACCAAGAGAAATGTTTCTTTTAGAGAAATTAGAAAGAAGAGAGGATTACTAGGGAAGAAAATTACTATGTAAGCCTTTTAAAGGGAAACAAACACACAAATTTTCCTAGAAATGAAGAAAATGCAATAGAACCCCGATGGGTCCCACCGGGCATGCCAAAATGTTTCACCATTTTCTTTACGTTTTTTGAATGATGAAACAGATAGGGTTATGGGCTAGGAGGAATACCTGTTAAATGGGTTGGTTGGAGGTTGATGCACGTTCTGACTTCTTGACCCAATGCCGATTGTGAGAGCTTCCTTTTGGCTAGGAGGAACTACCTGTAATAGAAAACAAGACCACAAAAGAGAAGTTAAATGATATATGACAGTGGACTACCTAGCGTATGCTAGTTCCAGGAAGTGTGATACTTCCTAGATGGTTGTCAATCCATTATTTAAAACAAATTAATGTGAGAAATAAGTAAATTCCTACTATAGTTGATATGATTTAGGTATCTCATTCAAGTACAATAAGAAAATCCAATCACAACAGGCTAGGCTATAGTTGGATCTAAAGGATGAGGTGACTGTCAAGGTCTTGGGGACTAGTCAGGGTCGATTCTAGGTTGTTTAGGTCAATTGGTAGGAGGTTGTTTGGCTCTGTTCTTGGGTAGGGTATAAAACACAGAGACCGACATCTGTTATGGTATGACCGGTGATGGTTTATGTAGAACCGATGATGGTTATGGGTAACCGGCGTCGGTAAGGTTGGGGTGTATGAAACTCAAAGAGATCTGATTGCAAGGTTTGATCTGGGATTTGATAGAGATGGTAGGGTGGATAAGGAGGTTTATAGAAGTCTCAGGTGTATTCAAGGGATGAACAACAAGGTGAGGATGGGTGATTTGGTGGTGTGGGTAAGGAAAATTGGGTTTAGTTACGGGTTGAAGGGATAGAAGAATGAGCATGCAAAGTGTAGATTAATAACAGGAGTAACAAAAGCTACTAACTAAAATAACAATGTTGGTTAGGGATACACTTACTGTGATGCAGACTGGATGGTTGAATGGTAATGGTAGTTGATCAGAAGGATGGTATTTGGTACCGTAGTAGTGAATCCTGGAATGCTTCCGTGAGTGCAATGCTTTTGGATTTGTCCTGGTGTTGGTTGTGAATGTCTGGATGCGTGAAAGGATGTTGGTTTTGCTTGCATGCAGCTCTGATCTCTCTCCTCTGGTAGTCAGAAATGTGCCAACCTCTCAAACAAGGTTGTTAAGGTGAATAAATGGTAACCGATGATGGTTCCATCTTGATCGCATCATTTTAGGTCTGATCGGCGTCGGTTAAGGTGGGATTCCCTAGGTTTACTAAAATGGGTAGATCTTTCTAATTTCTTGGGCCAAGTTGGTTTTTTTTCGAGATATAAATGGAAGCTTTCCTTTAATGAGTGGAATGTGGTTAGAGAAATCTTAGGCATTGATTTTAGGGTTTAAATCTTAGCTCATTAAGGCAAGTCTTAGTCTTAGTTTATGGAAACATGCCAAGAATAGGTCTAGGTGAGGTGGCTGGATGAGGTGTCTAGGTGAGGTGGAAATTAGGTCAATTAAATAATTAAATAATGTATATTGTGAGGATGGGTATTAATTTAATTAATTTAATTAAACTAATATTAATGTGGGGTGACAACAAAGGTGATTGTTGAGAACTCAAGTGTGATTAATAAGATTCAAGGCCTAATTTAGGCCTACTATAATCTTGACTGATATATTCGTGGGGTGTATGAAAACACGAGAATAATGGGAGAGGAAGAAGATGGAACAATAGAAAAGAGATTAACAATGGAAACAAGAAGAAACTATTCCTTCACATTAGGTTCACTAGAATTCATACACATGAAAATTGACATGGGATTCCTTGTGTACTCAAATTCCCGAGGTCATGTCAAGACAACCAAAATGTGGAAGACGATATGGGAGTGAGATAGGTATAACAGGTAGATGTGGAATAGATGGGGATGATAATGAATCAAGGTTCTAGGACCGAGCTAAACGCAATCAATCAACTTGCAAGTAATGAAATTTCTCATCAAGTGTGGAAAACTATCATCTAACCCTTGTGAGTGTGATGTTACAATCGAGGATAATTATTGTGCACAATTCCCAATCTATGTCCATTAGGCTGAAAATACCTCAACCTAGTTGTCGGACTCATGGAAATTGTCTATTCATCTCTAAATACTCTTCTCCATAGAGGGTCATGCGTGAACAAAAATGAAGGACACGAAGAGAAAAATAAGGGTTCGGGCATCTGGATCAATTTGCTTAGTCACCCAAAATTTCTCAACCACAGCTTAATTGTTCATTAAGGGCATCTAGCTGCATAATGATCCGAGGGGGTAAAGGAGTATATTGGAAAACTAGTGCTCATAAACCCAAATCTATATCTCCTTGATATCAATCTATGCCTGGTGGATGGATAATTGGCTCAAATATCCTCCTACGAGGTTGGGTCGGACCAAGAATGGTCATGTGGGAACACCAACTCATGAGTGAGGTAAATAAGGCCATGGAACTAGTCAAAAGGGGATAAGGACTATGAACTGGTAGCTTAAACCTCTAATAACTAATTTTTTGTTTTGTTTTAATTTTAATAAATTACTTTAAACTTCCAATTTTAAATAAACAATGTAAAAGGAACCTAATTTAAATAAAATACAATTGTTTTCCCCTTTTAATTAATTAGATCACCTTTACTATTATTTAAATAAAATAAGCACATCTACTTATTCTAATTCTTTTTTTAATGTTTTTGACCAATATTTTTGAAAAAGAAAACAATTAAAGCAATTAAACTTCTAATATTTTTGTTTTTTCAGGAATAATTAAAAGAAATGAAGAGCTACCTCTATAGACACGGGAATTAAAAGAAATAGAATTTACAATTATTTCTAAATTAAAATAAATTTACTGATTACTTCTTAAATTAACATAAATCTAAAACAAGGATTAACTCGGGTCTAGCTTTTCCTTTAATGTGGGTTTTTGCATGAATACTAAAATAATAGGAAAACTACTAGGAAGATATTATCTATTACGATAATTTCTTCGAGCTAGTTTCTACCTTAGGCTCCCGTAAAGAGAAATCTTCTCATAATTAATTTTCTTCTTTATTGTATAACCTCCCTAGAAAATGTTTTTTTAAATCATACATAATAAAATAGTAATGAAGAAATAAAATATGGGTATTTCTTCTTCTTCCTCCAACCAATTTCCCATGCAAATACACGGAAATAAGTTGGGAAGAGGATATCAAGGGAATAATTATTTTGAAAATGAATACTAAAACACATGGGAAGTGATAATATCTTCCCCTTCTAATTAATTTGAATACACAACTTCTTCTACTTATAACAAGTAATGATTATATTAAAACTTCAAAGAAATGAATACAACTCCAACCTAGTTACTACAGTGTTGTGGTAGCTTTTTCCAAAGGTTTGGTGCATCTGATGTCTCCTCAACTTCAATCCCCTTCCAATGTATGAGTTCTAATTGATCTAGGAAGGAAAAATGGTGAATGACAACAAGAAAATAAAGAAATTGAATGTGGTTGGCTTTGTGCAAAGAAGATGACTGGAATGTGAGCAGTAAGGAAGAACATAGTAGAGAACTAGCTATCTATGTAATCCCTCTCCAAAATCTAACAACATAACACTTCTCAAAAATTATCAAATTCCCAACCCATGATATGAATGAAAATATCATTTTTATAAGTTGTTAGAGGAGAAGATGTCAAGAACACATGTCAATCAAGAAACAATGACTTAGCTTAGGGAGGAAAAATCAACATACTATATTTAGTAAAAGAGGAAGAGGAACTCAAGACCAATCCAACAAGCCTAAAATTAGCCAATTTGACCTAGAAACATGAGAGAAAATCACATCAAAATTAAAAACACATTCAAAAATACATGTTTTAATTTTTGTTAGAAGGTATTAGGACCGCCCTATTTCCATAGGGCGGTTATGCAACCACCATTCTAGCAAAAGGGAGGTCTGCACAACCTGTCACTAGTATAGGAAAACAAAGTTAAAAACTAGTTTATAAGTCAAACGAAGCTTTTAACTTGAAGGAGAAGACTGGATTGAGCCATAAAAGGGAGTGGGAAGGAGAGATAAAGGGATCTAGATCTCATCTTTACCTTAGATGGATTTTTTTATCATTGGAGATGTGTCATATTTTATGTGTTACATCACATAATTTTTAGGTGTGTATAGTTCTCCCATTTCTCGCTCGTAAAACTCGCCATGACCACCAAACCATTTCAAAAAGGTTAAAATGATGTTTGAATGCCCAGATTGAACTATTCCAAATTTCCTCAAATTTTTGGATTTCCCCCTAGAAAAATTTTATTTCCAAGTTTCACAATAACTCTCAAAATTTATGCCAAGAAGATATGCTCATGAAAATTTCCAACTTGAGTTCTTAGAATGTAATTGATGTAAACTAGACTTTAGATGAACTAGGATGAAAATTAGTTAAAATAATTGCTTTTGAACCAATGTACCTAAAAAGGCTTCATAATGTAATTATAAAGGTACTTCTTCCCTATTTATATCTCTATCTCTCAAGTTCAAATTTTGGACTCTCTCTATCTGCCTCTACTGGAGAAAAATGTTTGTAACTTTGTGCACATTTTTATTCTCCTTTATATAGAATACAATGTTTTTCTCATTATTGCATTCATGGTCTCTAGTTTTAAATTATGTTATTTTATTTATGATTGGATGATATCATTGATGTTGTTTTTCCTTCGTGGTGTGTTTCGATGCTCGGATATTCAAACTTTGTGTTGGTTGTCAAGGTAAGTGGACTTTATTCCATATTCATGCATTCCAAAGGTGATAGAGACTTTTTTTTTGTAGCTTTGCACTCATCATTGTATTATGCCCTTCCTACAAGGTAGAGATTTTTTTGTGTGTATATGTTCTAGATATCTTAACAGTTCTTTGATTCTATTATATTGTAGATTTCTCACCTCTTCCCTTTTTCTCTCTTTCTTTTTCTTTCCCAATTTTTTTCCCTTTTGTGCTTTTTGGTTAAAAGTACACAAAATACAAAAACTCCCATCATACGAGGAAATTCCCTCTCAAATGTAGAATGAAACCCTGTCGATAGGTGACATTCCCTAAGCTGTTGTTGATTTTATAAAGCACTTCCATTGGGCGAATCAAGAATTTAAAGTGACATAAAATCTAACAAACAACACCTAAGCAAGTTAGAGAGAAATTAAAGTCATTACCATTTTTCGTAGTTGGCTCACTAAGCTCCACGTGAGATCCTAATGCCTTTTTATACCGCTATAAATTAGTGTTTAGATGCGGGAAGATACTTAATCATGCCCAAACCTTACAGAATGCATTACATTGTTCCATGCAAGCTAAAACCTTCCACATAAAGGCTTTGTAATTTTTGTTTTCCTTTACAAGCTTCACATCATTTTGTATGAAATGGCTAATGAAAATGCTCCATGTCTTGATGGCTTTCCCTGTGATTTTTATAAATCCACTTGATATTTTTTGGGCAGACTTGCTTCATGTTTATAACAAATCTTTGTAGGAAAATTCCTTATGAAATATATCAACCAAAGAAAAAGTAAGCTTTCTCATAAATTTGTAGATCAAAAGCTCACTATTTGGATGTTGGAAGTGTATAAGGGTCAAAAATCTAACTTAGATGTATTTTGAAATTGTTGTATATTCCACATTGCCTAAGTTATATGCATAACACAAATAGACAAAGTCGGGGATATATAATGTGCTCTGTAAGTACATGTAGAGAATGTGAAGATCCTCTTCTAGTAGGAAATGGAAGAATAAGGGATTAGTAACCCAAAATTCACCTTGAAATGTATAGAACAATGTAAAGGTTTATGCACATAAAAGTAGGCTAAATTAACAATTAGAAACTAACACCAAGTAGTTCCTATAACTAAGCTAATTCAACATAAACATCATGATAAAGCTATGTAAGGGAAAAAGTTAATCAATGCATCTAAATTAAACTTTGAAACACTAAGCCATCCCTTGTTATTTTTTATGGGATTTCTAAATTGTAATTTTTCCTATAAGTGAACTATTCGTGAGCCCGAGCGATGAAAGGAAGTTTATCTCCATGAAGAGGAAAGGATCTCACCAATATGGCTTAGTGGCCATGTTTAGATCTTCCTTTACTACTCTTTGCAAGTAGATGAAATGGATGTTAGATCAATAATATTTTCAAGGTAGAAATTAAAAGGAAAAATAACCAAATCATACCAAGCCAAGAACACAAATGCTAATAAAACACCACGATCAATAAGATGAAATTAATTCTCCGTAATAACTTTACATAAAAATTTGCAAAAAAATAAGTGATATCATATATTATTATGGAACTCAATTAAATATAATGATAATGGGCCTTGCTTATAGAGGCAAGGAATAACAATCTAGGAACCATTCAAAGTCGTAGATCAAGCCAAAATCAAGGAAATAATTAGTCATCAAAGAACTACTCATGACTATAGATTTAGGGAGAACTAGATATCAAGAATCTAATCAATACCATAGATCAAGGAAAAACTAAGTCATTTACCATAGATCAAGGATAGAAATATACCTAACAACTAGATAATATCTCCTAATATCTAAATAAGATAAAAGAAATATCCACACACATAAGTGGGTGAGGATAAATACAATAAAGGTAAATAAAGTACCTAGGTGAACATGAACTAAGGTAAATACATACTCTAACACCCCCTCAAGTGAAGCTAGGGACCAAAAATAGAAGTGGCATGTCCATAGTATGGGTCCCAAAACTAGGTATGATGAGGTACTCATGTACAATAACTAGGAAAAAGGGACAACGCAGGTACCCAAAACCAAGAATAACAAAGTAAAGAGAGTACAAACCCGCTACAAGGCATCCCAAGAAGCTCGGCTCAAAAAATCATAAAATTTTGAAGAATTTTGGTGTGCACTATAGTTTGAATCCACGCTCGATCACAAAACTCAAAAATAAACGACACTAGGCTTAACTGAATAGCTCCATACAAGGAGACTGTTAATGGAGTGATGTCGAAAGTGCATGAAAAAAAAAACACCAAACATAATTCAATCCACTTATTGCAAAAAAGTGTTCCACGATCCAAGAACAATAACCAAAGTAAAAGGCAAGGACACAAAATACAAAGTGTCACAATCCAAGAAAAACAATGTAACAAGGTAAGGACACAAAACCCGAAGATGTAATATCAACACCACACATTCCCATATTGTTGAATGGGTGGAGTGGACGCCACAGATCTGTATGAGTTGCCTAAAATTAACTACTAACATTGAAAAAATAATACTAGACTTCACCAAAATAGATCCCCACAAGAGATATTGTCAACACGTCAAAAGTGTCGAAATACTGAGACACAAAATGTCTTAACAAAAAAAAAAAAAGATACACTACACCGCTAAAGAAAATTTCTCAAAACAAGAAGCATTACAATGCGAAGGTATAACAAGTGGAGCAAGAGGCCGAATGGTGGAGGAGCCACGCCCGTAGAGACCTCTCTAATGAGTACCTATGTCGCTACCACATGAATGATCAGATATCCACCCCAAATAAACGTGGATGGATGAAGAAGATGTCTTGATATGACTTGATGCAAAATTCTCAATGGATGCATGCAAAGGAACATCGAATGTGTGTCATGTTGATCATGTTCGATACCTGAAATCTCAAGTTTCTCAAGCTTGAGTGAAGGTGTAGAACTCAAGTGTTGCTCATGATCCTCGTAAAGAGGCAAGCGAACAAAAATATGAGCTCTATCACCGTGTAATCCCAATTGAGTATCTTCTTGAAAACTAGTGTCATGGTGAGAATTCTAATTAACATGTGGAATAGGAAAATAATACCTTGTGAATGTCCGCAATACCTCCGCCAATGAAACCCATAAACGGAGCATGCAAGAACTCAATGTAGTGGTATGCTTCTAAAAAGAGCCATGCATATGAGCAGAAGTAGGATACACAACATGTGCTACTGTAATAGGAACAGATGTGGAATATCATGCAATAGCAAGACTCATAGGATTAAGAGCATCAAGAGCAAGAACAAAGCTCAAAGACTAGTAGATCAATGTCATTGGGTACAAAGAGAAACAACTATATGTGGACTAGGAGCATGGATATGGTTGTCCACAATATGATGATGATGTTGTAGGCTAGCAAGTTTTTTTACAGGGAGTGTATTAGTGTATCCTTATCATGAATGAGTGATTGTAGAAGAGAATTCCACTTCTTGAGTGAACTATTTTCTTCCACAAATTTTACAATATCCTCTTGAAGTCCACACACTTCATAGAATATCATATCATTCTTATAATCCATGATAGATACAAAAATACAACTCTTAAAAGTTTGGGACATCGGGCTCACCGAAATTACGTCCACAATAGATTACAACACTCCTCCATATTTGACACTTTATAATGAGTGTGTATTAAATATGGCACTTTATAATTATAGTGAATTTCTAAAAAAATTAATGTCCAATAGAAAAAGCATGGAAAAATAAGCACTTTTACAAAAACAACTCTCGAAACCGAGTTACTAATCAAAAGATATAAGTTTTTCAATATTATGCTCTATTATTTATTTTAGTTGCCACTAAAACAAAATAAAGCCCTCATATGACCATACCATATGACCAAGGGATAAGGATTTCAATGGCACATCCAACTACTCTTGGTTAAAATTACTATTTCGGTATTGTGTCTAAAATAACTTTACTTTAAAATACCCATAATAGAAATCATGGATTTTCCTAAAATAGTAAAAATGTGCACAATTGCCATGGACCCATCCCAAAAAGGAAAGAAACATCTATCCTAAAACCACCTATTTCACGCCTATCGAGAATAATGCGACACAAAAAAAAACCCAATATAGATCTCCAACATCTACAAAAACCCAAGAATTGATTTTCTAGGTTTTGTTTTGGGCCGACGTGAAATTTGAGGTGAACTCGCTCATGCATCCGCAACAACAACAAAAACAAAAAATGAAAAAAATGACTACCTCTAGAAATGGTCGATTACTACCTCAATCGTAGGGTTTTTCCACCTTTTAGATCCAATGGAATACTTTTTTACAAAAACACGCGCTTGAAAAAAATATGAGCAAATCCCGAATATATAAATATACAAAGAATGCTTGCAAAATGAAATTTACTGAGATGGATCTCAACAACAATCTCCTCGCTCGATACCATAAAAGGAACAATAACCAGATCGTACTAAGCCAAGAGAACACGGATGTTAATCAAACACCATGATCAATAAGATGAAAGTAATTTGCCAAAATAACTTTACATAAACCTTTATAAACAAATGAGCAAAGAATATCATATATTAATATGGAAATCAATTAAATACAATGAGAATGGGCCTTGTTTATATAGGAAAAGAATAACAATCGAGAACTAGTCAAGGTCATAAATAAAGCCATAAATCAAGGAAATAACTAGTCACGTCCATAGATTTAGGAGAGAACTAAACATCAAGGATCTAGTCAATACCATAGATCAAGGAAAGAATTAGTCAATACCATAGATCAATGAAAGAACTATACCTAACAACTAGATAATATCTCATAATATTTAAATAAGATAAAAGAAATATCCACACACATAAGTGGGTGAGGATAAATACAATAAAGGTAAATAAAGTACCTAGGTGAACATGAGCTAAGGTACATACCTACTCTAATGTAAATTCTCTTATCATGTGCATATAATAACACTAGTAAGTGTGATGTAAAGGTGTAAGCTTGGAAGGGATATAATATGCTCTTTATATAGCTTTCCAATTTGGGAGAAGCTAAAAACCTAGATGATGTGGGATACCGATCCGAAAACGGGTGTTTATTTTTTTCACTTTTAAACATTTTCAAGGATTGTTAATTTTTTTAATCAACTTGAAGTATTTTATATTCCAAAAATTGATCAAATACTGATTTAAGACTGAATTCAAACTGAAATTAAGTTTGCAATTTACTCAAAATTCACTGTTTGATCAAAGCCCCAAAAATCATTGTTTCTTGATTTTAATCAATTTTCCAATTTTATCAATTATGATTATAGTTGCATCCATATTCATATTTTGAATTTAACTTACTTGCAAATATTAGAAATTGAAAATAAAATCAGAACACAACACCAAATTGTTTACGGGGTTTGGAATTCCTACGTCCTCGGGTTCGTGATGAACCGATCCATTAATAATGTTTAAAAATGTAAATACAATAACCTTTAAATTAACCAATAATGAATCAAAAACCTGCAAAACTATGTTTCAGACCTTTGAAGGACATTAATGGAGCTCAACCTCTATCCTTCACCTTCCTGATCCACTTGCAAGCAGTGTCTCCCTTTGGTTCTATGCCTTCGTGTGAATTTAAAAGCAAATAACTTTGTCACAAATGCTCTAAATCAGATAAATGATCACATCATTATGATCGTCTCAAAATTTTGAGCAACTTTCATATATAACTTGAGATTTGGAAGTGAGTAGAAGTGCCCCAAAATTGCACTTTTCCAAAACTGCCTCCTTATTCCCTTGACACAGACCTGACACTTGTTTATTACAAATATAAGTGAGCTTTATATATACCACTTACAAGAGGGTGGTGGATTGGTAAGGCCACTTATCTTTTTAGATGAGGTGTTGGGTTCAAATCCCCCTTCTATAGGTTTAGGCGCCCAATTTAGCCATTGACCCCACATTTGGTGGGAAAGGGATAGGATAAGCCTTTAAATAGCTTTTTCTCCACAAAATCCTCCTTATCCCATGGGATTAGGCTTATTCCCATGGAATGGATTAAATAAAATATTATTATTATTATTTTAAATCTAAAGCCACTAAAAACCTACCAAGTGTCACGCCCATAATATGTCATTTGTCCACGTCACAAGTGTGCCACGTCATCATTTGACCACAACTTTGACTATGCATATCTTTCGCATACGAACTCAGATTTGGTCCATTCAAAATTAGAAAGCTTGCAACGAGATCTATACCATGGAACTGATTTTTAAAAAATTACAAGACCATCAATTTTGTCTTGTCGCCAATTTCCATGTGTCACCTTGCCATTGGTCCACTTGTTGACCTGTTGACCAAAGTTGACTTCCATGTTGACTAAACTTTGACCAGGACATAACTTGAGCTCAGAGTGTCCATTTTTCATGTTCTTACAGCCATCGAAAAGCTATCTGAAGTATCTACTACAATGGAATGGTCTAGGGAAGTTTAGGGAAATTTTGACATTGAAAAATATCCCCGATCGATATACGAGATAAAGTAGAATTAGAAAGGGATAAACATGATTAGAAGGGATTAATTAGTGATTAACAACTCATGGGAGTTGGGAGAGGATTTAATTGGGAAGGATTTAATTTAAGCCAAGATCAAGCTTAAGGATTTAATATTAATAAGGAAATATATATAATTTAGAGATTTAAAAGGGATTTAACCAATAAGAAGGTTAATTGATCAAAGATGAGATTAAACGGGCTTAATTAACTAATAAATAGTTAATTAATTAATTAAAAGAGGATCAGTAACTAAGGAAGTGTCATTAGTTGGCATTCGTAATGAAGGAAAGGTTAGCTAATTAACTAATGTCGATAATTGTCCGAAATGAAGGTGAAGATTAGTTAATTAGCAAGAAATCACTAATTATAACGAAAATGATGGGAAAGAGGATAAATTGGAATTTTAAAATTGGGTATTAGGTGTTACACTTTGGTGTGGTTTTATGTAAATGACACCACTTCAAAGGTTAATATAGATTAAATGTTGAAGGAGTAGAGAGAAAAAAATAGGCTTAATTAACTAATAAATAGTTAATTAATTAATTAGAAAAAGATGATAGTAGAAGTAACTGCAGAAATGGAAGTGTCATTAATTGGCATCTAGATTGATTCGAAATGAAGGAAATGTTAGTTAATTAACGATAGTGTCAGTTTTTAGAAGAAAATGGTGATATCGAAATGAAGGTGAAGATTAGTTAATTGTAGCCAACAAAATCACTAATTATAACATGTAACAAAAGTGAAATGATATGGGAAAGAGGATAAATAGTGGAATTTCGTAGTAAACAAAATTACAAACAATTGAGATAATAGGTGTCTACATTTTCCCTCTTTGGTGTGGTTTGACATCGAAGTCTCGTGAAATGACACCACTTCAAAGTAGTAGAACAATTATGAGAAAAGATAATTAAATGTTGAAGGAGAAGAAAAATTAGTAGGATAAATGAGGAGGATGTCCTGTGAATGATTCCCGAGGGTCAATGGGGTGATACCAAGATTTTTTTGAATTTTCAATTTTTTGATTGAAAGAAGATTTTTGAAGGATTTTCTAAATTTTTAGGGTTTTTAAAGTTTTTCAAGTTATGTACATGAAAACAAAGATGAAAATATGCCTTCAAAGTGAGAGGTGATAATTTACAAGGAAAATATCGCACATATATACAATAGTAGGACTAGTAGAATCAAGGCCAAGAGGGTTCGGTTCAACAAGATGATGAACACAAGCCAATGAAGAGATAAGAAGAAGCGAGCATGCCCATAGTGCAAGCTAGAAAAGAAACAAATGATAGATAGAAGTAGAAAAAAATTATTGAAAGGAGATAAAGGTTCTCATGCAAACATCATAATAATATAATATTATACACATGGATGTTCTAAACGAAGCAAAATAATGTGTGTGTATGATACGGATGGATATGGAAAATGTAACAAGACGACTCACAATGAAAAGGTGATCAACCAAAGGCATAAATCATGAGACAATACATAGACTAAATCAAGAGTGTAAATAATGTCCAAATAAAACGGTAATATAATATTCATGTTTGTTCATCGATATCTAATGTGTGCATAGGAAAATTAATTATCTCTTGTAGTGAAGATTTGATAGGAAATAAGTGAAGACAAACTAGCCAATGTGTAGGAATGATTTATTTTGATAGGTGATTTTTGAATGGAGGGTGGAAGGAGAGCCATACATTTCTCCATTGTCAGCCACGTGTCCATAGCCCTAATAGAGATGTATCTGATTCTAGTCACAACATTTCTCTACTGGCAACTATTCATCCATAACCCCGATAGAGATATTGTAAATACCCCTAGAGAGATATTATATATTGATTTGTTTTTTTATTGAATTTTACTTTTTGAAAAGTGTTTCATCTCTCTAGAATGATTTGATGAGGGTTAAGAGCCACATATGGCTTAATTGACGGATGTGGAAGTGATTGTGATGAGATCATTAGCTAGTGTCAACAAGTACACCCAAAATGTCTTTGCAAAATTTTTATTATATGTATGATGGTCATAGGATCTCTAAGAGGCAAGTCTTTCTTTAATTTACTAAGGTGATAATGTTAGCATGATGGTGTATATAGGTATTCAGATTCATTACCAATAGTAAACAACACACGTGCATAAACCAGATCTAATTCTTAGAATATATATAAGATGAACTAAACAATGAATATAACAAGATTTACCATGCAAGAACTATATTCAGTCATGTTCAACACCATTATCCAGCCAATATGAACCATTTTATTAAATACTCTAAAACACAAAAGCTTCTTACATTACATAAGTATCTCCATGAGTCATGCGCGCGACAAAACCAACAACATAACATAACTCTATAATTTGACACACACACACCACAACACACACACAAACCAAACCATGTAAATACATATATATATATGGGGGGAGGGGGACTTTCCTTCACCACCCATGCACTTCTCAAAATAGGTCACATGCTAATAATATCCATGCGCCTTTACAAAAGGATGCACAACATGCAAGTTCTCTTAAGAATAGACTTCCTATAGTTAACTCTGAGTAGAAATCCTATTATTAGCTTAAACTATGCATGGCTCTAGTTGTTTGCTTGTTCCCAAAATACCATTGTGTGGACCGCAAGTCTTCATGTCTTTGTGTTCTCAGCATGTTATCTCCCAAGAATAGCCCTTATCCACAAAATGACTAAGTCTTGAATTCAAAGTGTTTTAGCATGTGCACTTATTCTGTTATTCTTCCTACACCCTCAAATGTGCCTTGCTCCAAGCACATGCATCCTTTATGTGCCTTCACCTTAGAGAAATATGTTATCTACTCAACATTACCCCACACTAAAGTACATTACCACCCCAAGGAAATGGAATTCCTTCTTATGTCTCCAACAATAAAGAATAAGGAATGAAATAATGAATGAAGCACTATACAAAAGAATGAAGTTTACTCTACAGTACCCTCTTCCTCAGGCAAGACTAACTCTAGATATTCATTTTTGAGTTCATCCTCCAAGGTCTTTCAATCACTTAGTGTGCTCCTGTCTTTTCTAGAATGTCTTGTCACTATGGCATCCATTTCATCCTGAGTGATATTTTCCTTTTCATTTTGTAGTACTTGGACAACATGTGCCATACTTGAGACCATTCCCTCCATGGAGTCCATTTTTTGTGCTATAAGTTTCCCAAGTTCATTGATCCTATCTTTGTGTGGATCTTGGGCTCATTGTAAGGGCCTCGCACTTTTTTTTACCAGGGATAACCTCTTTGTGCCCAAGTGTTTTATCCTTCATTTCCTTCAACACTTCATTATCCTCTGCTATAGTTCTGATTCTTATTATGGTGTTTGGCATTGCACACATGTTCAAAGCTTGATCCACTTTCTTTAGCTCATCTTTCAATGTTTGGAGCAAGGCCTCAAAACTTGAAATTTTCCTAACAATGGTAGCCCTTGCTCTTGTTGTTTCTTCTACATAGGATATTTTGGTGCAGCCATAACAATGGGATCTTTATTCAAAACCAGATCCACTAGAGTGCACAAATAATGCATTACAGAGGGAAACTTCTGAGGAACTTTAGACTCCAAATGAGGCCTTACCTTAAGGATATGATCACCAAGTTCCTCAGCCATGCTAACAAAGGCCTCATTCTTTTCCTCTTCTCATTCCTTCTCTTCTTTCAAGCACTTTATCTCTGTAGTCTTATCCTTGTTATCTTCAAGTAGCACTCGAATGGTGGTTGCCTTATCAATGTTCCTCCACGCCACTTCAACAAATACCTTGACCAAGGCATTGCTTACTTGCTCATCAGACATTACAGAGGCTTTGATAGTCATGTGCCTAATCTATGGTTTCTTCTTTACCCAATGCATGAGACACATGACTCTCTTGCACACATCAAAATCTGGTTCATCCATGTGTGTCTGCATGGACCAAGAACAACTACTTTCTAGTCCACATTGGCCTTTTCTAGGTCCATTAACTCCCAGCCATATAAATCCTTTGGCCCTACCATGCTCTGGAACTTGGTGTGAATGATCTTGTTGGAGTCCTCTATGTACCCCATAGCTGAGAGTCACATAGTCCTCACCTTGCCTTTCCTTTCTTTTTCTTCTTTCCCTTGGGAACCCACCAGCGCTAGAATCTGTAGTGGGTCCTTCACCTTCCTATGTGGAGTGAGGCACGCCAGATGGCTCACCCATCTCCTCTTCTATCTCCTTGACCCCCTCTTCATCATCTTTCATTTCCTCATCATGAGGCTCCTATATTTTTGAAGGCAGCACACCATGGTTCCTGGCGCGCACTTTCACTAGACTCATCCTCTTCATCCTCCTTGAGCTTTAACTTTCTCCTCCTCTTCTTCTCAGGTACTTATTTTTGAGGGAGATCCAAGGTGATCTGTGTGGAGGTTGTGATGGCCCCCATGCTCTGAGTCCTTTTCCTTCTAAACACCCTTTTAAATTGGTGTTCCTCATTTATTGGGTCTGCATCTAAGTCTGGTGCATTCTATTTCTAAGTCTTCCTCCTCTTGTTTTTTGGGGAGGAGTAATCTCATGCTCACTTTCCTTAGTGTCTGAGGGCTTCCTCCATCCCCTATGCACTAAACCACCATTGTCCTCCTATTCATCATTCTTCTTCTTCTAATGGTGAAGTGGGATTTTTAGCCACCAAGCTCCCAACTGTATGTTTCCCTTTGGCGGGCCTGGTAGCATAAATTCATTTTCAACATACTTACCATTTTCCATCCTAGGCTTAAGTTGGATATAAATTAGCATGGCCCCACTATCACCAATGGACAAACTGATAGGCCTCATGGTTATATCATCTGATATGAACCTCTCAATATAAGCAGACCTACCTGGGTATGTGTAAGTCTTTCTCAAGGTATGGTAGTCACAGTCTACCTTGTCTGCATTGTAGATTAACCTTCATGCATCGAAAACCTGTGAACTACTACCGCTGGAAGAATCATGTTGTAAAGGTGTAAGGGAGTTTACACTAGGAATCCATGTCCCATCCTTCATTACAAAGCATG
The DNA here is from genome assembly GCA_018340775.1 of Taxus wallichiana var. yunnanensis. NCBI lineage: Eukaryota > Viridiplantae > Streptophyta > Pinopsida > Cupressales > Taxaceae > Taxus > Taxus wallichiana. The sequence continues at coordinate 539,321,190 of CM031244.1, read as the reverse complement.
TAATGTAAAAGTGTTGGTACACAAAAATTGTACCGACTTCCCAACTACTTGATGGAAGCTCCTTAGGAATTCTCCATTCCTCTTCAAAGGCCGCACAAAGTCTGTCATACCACATCTCTGCCCTTTTCTTGAATGGGCCACTCATAGATCCCTCACATAAATACTTCTCAAACCTCTCTGCTAGAGACTTATTCTCTGCAAGATACTCCCAAATCTTGTTCTTTGGCCCATCGGGCACTCCAATTTCAACAAAAACAAGAGATAGAAAAATGGCACCAAATCTTATCTTCTCACCTTTGCACTTCTTCAATGATGGTATTTTACTATGTATCCTACCAAGTTGTAAATTTCTCCTTGTGACATCTTCTTGGAAATGTGTAGCCACATGGTGTTCACTTGTGACCACCTCTCCTGATCATTCAACTTTGTGAGTAAGTGTGTGTGGCCGCACCGCACAACAGGGTACTTCCTTAACTTGTAAATATCCATTCCATGTGGACCCTTTGAGTAACCCAACTCCTGTGGGTGGCCAAATAGCTTCTTTTTCAGATAAGTCACTGGTAATCTCTATCCCTGTTCCCTTCAAACTTGTCAAGCTCATCAATTAAGGGCGTGGTGATCCTCATCCACCACCCAAAAAATAAAATAAGTCCTCATGGACTCTGCTCATAAGCCATTGATATAGTTTCTCAGTTTTCCAAAGTAAGGGAGTTCATATAGCTGCAAGACCCCTACCTTCTTCAACAATTTCTCTCCAACATCATCATAGACATGCATGTCATCGATTGTGCACTTGTTTGTCTTTCTTCTTAACAATGCATCCAAATCTTCCTTGTTATCAGTCATGCGATGATTGTAGTCACTTACCTTTCTCCTGCAAATGTGAGAATCCCAATCACATCCCATGATTACATCCTCTTGGGTACTACATTTTCAAAAAAAACTTATCTTTTGGGGCATCCTTGATCTCCACCTCAGTTTCTACCTTCTTCTTCCCCTTTGTTCCTACTCCAAGTTCTCTCCTTGGTGCCATGGTAAGACAAGGTTGCACCTTTTTACTTCTATCAAGAAAACTCCTGTGCCCTAGCTTGAAATCACATGCCCTAGCTTGAAATCATGCCCTAGCTTCTTCTCAAACCCGGCACTCTATTTCTCCTCTCTACACACCTCTACTTCACTCAAACCCTTCTCCAATGGGGACATAAGCCAATTTCATGCACAAATCTACTCTCCTCACTTGGTTTCACAACTCTCTGCACCTCAACACATCTTGCTTGGCTCTTGGTCACAATTAGCTCACTCAAATACTCATGATTGCAAAGGTAAAAGTGAACCCGCATCACGTCCTTATATAGATTTGGAAAAAGTTATCACATTTATTACTCCTCCACCTACCACCGATCCTCTCATTAATTGACCATTTACCAAATTTTTTGCGTGATACACATGCGTGCCACAACTATAACCTTCTAGCACACCTTTCTACCTTTGGCTACAGACCTCCTTTTGTGCGCTTCCATGTGCCAAAGTACCTCACCATTGTTCCTTCCTCTAAGTAGTTTCTACGGCCACAACTTACCTCGTGTTACACTATGCATTCATTTTTTTCCAACTATGGTCTTCTTTAGGAGAAATTTTCTTTCTAGCAACACCTTTCCATACTATCTACACTTTCTAACAAGAGAAATCACCTACACAAGTATTTCCTTATGCATACCCATGTTTGAATGACAACCACCCCACACTAAGGGTATGTGTCAATCCTCTGTGCATAAAAACACTTTAGATTGTAATCAACTTCCAAGGTGTAAGCACACTTATTATTACAAAAATACTAAACTAAATTGACAAAGCATAATGACGAAGAAGGAAACACATTAAGGAAAAATACAAGTAAGGGAAATCTAATCTAAATGGAAATACTACCTTATTACAAACACCAAGAAGGCTTATTTATAGTAGGGCTTCAACCTACTCCCATTGAAGTAATCGGGTAACCATGTTCCATCAAGTGCCTCTAGCTAGCAAAGTATGATTCAAGTATATGAGTGATAACATACGGTCCCAACCAATGCACCTTAAGCTTTGCATGGGTGGTAGAAACTTTCAAATCATAAAGAAGTACCATCTACCCAACCTCGAGCTTCTTTTCCTTGATGTGTCTGTCATGCCATGCCTTTTTTCCTGGATTTTTCTTACTTCTGACTCCATGTGTTATGTGTGCCTCTCATCTAGTTGTATTAACTTGTCAATTCTCTTCCAATGCTTTCTCATCAGCTAGACCTCCCATGTGCACAATATGCAAAGAAGGTAACATGAATTCCATGGGAAGAACTACTTCTGCATGCCATACACCAACTAAAAGGGTGTTTCCTTATTCAACCTTTTGTAGGTTGTTCTATATGCCCAAAGCATAACAAAAACTTTATCATCCCAATCTTTCCTTCCAACATCACAATTTTTTGTCAAATTCTAGCTCAATATCTTGTTGAAAGCCTCAATAGTCCCATTTTCCTAAGGGTGATAAGGTGTTGTCTTATGGTGTGCAACCATAAATTCATCCAATAATATCCTAATTGTCACATTTAGGAAATGAGTGCCCCTATCACTTGTCAAACTCAAAGGACATCCATACCTGGTAAGAATATTTTCCCACAAGAACCTTGTTGTTGTTATTGTTATACAATCCTTTGTAGGTGTTGCTTCCACCCACCTTGTAAGATAATTTGTACAAGTGATGATATAACACGATCCATTTCTACGTGCGTGTTGGGGAAATAAGACCCACAAAGTCAATTTCCCATTTCTCAAAAGGCTCTGCACTAGTAATAGGCCTCAAAGGCATTTCATCTCTCTTGCCTAGGTTTTCCAAGGTGTTAACAGTGATCACACGCCTTACAATACTCCTTGCAATCCTTGTACAAGGTTTCCCACCATAAACCAACTAGTAAAATCTTGCACGCGGTGGTGTCACCTACATAGTGTCCACTGCAATACCACCATGAGCCTCCTCTATGATTTTTGTGTGCTCATGCTCTAGTACACATCGATGCAATACTTCATCTTGGCCTAGTTTGTATAAGTCACCACTGATCAACATGAAAGGTGTGGAACAAATTGCAAGTTGTTTCTTTTCCAAATCCTTCATTCCTTCGGGTGCCATACTATGTGCGTAAAAAGATAACAATATCCTCTAACTTTGAGGGCACGTGGTTCAACCTATATAACTGTGCATCTAACATTATATCTTCAATACTTTGTGCATCCTCTCTGATTGAATCCTTGATAAGTGGTCTAGGCCATAATTGCTTTTACTGGCTTTACCATAACTATAAAGTCAAACTCTTGGAATAATAAAACCCATCAACATATGCACCCCTATAAAATGGGCTTATTTCACCAAGTATTTCAATTATGTGATTTTTATAGAAAATAAAATGTGTTGCTAACAAGTATTGTATGAACTTATGTAGTGCGTAGATCATTGACAAAGCCTCGCTCCGTAGTTGTATAATTTTGTTCTCGTAAGAGTCAAATTTCTGCTAGCAAAGCAAATAGGATGATCTATAATACCTTCTCCAGGATTGAGCTAGAACTATGCCAATGGCCATGCCAAAGGCATCCACATGTACATGAAAGGGTATATTCCATGAAGGAAAACATAAAATAGGCACCTTAGTAAGCCTCTCCTTCAAGCACTTGAATGTGCACTATTATGGTTCTCCCAATAGAACTTCCCTTTACCTTTTAATAACTCCTCCAAGGGGTGGCAAGCAATCTTAGCATATCCTTTGATAAATTTTCTATAATGCCTGTGTGGCCCAAGAATCCATGCACCTCACTCTGACTTGTGGGTTTCTCCTAAGCCTTAAATGACTACAATCTTAGTTGGATCTACTAACAAACCCTCCTGCAGATGATATTCCCTAACAAGTTCCAAAAGGTGTAGTGAATACACACTTCTTGATATTTAAAGAGATGCTTAACTATCTACACCTCTCAAACATTAACCACAAATTGTCACAATGATCCTTTATAAGCCCATACATGGTCCAATAATCCAAGTAAACCTGCAATAATTTGTGAATAAAATCTTGGAATTCTTGAACCACAATGCACAAAAATATTGTAGGCACATTCTTCAATCCAAAGGGCATCACTGTATGCAAAAACTTCCCATTCAATGGTGAAAGTTTTCTTCTCTTGATCCTCCTTAGCAATTCTTACTTGATGATACCCAGAGAATCCATCTGTAAAAGAGTAAATTTCATGCCCTGCAACGCCTTCTAATATTTCCTCAGTGAATGGTGTAGGGAAAGGATCAATCACACATGTAGCATTCAACTCCATGTAGTCCACACAAATCTTGATTCTTCCATCTTTCTTTATGTTGATTACCATAGGGCTAACCCACTCGATTCCTCTATGGGCTCAATAATGCCAGATTCCAACATCTTGTCAATTTCTTCTTTAACTTTTACGCGTAGGTTAGGGTTCATCCTGTAAGGTCTCTTCCTAACCAAGCGCACACCTTCCTTTAACTTAATTTTCATCTCACCCAAAGATTCATGCACTCCTTTCAACTCATGGTAGCCCCTAGGAAACAAGTCCTAGAAATCACATAACAACTCAATTATCTTAGCCACTTCAGAGTCAGACCAGTAATATCCAATTATGGCCTCCTTAGGTTCAACATCCATGCCAATGTTCACTTTCTTTGTCTTCATAGGTTCATGGTAGGCATGCGCCTTCTCATCCACATTGTCTAAGACCTCGCGTGTACCCTCTAAATGATCTATGTCTAAATTTTCCACTTCTTCATCATCCACCATATAGACCATCTTTCCTTTCTCCTTCTCTAGGCAAGCACGCTCAAGCAGTTCTGCATCTGTCTCATCTACTTCATCAAAATGCACTTCTAGATCTGACTCACCAAATAACTCCTAAATGAGTTCTTCAACCTTTGCACTATCTCCCATGGTCAATCACTTCATAACCTATAATGCCTCTTTCACTAGAGGTTTAGTGGAGAAGTAGTCAAAATTCTGGATCATTCCTACAATCAAGTCTTGCCAATTTCTAGTCTCTCTATGCAGCTCCGCATAAACATACCAAGACGCAGCGCATAGCCTCACAAGGTGAAATAAAGTTTGTGCACCCATAACGAAGGTGGTAAAGCTTCCTACCCCTCTTTCCAGAGTCTCTCACATTGTTGAACATGGTGCTAAATAGGATTATTACCATGATATTCACATATTTGAGTAGGTGCATTACTCCTGAGAAACCGGTTGATAGAGCAATTCTCACTTCTCTCCATTCTATGAGATTATCCCTATGAACCATCCACCAAAGTGTGTCATTGTCTCACAAGGTATACACTAACATATTCCTTCTTTCCACCTGTTCCTTCCATTGTTCTTCCATGGCTCATAGGAATACCTCAAGGTTTCCTTCATCATTGATCGTGGTATTGTGTTGTTGTTTAACCGCCTAACACAACATGGCCTCGATTATGCACGTTTTATACTTCTTACCTCATGCCCAATCATCTTGTAAGTGCCATGTGCCCAATTTTCACATGTAATACTTGTAGTATCACCGATGGACTATCCATCATCATGTTGTTGCAAAATCACAAAGATCCCCGGATGCAAATCAAGGTTCTAAGTTGATGTTTCAAGCATCCAGCAGTGTGATTGCACAACATGGAAACCTCTCTCCAAGTGTGGGACTTGTGAAACTAAGAGAGGAATCTCCAGATTAGAGGCTGGTTCCTCAAACTCCTCTAATTTAGATCTATATTTTGCACAACTACAGAGGTTCGCATCCCGATCCTACTCTAAATCGTAAAGGAGACAGGATAGAAATGCAAAATTGAAACTAACTACAGATGGTGATGCACCAAAAGGAGTGGTGAATATTTTTGTCATGCAAATAGACACAAACCAAAGATTGCAACATAAAACATACACAAAGTTGATAAGATATAATTTAGGATCTCGAAATGAAGCAAATAATACAAACAAAGGATCAAAACCCATTCACAAAGCTTGCATTATCATTTCTAATGTCAAAACCATCGCATTACAACCTCGCAGAGGTAAAAATCATATACAAGCTTTGAAGAGGTCTCGATTCTTGCAACAATCACTTGTTGGAGGTGAAAGAAGAAGATTGCTATGCCAAAAACGTTCCCTTAGAAATGAGCCAAATCGCTTTTACATTACATGGTCGAGCAGGAGAGAGAAAACGCACAAAAACGTGGGCAGCCCATTCCTCATTGATCGCAAATGCATTAAATTAGCATGGAGGACCTTACAAACCCATACCCCGCCATTTTTGACCAAATTGGAGGAGAATGCGACCCACTCAGATTAAATTTGGTCGCCGAAATGTCACTCGCCACGAACACGTGTCAGATCCGTTTTTAACTTTCTCTCTCCAGACTAAACCAAAATTCAAGATTGAACCCTTAAACATGTAGAGAATTTTATAAGCTTTCCAATGATATAAAGAACGTGCAAATCTAAGCTCTGGATTGAAAGATATGGCGATTTGAAGATTTAGGGCACAAAATGGTAAAAATGGGTTTTGAAATTTTTCCCACGCTCCACCACTTGGACGACACGTGTCGGGCACCGATTAGACACAAAATTCTCTCTCCTCTTCCTTTCCATGGGTTTTCCTGAAGATCTTGACTTTTCATAACTTTTGGGAAATTTTCCATTTTTTCCTCAAGCGTCCCCGCCACTGGGACATGTGGCATGATCTCGGTTGGAGGACAAGGGCGCGGGGTCATCCTTCACCTTTTAGTTTTTGGCCAAAAATTTTGCCAAATTCTCTAATTCCTCCCCAAGATCCGCACTCCCCTTCTCCTTAGGACATGTGTCCTCTTTTATTGGCTCGAAAGCCAACGCTTCAAACCTTGCCCCTTTGAAATTTTGGACGTTTTCCTCGTGACACGTGGCGTGTCCCGATTCATCCGCGAGCCTCGCCGGCTCGCGCCCTCGCATCCCTATGTCCCAGCTTGTCCCGAATCTGTCTGGGACAAATTCCTCCAATCTACCCGATTCGGCTTCCCTGTCCCTCTTTGAGGTGAAGACACGTGGCGTGATTTGATTGGCTCTCGCTCCTCGTGTCCGCCATGTACTTCTCGGCCCGGTTGTCCTGGGATGCCGGGGGATGATTCTTCCGAACCACCGAAATGGGCTTCCTTGTCCCTCTCGCGCGTCGCTTCACCTCACCTTTTCACGCCCTTCGCGCCCTTACGGCTGATGTCCCAACTATGCCGCTTCAAAGCAGCTTAGTCAATTTTGCTTTTACCTTCAAATTGGCTCACCCTTTCGCGCCCCGCGTCCCGATGTCCCAATCGGCCCCAAGTGCACTGGCCGCCTAGAGGCTTTTAGCCGGTTCATGCCCCAACGCCTCAATCTGTCCCAAGGACCGCCCGGACTAGGACTTAGCCAATTTTCATGATTTTTCCTACCCCAAGCTTGATTTTTGCAATTTTTTTCACCTTTTCTTAGAACTTGCTCTTTTCTCCTCGGGTGAGAGTTAGAAAAAGCCGAGGGGACCCTTAAACATGATTTTTTTCCTGAATCAATCTATTTGCCTCGGGACTTGAGATTTCGATGCATGTTATCAAATTTACCCCTGGGGTGAATTTTGGATAACAATTTGGTGACTCAAACGGGTTACTCGCCGCTAGTAGAAGATACCAGCTTGCTCAAGTAGTCCATTGGGCATGGAGTCATCGATATTCTCGTTTAGAACCCCAACCGACATAAAATGTGTAAGGAGGAAGATGGAATATCACCGATGGAAGCAAGGAGTACAAAACATCTCTATGGATAGCAAGTTGTGCCAAAGCACTTAGGGAAAACAAAACTAACCTACAAGAAACAATGTGCACAAGCACTTGGAGGAATGAAAATCTAATCTAATATTTACAAGGTAGTGAATTTCCCTCTGAATAACGCTTGAGATAGATTCCATTTACTGGAATCTGCATTCTTCACCATCCAATGAGGCCAATTGGAAAGCATTGCTTTCTTGCACTTTGTGATCATGTATGGGCCACTCCAAATGGCATCAAATTTTGAATGCCTTCCCGGTTTTGCTCTATCCACATCCCATTTCAACACTAGATCTCCAACTCGAAAGGATCTATCCTTGGCCTTCCTATCAAAGGTCTTTTTATCAATGCTTGATCCTTTTCCATTGCTTGGGATGCCGATTTCTCGATCTCTTGCAGCTCCATCAACTCGCATACCTCACCTCCATGGGCTCAAATTCAAACAACTCCAGCTACTTCATGAGTTCCAATGTTGGCAACTCAAGTGACATGGGAAAGATTTCCTCTCTTCCATAGACAAGTTTGAATGGAGAGTTACCCGTGGATCTTTAGGAGTTATCCTATCGCCCCATAAGGCTGATTTTAGTTTGGTATGCCAAGACCTCTCGATTCTTGTCAAGATTCCTCCTAATGATCCTCAACAAGTTCTTGTTTGTAGACTCGGCCCGGCCATTACCTCGAGGGTAATAGTTTGATGAAGTGCATAGGTAAATATCATTCTTGATGCCCACTACCACCTTAGATCCAATGAATGCCAATGCATTATCGTAGATTATCAGAAGAAAGTACACCAAATCTGGTTGTTATCCCCTCATAAAAGTCTAAGATGCTAGACTCATTTGCCTCTTTGAGTGTTACCGTCATTCCATTTGGTGAAGTAGTCTCGTGGTTGTCAAAATCCATTTGTGCCCTTGGCTTCAATTGGGATTAATGACTCCAATGAAGTCCAAACCCCATTGCATGAATGGCTGGTCAACCGAGATTGGATGTAATGGAAGGGCAAAGCAAGTCTCTCTTTTCCTATGAAGAATGCACAATTCTTACACCTCTTGATCCATGCATAGCAATCATCAAGATCTTAGGCCAATAATAACCAGCTTTCATGATTTTTAGAGCTGTCACTCTTGGTGTAAAATGACCACCACTGGTCCACCATGAAACTCTTCCAACACCCTTTGAATCGATTTGTGCTAATGCACCTCAAGAAAGACTCCATTCACATCTTTCTTGAACAAAAATCCATCAACAATGGCATACTGGGACACTTGCAATCCAAGTGTCTCCTTTGGGTCTTGTTCATCTCGGAGGGCATAGGCTCGTGCCTCAGAAGTGTATAATGCCTTGGGTCCAGCAAGGAGTGGGGGCAAAGATTGTCTTCTTCTTGATTCCCACTTGGCTCATGGCTATCCTAGATCACAAAACAACCTCTTCTTCATCGTGCATACTTCTCTTTGCTTCCCCAAAACTAGCTACTCACACAATCCTTTCCTCTTACCACTTGGTGATCTTGATCTCAATGTCATACTCCATGACACGAGGTGATCCAACCTGCCCTTTTCTCATTCAAATCCTTGTTGAGGAGGAAGTCCTTGACCCCAAAGATGCGAGACCAACAACTCTGGACCTTGTTGTTTGAGACTAAATGCTTGAATTTCTTCAAGCTTCGATTCGCAAGTAGATGCTTCTCAATAAAAGAGTACCTCACCTCATAGTCATCTAGGCTCCTCGGTCAAGAAGGCAATTGGTCAGCTCATCATTATCCTTGTTGTTCATTGTACTCAAAATGGCGTAAATAGTGTCATTAGCTCCAAATGCATAGAGGATGAAATCCTTGGAGAAGTTCGGGTTGATGAGAGTTGGTGCTTCGAGAGATGGCCTCTTTGATTGCCTCAAAACTCTCCTCGCCTTTCGCCCACTTGAAAGCCATGCTCTTCTTTAACATTTTGGTGATGGGCTTTGACAAGGGCCGCAAAATTTGGGACAAACCTCCGAACAAAGTTTATCCTTCCCAAGAAACTCAAGGGCTTTCTTGTGGCTCTGGGCGCAATGGTAGTGCTCTTATGGCTTCAACCCTCTCTAGATCAATTGCTAATCCTTCTTTGGAGACAATATGGCCAAGGAGCTTTCCTTCATGTGCAAGAAATATGCACTTCTTAGGATTCAAAGACACTCCAAATCTCCTACATCTCGTGAAGACTTGCCTCAAATGAGAGAGGTGGTCTCATTGTATTTTTGGAAAAACAAGTTGATATCATCAAGGTAAATCAAGCACCACGTTGTTAATCAAACCTTTGAATGCCATGTCCATTTCCCTTTCGAAGGTAGCACTCAAGTGTGGACACCGAATGGCATTTTCCGTATGCAAAAGTTCCCCATTTGGTTGTGGAAGGTTGTCTTGAATCGGGTCCTCTTCCTTCACCATAATCTGATCAGAAGCTCGAGTAGCCATCAAGTAGTGAAACCTCTCTGAGCACCACAACTTGAGATTGATGGGGAGAATCTGCGCATGACGTCACGACCTTGGATACTTCTTCCACTCCACATCTTCCTGTCTCTAAATACAAGGGCTAAAACTACAAACACATTTTCATTTTGGCAAAAAATTTCTACCGCTCCTTATGTTCACAAATATATCTATAAATTGTTTCGCATTGTCTTAAACAATACCCCTAGTCTCCATTAGAGGATTGACATATATGTCATCTCATGTTGGAAGTTTGAGTCTCACATCGTTTCTCCTTTCCATTTTTGCCACCCTCACACTTCTCCACCCTCTAACCCCTTCTTCTTCACCCCTCTTCCTCTCTCATTATTTCTCTCCCACCAATATAAATGCTTTAAAAATCTCCTTCAACATTTTCATCATATATTTCAATATAAGATTGCTAGCTTATTATATAAATAAGATATAGATAATTATATTTGTACATATCCATTAAAAAAATACATGTAAGCACAATACAAGAATGTATCTCTAATGTGCATAAGTAGGTAGTGGACCGTGCACGTCAACAAATTTTGTGTATGGAAACAAAGTTAAGGATTATCATCACGTCATTGCAATGACATCATTGCTTACTTCTTCTCACCGACAAAATTTATGGGAATTGCTGAAACATTCGCATGTGGAACCCAGTTTGCTATTTAATTATATTGTTGAGTCAGAATAAGTTTGACGAGCCAGTTTGTGTTTCGAACCCGTAACTAGCAAGTAGTAAGTAGTCCCTTCTCAGTTCCCATCTTATCATCATTATTAGGTCAACCTTTTCTTCGGTAGCCATCTTAAAAGTTTCATTAATAAAAACCACCAGCCCATCTGTTTTGAGAAGAGTAGATGAACAAATGAGCCGCCATAACTATTTTTGTTCAAACAAAAACTCCGAGTTGTTCCTTTTGGACCATCTTTGAGGCCAGCTACCCCAATTAAATTAAATGCTATGTCCTTCACCTTCCCTTCTTAAAACTCCCTCCTCATTCCAGTTGCAACACACTAATGCAACAGTTCTCGTATGCATTTTATGCCTTTTTAAAGGCCTACAAACAGTTGGAGCAGATCAAGCTACACCACCCAGTAGCCCAGTCCCACATTGTGACAATCACTTGAACATAGCAGAGCAAATATGCCTGTATTTTGTCACAGAGAAGTGGATGGAGGAGATGGCAGAGGAAAAGTTGTATGTGTGATGGATGCCTCCAGTTATGTAGGGCTCTGGATAGTTCAGAGCCTTCTGCATAAGGGTTACACTGTGCATGCCACTATCCAGAATGGAGGTATATGTTATTATGCATACTCAATGAAATAAAGTGTAAAGATGAGATGGGATTATATTGGTTTCACTTTCTTGGGCCTGTCAACAGTATATATAACTACTTTTGTACAAGGTTGTTTTTATGGGTACCTAGTTTGATTTCAGATTTGCTTATGTATATGGAAAGAGGATGACTGCTTCTAATATGTTAGATGATTTTATTTTGGTCTCAGGTGAAGTTGAATCTTTAATGAAATTGAGTGGGGAGCAGTTGAAGATTTTGTATGCAGACATGTTAGATTATCACAGCATTGTGGATGCACTGAGTGGATGTTGTGGCCTGTTTTACACATTTGATTCTCCTCAATATGATGTAAATGAAAATCAAAGGCTTTTCAGAAGTAATATAAGGCCTGGTTTTGTTGTCAAAAAAATGTGGTTGTGATTTATTAATTTTGGTGGGTGTGTACTGTGTAGGAGTTGATGGCTGAAGTTGAGGTGAGGGCAGCCCACAATGTGTTGGAAGCCTGTGCTCATACTGAAACACTCCAAAAAGTGGTATTCACATCTTCAGTGGCTGCAGTGGTTTGGAGAGATGACAGAAATTCAATTGCTGACCTCCATGAGAGACATTGGAGTGATATAAACCTTTGCAGAAAATTGAAGGTTTGCAGATGCACCCTGCTAACTCTCTAGTGATGTATTTTGTTTCTGGGGCATATCCCATATCCCAATGTGAGCAGTTATTTAATATATTAGATGGTGTGCTGTTGTGTGGTGGTTACAGTTGTGGTATGCACTGGGCAAGACATTGTCTGAGAGAGCAGCATGGGCTCTGGCCATGGACAGAGGGGTGAACATGGTGGCAATCAATGCAGGCCTGGTTGTGGGGCCTGGTTCAGAATACAAAACCTCAGGATCCATCATGGCATATCTTAAAGGTAGCACCACCTTTGTCATTAGTTCTGTTTTTTCAAATTAAAAACAATTTTTGGGCCATGTTAGACAGATACGTTATGAATACTCTGTATTTCTTTTCTTTTTCTGTGTTGTAGCTCAGTTCTCGATGTTAGTTTTAATTTTTATTGATGATGAGATTTACCGTCAATTGAGAGTGATTTGATATGTAGAATAATTTTAAGAACCTGGCTAGGGGTTTATAGGCATACTTATTTTTATTATTTATGGATTCTTCCATCAGTTTATCCTAGTATCATTCAGATTTTGTTGCTAGAATTCAATGACAGTAAGTGAATATATTTCTCTAGTTTAGAGGGGGCATCCCTTGTTTCAAGCTGCTGTTCCAACCCTGAGCAACCTTTGAATATATTTCTCTAGTTTAGAGGGGGCATCCTTGTTTCATGGCTGCTGTTCCAAAACCTTTGTTATTTGAATCAGCTATAATTAATCTCATTCAATTTTAGTGGATGGAAACACTGTTCTGTTGGATTTATATACCAGGATACTCTGGCAGCACCCATTTATTTAATTTGATCATTTGTATATATATTTCTAGTTTGGTGCTATCCACCATTGGAATTTCTAGCTTGGCCATGGTTCTAGCTCTATTGGACAAAGGGACAAGCCAAGGTTACGAGACACTTTAGGATGTGGGGATTGAAAGACCTATAAAAATGCATTTATTTGGTGAATAATGTCATCTACTAACTCGCTCCTGTAATGTCTTGAAAAATATTTCCGGCTACAAATTCTTTATTTCAGGTCTTTGAACCCAATGTATAGGTTCCAATGAGTAGTTCCAGATTATATAATGTCCCCACTTGGTAATTTGAGTTTGATGGTCATTTGCAAGTAACTTTAGTAGGGAGAGTATTAAATGATGGTTTTCAAATATGGAAAAGAGATGGTGGATTAAAAATTACAGTTAGGTAGTATGGAAAAAAAATAGTGTCACCAATTTTTCAGGGACTGTTGAAAACCGTCCAAACAATATTGAAAAATGAAAATTGTTTTAACTCTTTAATATAAAATCTTGGAAGTGTTAATGATTTAAATATTTATGATATTAAACTATAATAAATAACATAATTTTTCTACATCCTCACGATTATAGCACAGAAAATTTGAAATTTTATATGGTTGAAATAAAAATGGAAAATCTTATGATTTTACTGTAATTGGTAACTATTTGGAACATCCTAAATTTATTGAATGTATTTGTTGATATCTAATTTCTTGCTTTGGAGACCTACAATTACAGGATAGTATGGTAGCCCTAATTAGTGATAGATTACCTCTATCTAGTTGTGCTGTTCTTGAAAAATAGAAGTTCCAAACTCTACTCGATGTTTGAGATATCTGAACAAGAACAAAAATTATTAAATTAAACTCATATGGATGTCAAATATAAAATTGACCATTCTTATTGACATCTCACTGTATTATACTCGGCTAGCACCCACTTGATAGCCATTGTAGATTGTGCGTATTGACTTAATAAATCTGAATGCAATGCAACTTTTAAGGCCAGGAAATCCTTGATTTAAACAAATAGAACTTGTGGGGACTGTTATTTTTGTGTTGTTTTGAAAACATAGTTAACATAGATACAGACGATTAAGAATTAGAGATTTTTGTTGAAGGTTGAAATTGGTGTGGTGATCACAGGTGCTGCACAGATGTATGAGAATGGAATTTAGCAAGTGCAGATGTAAGGTTTGTAGCAGAGGCCCACATCTCTGCATTTGAGGACCCCTCTGCTTTTGGGAGATACATCTGTTTCAACCAAATTGTCAACAATCCCCTGAATGCTGACAGTCTTGCTGAGAGTTTGAGACCGCTCATACCATTTCCTGACAGGTAGTATAAATGATTTCAAATTTATTCTAAGATTATACAACAGTCAACCATTTCCTGACAGCTTAAAATTTATTAAGTGTTTTTGAAATTGTTGGGTGACCCACAGATGTGAAGATTCAAATGTCTACCAACAACGACTGAACAACAAGAAGTTGAGTGAACTCATGAGTGGATACACAAGGCAATGTAGGATGGAATAATAAAAGCCTAAAACAAAAGATATGAGTGGGGCATGGTTGTAATATTTACAAATGTGATTTTTTTTCTTCCATACCCTGTTTTTCTTTCAGGTACAGAAGTTGCCATTTTTCTCTTGTGCTGGTGATTAGGCTGTTAAATATTAATATGCCCTTTGCAAATTATTTTTGGTCTCCTCCAGTAAAAGGCTTTTGTATTGGCCGATTCAATTCTACTTCTGCATCATACTTTCATTAACTCACCTTGTTCTCTCGAGGCAAGAGTTTAACTAAAAATTATTTTTAAAAATTTCAATAATTAGCCAATTTTAATATTTAAAAAGTTTTTATTATTGTATTTTCAATATATTCAAGAACTTATGAATATTTGAAATGTTTAAAAGTTTAATAAATCATATTTTTTAAATTACAAATCTACCATTAAATTTATTAATCATAAAAATAGAAATAAAGTACATGGATTGGTTTAAATGTACATGGAATGTCTAAAGATCTCAATTTCAAAATGTTACAAAGCCAAAAAAAAAAAAAACAGAATTTATTACAAAGTTGAGCTTAACACATGCAACAACAATGGAGGGAGGTGGAGGGGGTCATCTTGAGGGATAGAAGCCCAAGATGGGGACTCTCCCTATAGTCAATTTGGTGGCAACCAACTATCTTGACTATCCTAAACATCCGAAGGTGCAAAGCCCTACCCACCCGGTCAAATGAGGAATCAACACACCTTCCATGTTGTCATGTGCAAGAGAAGTCCATCGTGATAGTTCAACACCAGCCTTACAACATGTATGCATGCACCAAACCACTTGTCAAGGAGGAAGCACACAAAGTAGCAACTATGCAAGCAACTCTACTAGTGCCTAGGTGCTGGGGGGGAGAGCCTTGCAACAAGACAACATGGGAAGTTTTACTCATAGTGTAAGGAGCACCCCCTAGTGTAAGTTTTAAGCTTGTGCATGGATATGAAAGAACACATATAGGTGAACATGTACATATGTTTTGCTAGCTGAGGTTTGTTGTGAAATATCATTGTTAAAAATAGCAAAATCTTCCAAAACACGATCAAGAAAAGTAGCTCTAAAAAAATTCCAAATACAATTAATAAAAGATGGCCACTAAGCATAATCTCTAAACAAAGAAATCCTCCAATAAACCCACTTCTAAAGTACACATAGCTTGAAGGCAACTTTAGAATAGTGGCTTGATTGTATTTGTGTTGTTGTACAAGTGTTACTTTTGGTGAACAACCATGATGCGATGATTGTTCACCTATCGAGACCCTTAAAAACTAAGCACCATAGATTGAGCAAGGTATGGCTCAATTTTACTCAATATGATTGAGATGAAAAATCTGACTTTGGGGCAAGGAATTGAATCTGCACCGGCTATTCAATTTACCAAGAGTTCAAAAGAAGTGGCTAAGAATTTTGTAAACCAATATTTGAGCGTAATTCTTGAAGGGTGTGTCACAATTTCAATTCGAGTCTTGTGACCATGCTATTGGTGATTGAAGTCCTAATTGATGCATCATAACATCAGATATAAACTTTTGAATATGTACGATGTTGGGGTTTTGAACCAAACTTTACGGTGTATTTTAGTAGATAAGTACAATGCATGCATCTCATGTGTGAAATGACCCCTTAGAATTAATATAGTTATTTAGATTAATTTATGAGATAGTATTATAAACTCATTAATAACTTAAAAAGTTACATGGCTAGTTGCAGAGTTGAGTGGTTGAGTCATGTGCATTAATGAGCTAGCTTTGTTATTTAAGTCATCAAATTGACAATGTAAGTTTTGCTTTAATGATATAAGGTTGAATACTTCATTGTTATTGCATATTTTTGCAATTTTCATTGTTTGAATAGTGATATTAGAGTTTGATCTGGATGAAGCTATGTAAGTGTCGTAAAAGAGATTTTTCCAAGTACTTGAAGTTTCTTTTTGGTGAATTTCTTTCTCGCTTGCAAATTATTTCCTTGAATAATTTGTAGAGAAGCAATTGTTAGAAGAATTTTTTTGCTTAATATTTGTTTGAAGGGTACTCAAGCATGCGAAGCATTGAAAGTGATGTTTGAAGACGTTTAAAAGGCATTGGAAGCCTCTAAAATTTTCTAGAGGCATTAGAAAGCATAACAATGGCGTTTTGAAATTTGCTACTTTTTAGATCAATTTTTCCTTAGATTTGTTCGCTGAAAAGAAATGCGTTGCCTCATCCTAACCTAGGTCATTATTTGTTGCCCATGACATGATACAAAGTGTTGAAACACCATTTGTTGATGAAAATCGTCAAAAATGTTCAAAACCTATTGCAAAATGTTGGAAGCCATGATTGAATTTGTCATTTGCTAAGTAGAATTGTATACTGATATTGTTGGGGTGTTCAAATATATTGCAAAATCCTCAGGCATCGTAATAAGCATGAATACACTTCATGTGGCATTGGAACTCTAAAGAAGGTGCTTTAGAATTGTCATTTTTATGCATTGAAACAAGTTTAAAAGCGTGGGCCCCATTCAAACAACATTTATTCTCTTTTGTTGCACATTAAACAAGTTGGGCATGATTACTCGAGGGAGATTTTCTATTGTTGGGTATTTATATTGTTTGAATTTTTGTTGGTCATGCATTAAAAATAAGGGTTATATACAAGTTTGGTGAAGTTATGGTTTAATTGATGATATATTTTGTTTATATTGATCCATAGGTACATACGAGACCTTTTTAGGTGTCAAGGAGTCATAATTCCCCTTGTCAAATTTAAATTCTTTGTTACTTTCAAGACTCTTAAGAAACAATGCCCAACCGATGTAGAGGAAAGGATTTGAGATTGTTGGGCAATGAAACAACACCTCTTCTAGCATTTTCCGTTCTACTCAGACGTGTGAATTTTTTCTATAAAGACTAGATCATCCCTCTTCTATAATAGCGACCAGATGCTTCCAATCTTGTCTTTTGTTGTGACATGAACCGCAAATATTTATAATTTTTATAGGTATCAACTAATAAAGAAATAGTAGAATGTATGTTGCAAGGAGCGTGATTATATATAGTTCCTCCCCTAATTACGATATTCAAAGTGGCTCCACTAATAAGAGATAGATAATAGTTCTTGTATCGGTCTACTTAATGGTTAATATGTCAACATAAGTGCATTAACATACATTCTCTCAACTAAATCACCTTCCCTCTATAAACAAAATTCATAGAGTGGACATGTGGCCAAACAAAAAAAATAAAAAAGGGCAAGAGTTTATTTACTATATGTATCAATAAGAAAAATAACTTTTGATTGAAAGAGATGAAACCACCCTAATAAATAAGTACTCTTTCTATATATACAATATGGGAAATAACTTATTTCTCTACTATTCACTTGTAAAGAAAATTTATTCATGTCAAAGCTAGTCATTTATCAAGATAGATATATTTTGATTGTAGGATCAATAGATAAAGATGCCATCAAACTATAAAAGAAACAACTTATATTAGTTGGAAGGAGACCCCTTAGTTTGAAATCTCAATATTCTATACAAGGCCCTAATTGAATACTACATCAAAAGACAAAACTTAAGAAATCAACAATATCTTATTTATTAAATAATTTAACCTCATCTAAAATGTTATTAGAATATATATTTTGCATCTCCATATATGAGAATTAAGCTTTTGACACACTTATGAATAATAATAGGAAATGTGAACAAATAGTGGACAACCCGAATTATAGTAAAGTAAGAAAGGTAGGTGTACACAACCAAAATTGCATGTGCTACATTTTTAGAAAATGGTTACAAAGGTCCCAATGATGATTCATGTCCTTTCAAAAAATGTTCAAGCTCCTAAACCCATTTGTAGTGTATATTCAGTAGCCTAGACATCCCGTTGGCTAGATTTTCTCGACATAGATGAAAACTTAGTAATCATGAGATAAATCTTCCTCATTTACCGATGAGGCTCCTGGGTAAGATTTGTTAATCAAATATGCTAGTATCTATTTAGGGTTTTAATTTAACCATGCAACTCATGAACCATAGTCAGATAGTTTTACAACAAGTAAGCAATTGTTAAAGAAAGAAAATATCTAATAAAGAAGGAAATAATAAAAAACAGAAAGAAAGAGGGAAGATGTGCAATCCAATCAATAGATAACATAGTTGATTGCATGCACATAGACGGAAACCAATAGATATTAACACACAAAATTATAAACAAAGACAACTTTAAGATCTAGATCTAAAATAACACAAAGTTTATAAGTAGATCTAAGACAAAAGCTAAAAACAAAATGCACTTTGTGACACAAAGTTATCCGGAAATATGTTCCTTTGTATTCCTTTGTTTCAAATAGCTATCGTGGGTTTCAACACAAAGTCTAGAACACAATAATGCCGCTTACAAATTCTTATCCTTTAACCCGTAGGTTCTTCCTCTACTTATAGCATGTAGAGGGGAAAATACAAATAAGAAGCCTTTAGTGAAGCGACACATGTGGAAGTCGAAAGGAAACAACCGACAATCTCCCTCCTTGAATTCCTCTTTCGCATGACATGCATGATTTGCAATCAAGATATAACCTTCTTTTTTTTGTATGTCTCTGCCACCTATTTCCAAGTAGTTGACTTCTTCAAGTAATGACTTTTAAACCAATCACTTAAGTTTTATAATTTAATTGATCGCTTGATTACTTTGTCGGAGGAAATAAGAGAAAGAAGAAGAAATAGGAAAGAAAGTCAGCAGTCTTGTCCTTTTTCATATTATGCATGCAGGTGATTCTTTTGCCCTTGATTCTCACCAAACTGGATCTAGAAGTAGCTAGATCTCGGAAGCAAATTGGATCTAGAATTTTGTTTACGGGTGTTGCCTTTGCTTTGTCTTCCTTCTTATCCTTGAAGCTTTTATAGTTCTTCTCCAAGACATGTATCGGTCTGCAATGTTTGTCGTAAATAACTCATCATTTTATTTTTAATTGCATATGAGCAATTAAAATTTTTTTGGAAAGCACTCGGTGAATGCAAATTAAATGAAGGCTTCAACTTGGAAGATTGGAAGCACATACACAAGATCCTGAAAGGAATTCTCCATGCACCGACTTCTACATGAGTCAGTTGCTTCAAACAAGAGGATGAATTTTTGCAATTATGGATGCGGATCTCGAATCTGGAAGCTATGCATGATTTTGCTGATCCTTTTCTTTCATCATGCTTCGCCATGGCGAGCAATCTTTGTCTAAAGTAACTCTTTTTTTTTTTATTCGGCCTGAAATTCTTTTACAATTAGTGCAGATCCGAAATTTCTTGATTCGAAGATATATTCAATGTATGGACATTGATTTAAGCTCCTTTCTTATATAAGCACATGTAATGAATACCTGCAATTAATTCGACAAAGACGGAATGGAGCATGAACACTTAATTTTTATCATAAAAATCTGCATATAAAGCCCATTGCCCTAAAATTTGAGGCTTTGCTTGCATGCAAAGCAAGCATAAATATTTGTAACTTCACCTGGGCAACTGTAATACTATGCAGATAATTAATCAGACTTAAATCAAGCTCCTTCAAACCTAGGCGCCAAACTTTGAAGCTTTTTGGCAGTGAAAACACCTTTTCTCGAGCAAAATTCTCCTTCTTTGGTCGCCAAAATTACAAGGCTGCACTTCTTTGCTAAAGAATTAATAACTCCATTAATATGGCAGCACATACTTATATAACTTTCATCATTCTATAATTAATAATTGCCCTTCATATTCTTGGCAATTAATTAATTAATTAATTAACATGCTTTTCTCTTCAATTTGGACGCCTATTTTGTGTATGCTCATGGTGCCATTAAATAAATTAAATTTATTTAATTTTAGCTTTCTACTTCCAGTCCACATTGACTTCACAGTGTGCTTTGACCTTATGCACCAAAAATAGGAATTAATTCCATTAATTAATACTTTAAAAAGTATTATTTCTCCTCAATATGGGTTGCACTTTTTTGCATGAGAGGGGCTGCATTAAATAAATTAAATTTATTTAATTTTAGAATTCTATTTCCAATTTTCTTTATCCTTTCATCATGCGTTGACTTTTCCTCATGCTTGGGCACCAAAATTGGGTGAATAAACATTAATAAATATTATTAAATGCATTATTATTCACCCAAGGTGGGTCGCACTTTTTGGCAAGGGTGAATTCTATTTTTAAAAGTCAATTTCTAATGGGATTATTCACCAAAGCACCGTAGCTCCAAAATCTCATGATCCACTTAAGTTGTTAAACTTTTATAATGTGATTTTTACCCCTGCAAGGCAAGTAAGAAATTCCCATCAATGCCTTAAGTGATTTTTTTTATTTCACAATGGGAATTTTCACCTGCAAGACAGTAAGAAATTTACGCCCACTGTTGCCTCTAATAATCCCATCATAACTTAAGTGGCTTTGCCCCATGAGAAAAAGTACCCTACTGGCGGATACAAAATTCCCACCCTCTGCTGCTACCAAAAATCCCATCAGTAGCTTAAAACCTTCTTTTCCCAAAAATGTGACTTGCCTGTAAGAAGTTTTTTTCGTGCATGACTTCGTCTTTTAGAGAGAACCAGACCTCCTGTGGTGGCAAATTCCTTTTAGCATAACGTCCATAGATGATCTCCAGATACTCCAAGCAAGAAATCGATCTAAACCGACAAAGGAATTGATCTAGAGAAATTTCACGAGAATTGTGGTTTTTCAATAAACAAAATGGGAAAACACCAAAAACAAAGCGTTGTCAAGTCACGAGATAAAGCCGAGGATTCATTCTGGTTAAAACCCTACTGGTATATGGGAATATTGACATGTAAAACCTCAACAAGGTTAAACCGAAGCACAATTTACCTCAAATGGGGCTTAAAATAATTAAATAAAAATTTCTCGAGCAAACCCCAGCACGAATCACAACGGGTAGTGGGCATCCGGGTATTTGGCGAAATTGACTTATATGACTCTCTGGGAATATCTTGACACAATCTGTACATTTTCTCGGCAATAAAAACACAAAATGATCCATTATTTTAAAAGTATGATTTTTTTCACATGGGGTAGTCTCGTATTTAGTAGTGAAATATGGTGACACCACATCCTTACTTATCTTTTCCATGCTTTCTTCCAACTTCCCACTTCATTCTCGTGCATGTTTTCGCCTTTAGTGTCATAACCACCTCCAAGGCAAGGCCGGTCCCTGGGACCGCCTCCTAGAGCATGACGGTGGTCTTGGGACCGCCTCCGCGCGTAGGGTGGCGGTCTCAACAATTTTTTATAATTCTTCATGTGTGTTTTTGACATGCGATGCTTCACTTAACTTGACTTTTAGGATGCGTTTGTCAGGAACCAAATTGTCCCTCTTCTATTTTTAAATAGATTTAATTAGTTTGAACTACCTCTTTCAATGATTTGGCACTCCAAGCCTTGTGCATGAAGGCACATCCCAACCAATTTCTATATATTCATGCTTGTATTCAAAAATGGCCCTGAGAATTTTGTGTATCTTGCATAGTATTGCTGCCACAATCCTGCTGGAAATTACATAGCCAAGCTCTATTCACTTGTGTTATCTCTCTTCCACTTGCATTGCAACCGACTACTTGCCTTCAAGCCACCATTGCTCAAGCCTTCTCTCTTGTTGTACCTTTGCATTCCCAATTCCTTGGACTCATATGGACACACAAGAGAAAGAAAAGGATAAACTGAGGGGAAAATTACACACAACTGGATTTACCTCTTGTTATGTGAATTCCAGGTTGGATTTGTTGTTTGATTTCCTTCATTCTTGCAATTTATCATTATTACATCATATCAAATAGAGTAGAAATCAATTTCCTTTCATTTGCAAGTAATTAGTTAATTTCCAAGAGGGTTTAAATCATTAATAGCAGCTCTCAGTGATGGATCCTCTTCTTCCCATCCCTGTGGATCTGAAGGAGAGAATATTTGTAGGAGGTTGTCTACATATCATAGATCATTTGGAAAAGTTCTTGTTTTAAGTTAGTTTAGTTTCAATACACTCAACATAGGTGAATAACCACACGGGTTATCTTGCTTGTTTAGTTTTAGTGTAGAAATATTTTAATTATTTAGAATAGAAGAAAATTGTTGTTTGTGATTGTAATATTTCAGTTTTTGTGATTTGTTTAGATTAGTTTCCTTTTCAAAGCAAGTAGCATAGATTGTTAATTTTTCATCTTAGTTAATTTGGACACTTCAAACTAGATCAACACTTAGATCAAGTTAGGAAAACAAACCATAGGGAATTTACGCTACCCATTCATAGCCTCTAAATCTCCCCTTTCCAACTCAGCTACTAGGAGATCACACTACCAGATCTTAGTCACTGATCCTCCTATAGTTAGCCACACACATTCAACATCGGCTGCTCCTGGCATGACCTCGGGGGGTCGAGTGTGGTTGAAGGTTACATGTCAATTTTCATCCATACAAATTGGTGAACCCGACGATGAAGGATTAATTCCTTCTTGTTTCCTTTTCTTTCATTGTTATTACCTCACCTCTCCATTTCTTCCCCTATTTTGGTAGGTATTTTATACTTTCTAAAATATGTCTGGAAGAGAGTTTGGTGGGCCATTTGGCTCTGATAGATATTACACCAATGTTCAACCACAACAGTCCCCTTCTCTTTCGAGATGGGGTGACAATTACACAAGCAAATGTCCAAACCTCCCCTAGTTACACTTCAAACCCCATTAGCTATGTAAGGATGGAGGAGGTTGATCAACCATTAAACATGCAATATGGTCAACCCAATGCAAACCATGTTGTTATCACAAATGGAACATGTTCTTACCATAGAGTCTTGTCAAGACCTCACATTTCCATGCAATCAACAAAAGATGATATATTTACATGAATAATAGCTAATCCTCTTTTAGATAGATGAGTCTTTGGATAGAATGAAGGCTACAACCTCTGAGATTTGAATGCCTATCCTAAGATTCTTACTTCTGAGGAAGACAAGAATTATAACACTGAACAATTCATGACAAGGTATCATGAGCCTGCTCAATCAAACCCTATGCCACAAGCACCCCAACAAGGGACTCAATCCTCTCCCAATGATCTCATTTCTACTTTAGTAGGGAGGATTAGAGAACTAGAAAGTGCCCAGACTTCACAACCAACACATGTAGTAGGGAAAAACATGGGGTATCCAAGTTGACAACAAAGGATACATCCCTTCCAATGAGAAACCAATGCAATATCCTATACAACAAGGTTATCTGGTTCATTCAAATCTAGGTGATCTTCTCACAAGGTTAGACACACTAGGGATGGGTCCTCATCCTTCTCAAGCTTATCCTACAAGGGGGCTGAAGTGCATTCTCGAATGCCACCACAACAAGAAATGTGACGTTCCTGGTTTTATGCCCGCTAGTCCATATCCTGGTACTATCCCACCTTACATGCACATGTATTAAAAAACTCCCTAGATGGACCCATATACCATTCCCACTCCCTACATGCCATATCAAGGGACCCCATATTTCCCATCAATGCTTATAATGCATCTTATCCAACTCCTCCTCCTCCCTCCTCATCAAGGATCTTCAATGGTGGAATCTTACGCAATGGGTACATACGTTGAGTACTTAAAGGAGCCTCTTGACTTCACCATACGTGGTGTCATGCTTCCATGCCCATTTTCTAGATCTTCCAAAATTTAAGGGAGAAGGAGACCCGAATGCTCATATCAAGGCCTACGCTACTGCTATCAGGGAATTGCTTCCTTGGGATGTCTGTAGTGGCTAAGATATTTCCAAAGAACTCTCGAAGGAATCACATTGGATTGGTATTACCATATTCAGAAGCTTCTATACATTCCTTTAAACAACTTGTTTCGAGTTCATCAAAGCATTTGACATGAACAAGTTGTTGTATATATAGGATTAGGGAGTTCTGCATATTAGACAGAGAAAATGAATTTTCCACCCATTTCATCCAGAGATGGTGCCAAGTTCTCTATTCCTCTGCAAGTGCACCCAACATGGACCAGATGGAACTTTGTGATCTTTTTTCCTTCACTCACTCAATCGAGAGACTAGGGAGGAAGTCCAAAAGTTTCCTTTCCATAGTTATGAGGAAGTATTGGAAGGTGTGCTTTGATTGACCAAGCCGCCACTATAGACAAGTGGGCGTAAGATCTATGGTCCCAATGGGAAATTGGTATCCCCAAATCAAAATAATGCAAATTATCAAAACAATGGTGCCAACAACCAAGGACCTAAGGGTGTGAATCGCAATCATGGTGCTACCATGAATAGTGCTATTGATCAAGCCAAGAATGTTGGTTTTCCAAACAATGGTAACAATAACAATAACAACAACTGGGAAATCAAAGAGGCCCTAACACTATGTCTTCTGTCAAACACATTTGATGTAAACCATCCCCTCTCAAAAAAAAATCAAACCCAAGGCCCAAACCAAGTATCAAAAACTGGCCAAGGGGCAATGAATCATGGTTATAACAATCAATTTCAAAACTACAACCGAGGTTATAATCAACAACAACAAGATGCTTATCAAAGGCCAAGAGATTATGACCCTAACCTATATTGTGGTTTCCATAAGGTTTGAGGTCATGATGATAGGACTTTCCATGATTGCAACAAGTTTTTGCAAAGACTTCCCAAAAACCAAAGGCAACTCTTTGTAGACATGTTCCTAGAAAATCCTGAAACAAACCCACAACCTAGTCATACCGACTCTGTCACACCTCAAAAAAAGACAAACCCTAAACATCCTGGGATTCCCAAGTGAATCCTCAAAATATAAACAAGGGTATTCCTATAGGAAACAATGACCATGAAGCCTCAACTTCTGACAACTCTCGGTGCTCCTAACCTTGGTTCAAATGATAATACAAAAATCTTGGGATTAGTTGAGCTAGAGGTCGAGCCTGAAATTAATGCAACAACTCAGATGAAGGAGTACATTTCACAACCCCTACCCACTCTTTCCTTCCCCATAGATGATGTTCCTACAATCTCAAAACCAGTAGGAGCCTATGATTTAATATCGGATTTGAACAAGACCTTTTCTCACATTTGTTTCTAGATTTTTTGAAGAATTCACCTGCACATCATTTTTATGTTGCTCAATGCACTAGGTCTTGGTCATCTAATCCATGTTACGCCACCTCCTAGTGCTCAAATAAATCATATTGAACTTTGACATACATCCTCGGGACAAAATGATAGGGATATTGGGTTTGTTTTTCGATATAGACAAGATGCCATCTGACGCTGAAATTTCCCAAGAGGTGATCCTGCCTTATTTTTACAAGTTTGGGTTTATAAAAATTGCATTAAGAGAGCCATGATTGATGATGGGTTGTAAATGTGGTTCCCTTCTCTTTCTTGTAGAAGTTGGGATATGGAGAGACAAATTGTTCCTCTACAAGAAACACGTTACGGGGGTATGATAGTCTTAAAGTGACCTCGATTGGAACCATAGTTCTTCCAGTCATGCTTGGTCCAAAACCATCTTGATGGAGTTTTACATTATCGATAGGGAAACAAGTTATAACATGATCCTTGGGAGACCCTGGATTCATCGAATGAAGGCTATCCCCTCTACCCTATTCCAGAGATTAGATTCCTCCATTTGGGGAAGGTCTTCATCACTCAAGGGGATCCTAAGCCCTTCGATATACACTTAGAAAACCTCAAGAAGAAGAAAGGAGTCCATACAGAGTATGAACTTCCTGTGAATCAATTAAACAAACCACCTCCATCAAAAGAGTTAGTCCCGATCACCCCGAGTGTGCCAAAGGCTGAAGTTGTTGACCCAAAAACATTTGAGGTGGCAAAAATAGATAAGGGTAAATCAATATCTATGTGGAAACAGTGTCCACTAAAACCACAATGGAAATTATGAAACTCTTAGAGAGTGATGATCCGATCTTCCTCCCATTTGAACCACAAGGGATGGGTAGTCTTCTTGGTTTAGCATCTCTTCCCTCCGATGACCTAGGTCTAGGTGTAAACATGATAGAATTAACAAATGAAGAAGGGAAATTTGAGATTGAAATGATGCCCATCAAAACCATCTCTGAGGGTTGTTTCTATTCTAAACCCTGGTTTCAACCCATGTGCATCTGAAACTAAGTTTTCCATATCCATGGGGCAAGGCCTCATCATTCAACAAGTGTCACAAGTAAACACAACACTCTACATAGGAAACAAGGCCGAGCAACATAGTCATGCTCACCCACACACCATGTCTCAAGAATGTGACAAAGAGGTGCATGAAATGCCTCTTTCAAGACAAATGATTTTAATGATTGGACATATACACTTCTGGGAAAGGGTTGTAAGTTTAAACCCTAGAATGGTAGGCCCTTGTCAAGAGAATGGAAATTTTGAGGATCATGGTTCTCCGTTGTGTACTTTTAGGGGTGAAGAATTTGATATTCATCAACTTTCTTCACCTTAGCCATCATGACATGTAGTTTCACCTGCATTTCCATATGTACATTATTGCATCCGCATTGCATTTTCATCTTCCATTTCATTTTGTAAAATTTGTGATCAAGGGACTTATTCTTATAACAATTCCTAAAAACTTTGAAAACATTGGCAAAACATTCAAATCATATCTCTTCAAATCTTCATGGTATCATCAATTTTTTCGAATCATTTCATCAATCCAAGCAAGATAAGACAAGCTTTTGACAATAACCATACCAAGGCCTGCATACTTGGTTCTACTTATAGTTTCTTCTAGATTAGGTGTCTTTTCCTATAGTCTTGTTCTAGAAGCTTCATGGTGTCACATCTATCCCATATACATCTCTTTGGAAATAAGAACATTCTAGACATTTTCCTAGATAAATAAGTCAAATGCAAATCCATAGAAAAATTTTTTATTTTACACATTTCTTTTCCCTACCAACCTTGGTGTTGAGCCTACATCTCTTACTAGTGATGTAGGGTTGGGAAAGGAGAGAAGTGCCCTTACTCACCTATGCCTTGTCCATGGTGATGAGCCCATACTTCCTACTAGTAGCATGGGGCAAGGTGTAGGGGGTCTCTTTGACAAACTTGAAAGTTAAAAACAGTTCATTCAAATGCTGTGAAATCATAAATCAAAACAAAGTGAGTTAGATGTCCAAAATTCCAAAAAGAGTTTAAAACCTCAAAACCAGATATTTTGTCAACCAAGTGGCCATCTATGGATCTAAGTCTAGATAAAATGGAAAGCAATTCACATTTTAAACTATGAAGAAAACTTGAGTAGAATGAGGTTGTAGTGTCTCAATTTGGTTTTTCCAAATCCTTGTCTTTCTCTCATCATTACCATTCAACAAATTTCTATAACTTGTGCCCTTTCTAGCTCTTGGTGTTGAGCCCTCACATCTTACTAGTTGCGTGGAGTTAGGAGGGGAAAGTTCATTCACTTATCATATCACTCTTTCACCACATTTTTCCAAAACAATATGAAGTACCAAAATTTCTTAGAGAAACTAAAGTTCAACATTACAATGTGATTGCATTATCATATATCAACATTACAAAAAAAAAAAAAAAAAAATCATTCTGTTAGCATTCATATCCACTGCATACATTCTAAAAAGCATATAAAAATGGAAGTTCTAAACATCTAAGAGTACACATGTGAATCAAATCATAAATGGAAGTCAACTCTATACAAGGAATAACCAAAAAAAAGAGATATATATATATCATAGTGTGTCATAGTTTTTATATACAATGCCATCACACACTAGGTGTGGTCAAAATGCTCTCGCAATGAGCATGAAATATACAAAAACATCATATATGCCTCACAAAATGGAGACTAAGCAATAAAGGCACTCTGCCTATCCACCTCTTTGAGCCCCCTTATGACCACTCTAGTTATGAATTTCTTAGGAGTTCTTCTCAAAAGCATTCAAACAACAAAGGGCCAAGCCTAATGCAAAATACCATTCCTAAATCCATTCCAATTCAACCATACTCAAAAATGAAAATGGTCACCGTGGGCCCAAGAGCTCAAAAAAATCACCAATCAATATATGCAAAATGAATTGAAAATGAATATATATTGATAAATATATATATATATATATATATATATATATATATTATTATGTTATAACTTTTTTTGAGTGCATATGTTCATAGGTTGGAGAGCAGCTGTGTAGGTATATTTCTATATCCCCACACAAATGGTAAGTCCTCTTGTCATTTTGATTTAGTGTTTATTTTTTGATATTTTATCTATCTACACTTGAGTCTTCTTTTTCATTTTATAGGTAGTGGGAGTTTGGATGGTGACATTTGACACATGGGCATGTCAGGTATAGCTTCTAACTCCCCCATTTTGGGATGCCATACTGGACTCTATGTTTTATGCCTTTTCATGGCTAAGATGCTTCTCCGAGGGGGAAATATGTACGCACCCAAAATTACATGTGCTACATTGTCAAAAAAATGGTTACAAAAGTCCCCAATGATGATTCATGTCCTTTCAGAAGGTGTTCGAGTTCCTAAACCCATTCACAAGTGTATATTTGTAGCCTAGACATCCTTACTTAGCTTTTCCACGCTTTCTTCCAGCTTCCCGCTTCATTTTGTGCATGTTTTGGCCTTTAGTGTCAGAACCGCCTCCCTTCGGGTGGTGGTCTGTCCGGGATTGCCCCTCCCAGGGTAGGGTGGTTTCAAACCACCTCCCAAGCAGGGGTGGTGGTCCCATGACCCCTCCGCGTAGGTGGCAATGGTCCTTCTGAATGATTTTTCCATAACTCTTCATGTGTGTTTTTAACATGCGACGCTTCACTTAACTTGACTTTTAGGATGTGTTTGTGAACCAAATTGCCTAAAAATAGTCTTGATTGCTTGGTATTCCTTCCTCTTCTATTTTTAAATAGATTTAATTAGTTTAGTTTGAACTACCTCTTCACCCAATGATTTGGCACTCCAAGGTTGCCTTGTGCATGAAGGCACATCCCAACCAATTCCTATATATTCCATGCTTGTATTCAAGAAAAGGCCTGAGAATTTTTGTGTATCTTGCATAGTATTGCTGCCACAATCTTGCTAGAAATTACATAGCCAAGCTCTGTTCACTTGTGTTATCTCTCTTCCACTTGCATTGCAAACCAGATGCCTTCAAGCTACCATTGCTCAAGCACCTTCTCTTGTTGTTTTACCTTTTGCATTCCCAATTCCTTGGACTCATATGGACACACAAAGAAAGAAAGGATAAACTGAGGGGAAAATTACTACACAGCTGGATTTACCTCTATTATGTGAATTCCAAGTTGGATTTGTTGTTTGATTTCCTTCATTCCTACAATTTATCATTGTTACATCATATCAAATAGAGTAGAAATCAATTTCCTTTCATTTGCAAGTAATTAGTTAATTTCCAAGAGGGTTTAAATCATTAATAGCAACCCCGGTGATGGATCCTCTTCTTCCCATCCCGTGGATCTGAAGGAGAGAATATATGTAGGAGGTTGTCTACATATCATAGATCATTTGGAAAAGTTCTTGTTTTAAGTTAGTTTAGTTTCAATACACTCAACACAGGTGAATAACCACACCGGGTTATTTTCGCTTGTTTAGTTTTAGTGTAGAAATATTTTAATTATTTAGAATAAAAGTAAATTGTTGTTTGTGATTGTAATATTTAGTTTTTGTGATTTGTTTAGATTAGTTTCCTTTCAGCAGTAGCATAGATTGTTAGTTTCATTTAGTTAATTTGGACACTTCAAACTAGATCAACACTTAAAAATATATGATCATACCATATACTTAATTCTTACTTATGTGTGTGTGTGTGTGTGTACATATATGCATACATACATGTATGTGTGTGTGTATATTAATTATATTCCATGGTGATATAGAGAACCAAAACTTGGAGATTATAGGCCCATGTGTATAGGAAGTAACATATAGTTCAAGATGATTGTAAGCTCAGTAACACCTAACTTAAAGGAAAATACAATATTATGTTTTTTTACATGTACACATTGATATTAAAGGAATAATTACTTAATGATCTCTTTATATGATATAAATGTTGATTTTACTAATATGACTTGATTTCCAAAATCCATGCACGTTAAATGCCTTACAAGAACATCAAAGGTCATAAGAAGAAAAAAATAGTATAACACTAATAAATCATGAATATCCATAATGTCATAATGTCATGCACATCATATTAGTCCATAAATTTAAAATCATACATAAATGCAAGACCATAAAACCATATCAAGTTCCAAATATGAATACAATACAAATATGTGAAAAACATAGAATGCCAAATAGGCACACACATGTCAACATGCACACATTGTCATATACACACACACAAAAAACACACACACACACACACACACGCACACACACACACACACACACATCCTAATCATCAAAAAGTATCCCTCTCTTTACCCTAATTGAAGAAGGCTCTCCCTCAAATGCAGATGGAGCTTGGTGATATGACTCGGGATTCCTCAAGGTTTGATTATGAGTCCTCTTACACTCAAATCTCGCTAATAGTTGAACCTATGCACACAAAAACTTATCATCAAAACTTTACATACTTGACATGTATAGGACAATGGTATGAAACAATTACATGCACACATTTATCGCAATCTCCTAGTCACACTCAACAAGGTCAACGTGAACTAGTGGGTCATGAATAAGGGTGTCAACATGAGAAGCTCAAGGATTCCTTCCTCGAATGCAAAATGGAAGGGGTTTAACCCTACATATATATAAATATACAAAATCAAACATCAAAATTATATCATTGAACTAAATTAACAATTAAATTTTCAAATGCATCTAAACATTTACATCAACCAAGTACATAATGACAATATTATAACTAAATTTATCAAAGATGTTTTTTTTTTACCATGTCGTGCCTATTAATCATCCTTACTTGGTTGTTACTTGTCACGAGAAACTCCTATATACACAATTCCTTCACATCAACTATATGCATTGCACAACAATGAGGAAAATTATTAAAATAATTCCATAATGTGAATAATATAAATTATATAATTCATGATATACATCAATGAGTCGTTGTGCACATGAAATTGCAATGGAAACACCTTTGTCTACTCTTGCTTGTAGAGATGGTCGAGTGTCTTGTGTGGTCGTCATGTTTACAAATAATATATTGTGTTTTAGTTGAGCAAATATATATATATTCATGATGTGCATTAATGAGTTGTTGCGTACTTGAAATCACAACGGAAACACCTTTGTCTACTCTTGCTTGCAGAGATGGTGGATGAAATCACAACGGAAAGTGTCTACTCTTGCTTGCAGAGATGGTGGAGTGTCTTGTGGTGGTCATCATGTTTATAAATAATATATTGTGTTTTTAGTTGAGCATATATATTATTTGTAAACATGACTACCACACAAGACACTCCACCATCTCTCGCAAGCAAGAGTAGACAAAGGTGTTTCCATTGTGATTTCATGTGCACAACGACTCATTGATGTATATCATGAATTATATAATTTATATTATTTATTCACATTATGGAATTATTTTAATAATTTTCCTCATTGTTGTGCAATGTATATAGTTGATGGGAAGGAATTGTGTATATAGGAGTTTCTTGTGACAAGTAACAACCAAGTAAGGATGATTAATAGGCATGGCATGGTTTTTTTTTTTTGATAAATTTAGTTATAAAATTGTCATTACGTACTCGATTGTTGTAAATTTTAGATGCATTTGAAAATTTAATTGTTAATTTACTTCAATGATATAATTTTGATGTTTGATTTTGTATATTTATATGTATGAATGGTTAAACACCTTCCATTTTAAATTCAAGGAAAGGACTCCTCGAGCTTCTCATGTTGACACCCTTGTTCATGACCCACTAGTTCTCATTGACCTTCCGAGTGTGACCAGGAGATTGTATATGTTCTTTTAGTTGAGCGCGCGCACACACACACACACACACACATAGTTGAGCATATATATGTTCAATTATTAATAGACGCGTGCAAACAAGTCAAAAACAAGTATTACATCCGAATATATACATGCAAAAGAAGGGATGGAATCCCAACAGACAGTGCGGAGGTGGAAGCTCAAAAGACCCGTAGAGAGGAAGGTGAAGCGCCACGAATACAATGTAATATACCAACAGTGGATGTGGAGAGGGGAGTGCTCCGTGTAGCACTAGCATGATGCCACACATTTTCACATCTTTTGGTGACATATGTATTGGATCCGACAAGGATGGCAATTTTATGCAGATTTGGTTTTAGTGGAGTTTATGGCGGTGTACATGATGTGGCTATGTTTGATGATTTTTTGAGTGATACATTTGGATTGCAAACCTCACCGACACCTTTGTAAGTATTTTGTATCTATTATTACATGTTACCAAAAATGAGTTATAGGTATGTTAAATTCAAAATATTTGTATTTGAACTTGGTCAATTTATTAATTTACACATATATGCACTAATATTATAGCACGAGAGAGGCACATCATCACTCCAACAACATGTTAATTACCTTCACATATGTAATTTAGAATGTTTTGACTTGTTTGCACGCATAAATATATTACATTGTATTCGTGGCGCTTCACCTTCCTTTATGGGTCTTTTGACTTTCCACCTCCGCACTGTCTGTTGGGATTCCATCCCTTCTTTTGCAATTCCATCCCTTCTTTTGCATGTATATATTCAGATGTAATACTTATTTTTGAGTATCCAATGCAATAAAACATTCTCTATTTTAAGACATTGGTATCAAAGCATTTCCATTCCTTGTGGCCTATGCGAAATAGTTAAAACTGTTTTGGAATTTTTTAAAAAGTCATGCGACCTGTTGTGAAACGTGGAAAGTGAAGAGGTAAGTGGAATGTGGCATGACCTTTTTCATATGCAACGACCTGTGTGACTTGCGTGGAAGAGCCAAATCTTGCGACCTGCAGAGTCCTGGCGTATTCTCAAAGGTGGAGGTGTTTTACAGCCTGCGTGAACTGGAGAAGGTTGCTTGGGCATTGCGTTTGAGCATGCAGACCTAGCGTTTGACAACGTGGATGTTTTGGAGGATATTTAGAAGTTTCTCTTATTGACATATGATTTCTCCGCGTTGTTGTTTGTATGCAGCGACCTGTTAATTAAAGAATTTATTTTTGCGTTTGGTTGTTTGTTCACCATCAAGCTTGGAATGTGGACAGAGCCACCCACTGCACTGTGAATCATAGCCACTTGTTTTCCCTTTACTGTGCGTGGGCTATGATTCACAGTGCAGTGGGTGGCTACTGCAACATCTATACTTATATCCTTTTGGCATTTATCAGAATCTAAGTGACCAGGTTCGAGTTCGAGTTCAAGTTCGACAAGCATAAAATTCGGTTCAAGTTTGCCCAATGGATAAAGTTCGAAAAAAATTCGCCATTAAGTTCGATTCAAAGAAAAACATAAAAACTTTAAAATTAAATAATGAATAAAAATAAAAAATAAAAAATATTATAAAAACATTTAAAACATCATTGAATATATATATAAACTACTTCATATTAGATTTTAAAAATAAATATAATAAACTACTGTAGCGCAGACATTGTAGCGCGATACTGTAGCGCGAACACTGTAGCAAAACTAGGGTTTATAAAGACCAGTTTGGGCTCTTTCCCGTGTTCTTTTTCCCGCCCATGCTGTCCTGATTTTTTGGCATTTTTCCCAAAACGAACTGCACGAATTTCAACGAATTTTTTGGGTACGTGGAAAGTTCGACGAAATTTGGATTTTTTTGCAAAAGTTCGGCGAACCTGGTCACTTAGATCAGAATCATGTTTTCTGGGCATAATTATATTGGCATTTATTTAAGTAAAGAAATCAAGATACCTGTGTATTTATATGCTCATTTATGACATTGAAATCTTATTCAACTGCGCAGTTTAGATCTTTTTACCGTTACCAAATTCGTATTATTTTTTCATTAGAGATTTTAATATAGAGTTGCAGAGGCGGTGTTTGGTGTGAAATTCATTGACATCATGCATGTGAAGTTCCATGAGCCATCAAATTTGGTGAAGAAACTAGTATGCATTTGAATTAACCTGTTATAACTGCTTTCAATTTGTTTTAAAAGGCCTATGATTGTTGTATTCTCACTATGGAGCTTTGCAAAATGGACATGTTCCCAGCATATAGGAGATCAAAGATGTGTGGAAATCATTTTGAATCAATGTGCCTCAAAGTCATATATGCTAATTAAGTAGCAACATATTGGAGGTTGGAGGATACACGGAGGTTGGAGGACAATTTGTGTCCTCTCATCAGTCACCTATGACGGGGTCGCAACATAGATTTGGTGACATTTGTGTTTTTTTTCATATTTTGTTGTCCGTAATGTGGTTTTGGTGTGTGTTGTGTGTGTGTTGTTCAATAAAGGTGCAAAACATTTTTCAGTTTGGTATCCCCGAATGAAGGACATTGTGAGGAGCAAAAGCACTAAGTAGCGCTTGGTTCTTGTGTAAAGGGTTTGTGGAAATCGAGAAACCACCGAAGTGTTCAGTTGAGGCATCAGGTCACCTCCAGGTTCGTGGTGAGCCTACAGTCGGAAAACCATATGGGTTCGTGGTAATCCAAGGAAACCGGAAACCACCGAGGTGTTCTCAAGGTTGGATGTGCTCAGGTCACTTCCAGGTTTGTGGTAATCCTGTGGGGAAAAACCAAGGTGTCACCAAGACCAAGAAGCTAGAATGCTGGCATGTCACCTCAAAGGTGAGCACAGGCTACATGGAGAGTGTAATAAACTTTTCTTGTGTTTGGAATAAGGGGGTCTATTATCTAGAAATATGATGTTTGTAAGATCAATGTAATAAGGGGGAATGTTGGCATATTACATTGTATTTGTGGTGCTTCACCTTCCTCTACGGGTCTCTTGACCTTCCACCTCCACACTGCTTGTTGGGATTCCATCCCTTCTTTCGTATGTATATATTCAAATGTAATAAATGTTTTTGAGTATCCAATGCAATTAAACAATATTTATTTTAAGACACCACCAACATCAATATAGGAAACATGTCTCGTACAAAGTGCATGCAAGGTGTCAATCTTTATTGTCTCCTTCATTGCTGCAGAAACCATCTCAAGATGAGGGGATTTTGGATGGGGACTCTCACACCTTGAATAGGAGCACAATGTGTACTTGGGCTATCCTACACAAATCCTTTTTCTTGGCCTTGAAACAGGGAGTAGTGAAAATATTTTGGAATCTTATTGAAGATAAACTCGCAATAGAGTTTCCTAAAAATATAATGGAACCTCATTATTGTCAGTAAGGTAGGATATCAAATACCATCCACCATTAGTCCCAAAAATTATCTTTTATCAAATTATGGTTTCACTAGAAAGCATTTACATGTCAAAGGAACTTGCACATTGGTTTAGGGTCGGTGAATAGTACACAAATGAGGTCTTTTGTAATTTGTTTATCTTTTATTGTTGATGCTAATAATTTATTGGCATAATAATCCCTATAAGTCTCTCTATAGGATGTACACCAATTAATTTGACTTGTTGTCTTGTTAACCTAACCCCATAATGACTCTAATATGTTTGTAAGGAAGGTATGGTGGGGTTCACGAAATGGGTATCCCTTAGTAATCTAATCAATTTCTCGATTTTGTAGCTTGTTCACCACTATATGTGTAAATAAATCTTTCTAATTACCCAAAGGATCTACAACCGTAGAAGGGATATGAGGTTTAAGAGGCTACGAGGATTCGCAGGGTTTTCTTTTACTTATGAAGGAACTGTAATAAAAATAAATTAAATATGTTTTTTTAATTAAAATCTACATTATAAATATAAAAAAATATCAAAATTGATTGCAATTGAGAGAAAACAAGTTTTCCTACCTCTTCTCTACCGCATGATTATCAAATCCACCACAATGCAACCTTCACAATGATATGGAGACCATTTTTTGAGAAAAGGGGATGGCATTCAAACCACGAATGGAGGGTTTAGATGCAAATACGTGTTTATGGGAAAAAAAAATTTGAAAATGTGACTATTTTTATAAATATTACTATAACTTGTAAGCATTTTTAGGAACGTGTATGTGTTATAGTGCATACACATTTTGGTTTGGTAGTTAGCAAACCAAATCAACTCACCACATACACATTTTCATTTATTTCAGATTTTTGGACACTTTTTGGCCCCCATCTCTATTCACTTACCCATTTGCACTCACCAAATAGTATCTGCAAACAAAAAAACTAATTAACAACTCCTAAATCAAACTTATCTCTAATAGTGCATGTGAACATAACAAGCACAAAAATGGTTTAGAAATAACTCGAACCATTACCCAATGTGAACATGACCACTCCATCAACATGAAAAGTATATATCACAAAAACCAATACGCATCCACACATTCAAGGAGTGTGATAATGGTGTATGATATGATGATCACTAACTTCAAGTACAATATTTGTGAAATTCTACTCAAGGAATTCAATGATGGTGTCCAGAAAATGAAATCGAGTAAACACGATTTTTACTATGGTTCTTTGCCGATATGTTTAGCCATGTACTCTACAAAGACAATTTTGTAGAAGGAAGGTCAAGTAGTGTGAAAATATGAAGAACCCATAGGTGCATAAATAAAATACAACATGCAAAATATGACAAGTAGATTTTATAACATATATCTTAGAGTGGGGAAAAGCATAGAAGAATGGTAGTGGGAAAGAGTAGGAAATCGGAGCAGAAATGGCTCGATATGAGAATGAAGTTGTATTCATTATAAATACAAACACCTTATACATTTTTCCTTTTATTCGTAGATAACTACAATAGTGTTGCTTCTTATGTGAGGTGATACATGGGTATCATAGAGGCTATATGGAACTTCTCGATAGATAAAAGAAAATTGATGTCGTCAAACATTAATAAAACCATTGATGAAAATTGGAAATAATATGGAGGATGGCCCATAGGGATTCCACATTTCATAAAAGAAGATGATGCATATGCGATAGATTTTGGACCTTAAAATAGATAAGGAGTTCGAGAACCCTGAGGAGGAGGAGGAGAATAAACATGGGAAGAAGATTTAATGTTGAGGATGGACCGAGGAGACCAACAACAAAACTTTGAGGTTTGATCCTCAGTAACTAGTGAAAGGATGGGGGAAGATCAGCTCCAGAATATTAAAAACCTCCATCTAACAAGAGAAGATAAACCCTAGTGTCCACAAATATCATAGCAAGTCCACACCGGAAGCGGAAAGTAAATAAGGAAGAATTATGGATTTTTCCTCGGAAATCATGAAAAAGAGGACACATATTATTAAAAGAGTACCCACAACAAAACATCAAAGGAATTTAATTGTAGAAGCACCAAAAATGGAGACACTTGTGGAGGATACAAACAATGAGAGCACAAAATAATGGTGAGGAAAAGGGGAGCCTATTCAACCCCATGGAAAAATATGATGAACCTCCGTGAGAAAATAAGTACACGTGTAGAACAATGTAGGATAGGGGGCTAATTAGGGTAGCCATAAGTATGACAAGGCACCCCGGTGAAAAATATGAAAGTAATTGAATCCTTAATAAATTATATAAATGAATCCCCATATCCCTTAGAAAATATTATATATTATATTCCTATCCTAATGGCATAATGCAAAAGGAATAGACATAAGATAGTTGCAAAGGCATCCCAACTCAAGCGGGATGTGGAGTTGGTCAAACTATTGACCAAGAATAAACTAACACCTAAATAAGAAGAAAATATAAATAATTCTAGGCAAATAAACTTCACATTACGAAGCGCCATGGAATTTTTTTGTATACAAACATAACAACAAAAAGATTTGGAAAAAATCAAATAGGAAGAGGACACAACAAGTAAGAAAAGGGAGTAACTAGAAAAAGAGATAAAATATCGAGAAGAAAAAATAAAGGCGAAGATTGAAGAAGCCAAATTTGCCACATTTAAGGCCTAAATTAGAAAATAGAGAAATAAAATTAGTTGTAAGAGGAAGAGGAGAAAATTAAGAAAGCCATGGAGGTCCAAAAATTAAAAAATGAAAAAAGAAGATAAAATTAAGAAGATCGTGGAGGCTTAGTGGAAGTTGGAAGAGAATGAAAAGAATAGACAAGCCACAAAGGATGAAAATAAAGTAAAAGGAGGAGGAGACAAAAGAGGAGAAAAAGAGACAGAAATAGAAGGAAGACAAGAGATCCATAGAGGAAAAAGAAAAGGACATACATGAAATTTCAAAATAAAATGTTGTCAATGAAGTGGCCCAAAAAGAGAAGTGGAGTTAAAATTTGTGCAAGAAAAAATGGCCAAACATAAAGAGGAGGAAGATGAGGTGACCAAGATAGCCACAATGAAAAGTGGATACGGGTCTATATGGGTACCTTCATTTTCGTAGGTCCGGTTATGACCTTAGATACAATCAAGAACATCTTGACAAGAAGAATACATTTGGGTTTATTCTACCTTCCTAAGGGAGTGATTGATATGAGCAAGCATGAGTCCATTGTTCACATGAAAAGACTTTTTCCCCTACATCAAACCCAAATTAGTGACCGCATGTAAGAGACAACCCACACAAATTGTATGAAAAGGTGTATGGCCTTAGAATATGTAATGGATAAGGTTGTTGTAGATACACAAAAGGCGATACTACAATTTTATCTTGATGAAAGTTATACAATAGTAAGAAAATTGCAAGAAATAGTGGTAAATTTGATATGCCACTTAACTCCATCGAACAACGGACCAACAAATATGTGATTAGGTCATGGAAAGCTACAAGTCTAACCATTGATCTTGCTACAAAAATATAATTTAGAGATGATAATAAAGATAGAAGCATGAGCGATTGAATTGAGGATAGCATTTTGCAACGTGATGGCTATTTCACCCACTCGGTGGGTTGTTCTTGTCATTTATGAGAAAAAATGATCTTTGGTTCCATCAAAATAGAATTCATTAAAGCATTCGTAGAATATAACATCAAGAAAGATATGGATGGGGTTGAGCCATAGAGGTTGGTACAATTTGTTGATGAATATAGGAAAAAGAATGTATTATAGCACAAAACATTAATGACATGGATGAATGTGGTAGCTTGGTAAGCTCGTCAATGAAAATTTAAAAAAGAAATCAAGTGAATTGGAGTCTAAGATTACACCAATTACTTGTTAACTAACATAGAAATTAGTCCCAAAATGCATTATTTCTACAAATATGATACATATAGGTCACACATATCGCGGCTTGGAAAGAATTAAAGAAGTGACTATCTACCTAATTTTCCAAATACATATTCAAAGGGATAAGTTAAGCTTTATACCATAGATATTTTATATTTTGTTGGAATTTTACCCATGTCCCTAACCTAGCCTGGCAATTCGAGAAAATAAGGTACTTTTCCTTTTTAATCTAGATGTCTAAGTTTTGGGAGGTTGATGGCATACATTCCCCACTAATTATGTTAAGAAGTAAATATGAGTAAAACCAATGGAATTTTTTAAAGTTTTGGTAGGTTATTCATCCTTGGGTTTTCAAGGAGGATCTTTTGTTGGTTAAGTTTGGGGATGATATTTGTAGGTTTCTTCATAGGTTTATCGAATACATATAATGTGGATTACCCATTGAAGACACAAAATGACACTGGTTGAGGGAGCCATACATAAAAGGAACCGTGCTTCACGAGTTAGGTTGAAGACTTTGTGTGTACAACATACATATATAATGGACACAATTATCTATAAATGGAGGTAATATGGAAAAATGCAAAGAGAATAATGTTGGTATATGTTTTTTCATAGTGTATGAAGATGGTATGTGTATATACGAAATACATGTGTGTAGAGTATATGATAATCTACAATGAGCATATGACAAGCATTTGTAAAGTGGAAGAGAGAAGTGCATGTGAGAAGATAATGTGAAATATGACATAATAGTGAGGCATAATATGTTTATGTATTGATGGTTGTAATATGAACAATGTACTATTTGTTTGAATAAATATAAATAAAGTAGAAGATTTATAGTAGGAAACCTTTTGTATGTGCTTAGTTTACTTATAGTTGTTATATGCTATATCAGTAAAGAGATAGACCAACTTCAAATTTATACTTGATGTTATATTAATTGTTTTATGTGAAATATGTTGTATTCACATTTTTGCACATCAACGTTATCTAAACAAACAAACTTCTTAAAGTAATAATAATGTATATTTTATGCTAAAATTGCATCAAAGGTAAAATATTTCTTGTGTTTGTGGCTATTTTCCAACATTATGTGTAGTTATATGGTTTTGTGTCATGTGCACAAGTGTTGTGTCATTAATATATACTATAAATACCTCTTATGATAGGTGTGAGGTGTCATCATTTCTAGTTGTCTTTTTTGTGATCGCTATCTACTTGCACCATGTCTACAAGCTTTGCACCACATACTAAGTCTACACAAAAGTAGTAAACATGGTGTGGGGTAGAGCAACACCTTGTAGAACATTTTTATCTTTCATAAATATCAAATGTTTCACCAAAAATTCCTACATTTCAGAGTTATATATGAGTGTATGATAACTTTGGTTGAGTTTAAGCTTCTAAGATACTACAATATTCCTCGTTTGATTTTCTAGTAATGCAACCAAACCAACCATCCAGACCTACACAAACCGCTTATTCATGCTCTATTTTTTTGGGTGATATAATATCCCATGTGAACTTAGATGCTTTGACATCAATATTTCAATAACATAGAGGCATGTAGTTTATCCCGATTGCTTCATGCATTGAAAAGGTAAGTTTTGGGCTAATTGCACTACACATGACCGTTGGTTGAATGTAATATACTTTTTTGTTGTTTTCCACATTGTTATCCAATTAAGGTGTCTAATAAATATCAAAGATGGTAAAATTTGATCTAGTTGATAAAATACCCCAAAATATATATTTTATCCTTATACATTCTATAACCTAAAGACCTAACTAGATTTTTAGAAAAAAGAGATCGAGTTATTGGTGATTTGTAATAAAACTAGAAAACTAAGACATCATTTTGTGTATTTAGAAATGAATAATGCCTTCACATAATCATATCCACCTCATCCTACACAAATCCACTTTCATATATTTGGGATTTTAACTAAATTGACTAGATTTCCACGAAATAGGTCAACTCAATTTTCTTGTTAAGATTTTCTAGGATTTGTTTGTTTTCCTAATAGACTTGGTTTTTAGAGATTTTTTCTAATGAATGCTTCCATAATCACTTGAAATTGAGTGTTATTCTATGAACCCTAATTATTCTAAGTAATCTAATATTTTCCATCTTTTATATGGTCTATATATCCTCTTTCATGGAATTGGATCTATAACAATTGATTAAATCTGAATTAGTTCTTATTGCAATGTGTTGTGGTTTATTTTCTAAGTGCATTTATTAATTCAAAGTGGTCTTTATGCATCTATATTTTTGTGAAGATTTATTTTATCGATTACTTGGCCTTTAGGGTTTCTCTTTTGGTAAACCCAGCATAGCTAGTAATCGTCATATGGTTTGCACTTTTTGTAAACCCGCATTGTTCTCATCACCTTATACAACTTGATTTTAAATCTTATTGATTATCCCATGGTTGGAATATACAATGTTTAATTTTTAATCCCTTGCATCTCAATGATTCTTTATCGGGTTTTGCTTAGAGTAACATCACTTAGATAGTGATATGGATATAAATGTTTCTAGATGTTGTTCTATGATGTCATACTTTTTACTATTCACTTTCCAAAGTCAAATTTCTTTCATATGTACATTTTCATGTAATATATTTTCATTTATTACTAGATTATTGTTTTCAACACTATGTCATAGATTGTTATAAATAGATGTTCATATGTGCAATGATATCTTTCTATGTTTATGTATCCCTTCCCTCTCATATGATTGGGAATTAGAGCCTTTTACTTATGCATCTTATATTTCCTACTAAATAATGGCTACCTTTGAGGTGAGTCATACAATGAAAATAAGGGATAGAGAAAAGAATCGGTAGTTCCTTTTAATATTCTTCAACATCAAGGGATAGCTAAATAAAATCACCCCCAATATCAAAGGATTTGATTACAAATAGCAAAAGACCATGATATCATATATTAATTACAAAATACTCATGCCAAGATATATATTATTTAATTACTTAATAAATCCAATGTCTACAAGGACTTAATAAAAAATCCTTCCAAAATACCACTTTACCAACCAACACTAAGTCCTCTCGCTTTGCTTCTATTTTAAATCCAATAACTAGTTTTGAGAAATGAAGGCCCCCACAAGATATATTCAATGAACATCGTCCCTCACACATTCAAGTTATTATCAACAATATAGGTATTAAGGGATTTTAGTAAATAATGGCTCGAGATTACATATTTGTAGTGAATTTTATCTTGCACGGTTAAGTATTGGTAGACATGATCCCAATAATATGACATGATCATTAAGAGTTTTGACAACTAACCTAGAAGGACACTTAGAGAGATTACTTTAGATATATTACATGAACCTAAGATGGTAGATATAAAATTTCAAGTCGTATCGATAAATTATGCTACAAAATCCTACTTAGGAGACCTTGGATACATGATATGGGTGTTTTCCCATATACATTACATAGACGCTTGAAATTTATACATTAGGAAGTCATATGTACATGTCCCATAGATGACGTGTCATTCAAATTTTCTAATATAATTAAAATTCAATGTATCATTGTGCCTCACTTTAATGAAATTGAACCATATGGTTTCTCTCCTCAATACTTTAGACCAAATATAAAGTACACAATTATGATTTTTGTGAGATTAGTAAAGAACACAATAATAGTGACAATAATGAAAACGAATTGACCAACCTCGGTTTCACACATATTGGCCTATGAGATTATATAGATGACATGAGTACATTTTTCATTGGAAACCTTTATTTTACTCTT
This sequence comes from Taxus wallichiana var. yunnanensis, assembly GCA_018340775.1. Taxonomy (NCBI): domain Eukaryota; kingdom Viridiplantae; phylum Streptophyta; class Pinopsida; order Cupressales; family Taxaceae; genus Taxus; species Taxus wallichiana. Next base: position 539,277,508 of record CM031244.1, on the reverse strand, counting down.
CAATATTATGGAAAACCAAAACAATCGTCACAAAATTCTCGTGTCCAACCAAAATATACTAAAAATAAGAGTCCTACTATAAATGATTGTTGAAAAAAATAAGCCAACAAAGATCAATGGATTTATTTAAATTGGTTTAGAGAAATAAAATTTTGGGCTTAAATATTTATAAAATATGTGGTATAAGGGTCAAGGCCTCATTAAGATTGTGAAAGGTATAATAGAACCTAACCTTCCAATCATCCATAAGAACAAATCAGAAATTGGAGATAAATTTGAGACATCAATAGTTCAAGAAAAGACTTATATTGAAGAACATTTTATCGTAGATCATGATTATATTCAAGAAAAAACCATGATATAGAATTAATGAAGCATATGCTTTCCTATTTATTTAGGTAGAGTCAGGTTGGATGAATGCAAATTGATTCATGGAGATATATGTTTGTATTACATATATATTACATATATAGATAAGTCAAGTTTGGTTTGGATTGGTTTGTATTACATATAGAATATGGGGGGTGCTTATCTAGTTGTTAGAGTGTATGGTTAGGGCCCTATCTAATTAATCTCAAAGCATAGCCTAGTGAACCACTCAATATGATTTCTAATTAAACCAAGAATGAAAAAAATTAGTTTAGTTTTGGAATTACATAATTATGTCATTTATGACTTATTGTATGTCATTTATCCAAGGAAAACACCTTTGAGTTTTCCAAGGGAGATTTTATTTGTCATTTGTGCTATGTGAGGGCCTAATATTATATGTTTTTCTTAATTCACCCCCAATATATAATAATATATAAAGGGCCACTATATGTAGAGGATGAGATCCCCAACCTTGGAACTCATACACCCCTTATTTATCTATGGGATGAGATGGATAGATATATGGGTAGAGGGAATGACAAAATAGTCGGGAATCGACCTGAGGTGGGGATCGATTTTCCCTTATATGGATATAGATATTGCAATATAAATTGGCTGTTTAATCAATAAAATGGTTAGGTATTTCTAAATTTTGTCAAGGTCTTATCTCCCATCATTTATCCTGGTGTCATACTACTATTTAGAAGGTTCTTGAGTGAAGAAAGTACTAATTAACCCTCGTCTTTTGACCATATTTTTATATTATTTCTTCATTACCAAACTCTTACACCCATATGCCCAGTCAACTTCTATCATCCCACATTATTTTAGCCTCGACTGGGATGCCCAGATTAGTACTAGGGCGTTCGGATATTTTTGTACTTTCCGCCATTGTTTGGGATCTTTCTAGCCATTTCTCCTTCTTATCTTTTTGGTGGTTGGCCATTTCAAGGTTAATTACAAAATTAGATCAAGATAACCCTATAAATATAAAGTTATGAGACCATAATGAGGGACCTAACATCATTCACTACTATCACTCATCTAGAGTTGCATCCATCTATTGCATTGGAGATCACTTGCATCCACATAACTTCATCACAAGACACAAGGCTAGGACATCTGTATCACACTTGATAGGGGAGGGATTTTATTATATTTCATGCACACATTCTATTACATTTTCTACACATAGTTATTGCTCGCTACTTCACAAAGTGTGATTGGCACAAGAGAAACCTAGGGCATGTTCACACACACTTGCACATAGAACTACATCGGGTCTGAGATGTAGTGCAATGCTTAGTTAGTAAGTCCACCATTGTGGTAATTGAGGTCAGTCTGACCCCTTCATATGCATTTTTATTTTTTTAGGGTTTGATGCTTGTTTTGGGGTCTTACAGGTCTTTCTTTCATCTTGGATTATTGGTGACATATGGCACGGGAAAACAAATCTAATGTGATAGATAATGAGGGTTTTAGACCATCTACCGAACCGCTTAAGATCAATTTGAGCTTTTACACATACCAAGGCACCAAGATTACAAACCGAGCATCTACAAGCACCTCAATCCCTCTCTAGGTGATCTAATCTAGCTAGATCCTCTAGATCCATCTTTTTAGGATTTTTGCACAATCATTTCTACTTCCAAATTTTCCAATCATCAATGTGAAAGCGTCCTGTGAGCATCTTCTATTCACTAAGTTTTTCCTCTTCCTTCTTGCACATTAGGGTTATCATTTCCTTTTGCATAGTTTTTTAGCTCATTTACATACTTTTTTACTACATTTATTTACTTTATTTACAGACTCTTCATAGCCTAGATTAGTTATCCTTTTATACTACATACCTAGTAAATTTTAGTTAATCATTTTGGTGAACTTGTCCTTTCAAATATTTTTCCTTAGGATCCACTACAAACCGATGCAACCTAGAATTTAGTAATTCAAACCAATAAGACCCTAGGCATACTAGCACATCACTCAACCTAAGCTAAGTGCTCACCCGAAGTGTGCAAAGGTACCAGGTCCTCTTTAGGGTTGTTGTTGAAGGAAGTTAGCTTGATGAAGACTTAATGCATGCAATTTCATTACTATGATATATACTTAGGGAAGAACAAAATTAAGTATTAACCATGATGAGATCAAGAACACACTAGATTTAGTTACATGTAGAACTAACACTTAGATCTAGCCAATATCCTCCATTGTATTAAACGTAATAAGTATACAGAAGCTTCATTACAATAACAAAGTAGTATGCGCGTAATAGATTTAACAACATATCTCTGTATATATCTCCTCTCTGCATATCGATCTATCTATTACATAGTTCACTACATATATATAAGGGTGGGGACTTTCCCTTCACCGCTTATTAGTTCCCAAAATAGGTCGCATGCTATTATTAGCCACACGCCTTTACAAAACTAGCCACACATGCAAGTGCGCTAACAATAGACTATTGCTAGCTAGCTAATCGATAGTATTAGATATCTATTTCGGCATGTGCCCATGTAAAGTGCTTCGTATCCGATCCTCCAAGAATAGCCAATGTGTGGCACGCACGTCTCTACCTCATTTGTGTGCTTTACACGCCATCTCTAAAAATAGACCTTCATGAGCGAAAACGGCTAAGTCTGAAGAATGAACTGCTCTCCACACACGTGTTCTCCCTATCCATTCACGCCTTTAAATATAACCTGATTTCTCACATGGACTTCTTGTGTGCTTTTTGTCAAGTGTTCTCTAATCAACATTACCCCACACTAATTTCATTGTCACCCGAAAATGGTCATCTCCAAAACTGAAGTAAAGAATTGAAGAATGGAAAGAAGTAAAGAATAGAAGAATGGAAAGAATTAAAGAATGTTTTTCTTGTGTAGTCTCTTGTTTTTCTGCAACTGAAAACTAATTTAGGATATTCTTGTTTTATTTCGGCCTCCAAGTTCTGCCACTCAGTGAGTGCTTCCTCTACTCTATCTAGAATATCCACAACAATAGACTCCAGTTCATCTCTCGCAATCTCCCTTTTTCATTTTGCAAGACCAACACAATGTTGGACATTGCAGTCATCCTTCCTTCTAGTAAATCCATCTTTTTGCAATGAGCTTCCCAAGCTCTTCTAGCCGATTCTTGTGTGGTTCTTGTGTTGCAGCCAGGGCCTCACACTTTTGTTTAACCAATGCTAATCTTTCTACGTGGCCCAATGTGTCATCCTTCATCACTTTCTAGACCTCATTGTGCTCCTCAAGGTTCTTACGTTGATGAGCTCTTCTGGAGCTGTACAAATGTTCAAGGCTTGGTCTACTTTCTTCAGTTCTTCTTGTAGCACTTACAGCAGTCCTTCATATGATGCAACCTTCCGCATCACTGAAGCCTTTTCGTGCTCTGCCTCTTGTGTTGGATCCTTTGGTGTTGGCATGCGCAGAGGTTCATCTTCAAGCACTAGGTCCACTAAGGTACTTACATAGTGTATTGCTGAAGGAAACATCTTTGGTACCTTTGGTTCTAGGTGTGGCCTAGCCTTCATAACATTATCACCAATTTCCTCTGTGAGGCTGATAAATACAACATTTTTCTTCTGTGCCAAGTCTCTTTCTTGTGTTAGGTGCGCTATTTCTCCATCCTTAGTTTTAATCTCTTCCCTGAGCACCCTAATTGTGGCAGCCTTGTCCATATTCCGCCTCGCCACCTCTGTTGAGACTTTCACCAATGCATTGCTTACTTGTTCATCTGACATGACAATAGGATTTACCATCATGTGTCTAGCCTGAGGTGTTTTTTTCAACCTCCTTGATATGCATGACTCCTCACATCAAAAATATGGCTCATCCATGTGTGTGTGCATGACCATGATAATTGCTTCCTCATGTGCACACTATAGCCATATCTTCATCCATTAATTCCCAGCCATATAAGTCCTTTTGTGATAGTGTGCTCTGGAAATGGGTGCGGACAATTTTACCCATGTCCTCTGCATAACCCATGGCTGGTGGAATGTGCTCTCCACTTGTTCTTCTAGACCAAGGCTACTTAGGAACTTGAGATTCTAGATTTGGGACTTATCTCCATGTCTTACGAGTTCTCTATAGTTGTCTCATTAGTTCCCTTTTCCTCCTCTCTTCTCCTTGCTTCATTTCTTCATCTTCTATTCTTCCACATTCTCTTAGAGGTGTAGGAGAAATTAGGCACGCTTTCTGAATCTTCCACCTCCTCATTCAACTTCAGCTTCCTTCTTCTTTTTAGCTATTGTTTCCTTTTGTGGGGAGAGTCTAGGTGATCTGTGCACCATTTGTGGAGTAGCACCTTGAGTCCTTGTCCTCTTGAATACTCTCTTGAATTTGTGCTCTCCTTGGACTGCATCTAAGTCCTCCTCATCCCCCTCTTGTGGCTGAGGTGGTGTAGTGGCACGCTCAACTTCATCCTTGTTCATAGGATGTCTTCTTCCTCTATGCTCCAAACCACCACTATCTTCGCTCATCCTCTTCATCGTCGATGTGAATAGTTTTTGTGGGCTTGGGCGCTGGAATATTTTCCATTGTATGTTGACCCTTTGGTGGGGCTGGAAGTGTGAACTCATCTTCCACATACTTGTTATTCTCCAACTTGGGCTTCAATTGAAGGTACACTAGTGTTGCTCCAACATCTCCCACAACCAAACTTACTAGTTTAATGTTCAATACATCTGAAATAAGCCTTTCAATATATGCACTATGCCTGGATACACATATTTATTCCTTAGTGTGTGGTAGTCACAATCTACCTTGTCCCGCATTGAACGTGAGGTGCGCGCATTTGAGAACCTATGTAATGACTCTGGAAGTACCTTGTTGTGAAGGCATATGGTAACTTACACCAAGGGCTCCATGCTCCATCCTTCATGGTGAATCGCGCAATGCAAAAATGCTGATATACAGTGAACTGAATTGTCTTCCCAACCACCGAAGGTAATTCCTTGGGGATGCGTCATTCATCTTCAAAGGTCGCGTGGAGCCTATCATACCACTTCTCAACCATTTTGCTTGACCTGTTCTGTCATGGATCCTTCACACAAGTATTTTGAAGTTTCGCAGTGACTTTGTGCTCCATGGGATACTCCCATATCTTCTCTTTTGGTCCATCAAGTACTCGATCTCCATGAACACCAAGTGATAGAACAAAACAACTCCAAAGCTGATCTTTCCTCTTGTGTGCACTTCCTCAATGATTGTTTTCTACAATGTAGTATGAAATGTTGTAAACTACCCCTTCAGACATCTTTTTAGCAATGTGCAACCACATGGTATTCACTTGTGACCACCTTTCCTGGTCATTTAGCTTTATAACGAGGTGTGTGGCTACTTGCACAACTGGATATTTCTTCAATTTATCAATGTCCATGCCACGTGGACCCTTTGTATACCCCAACTCCTTTCTAGTCTCCAATATTGTGGCCTTGTCTGTTAAATCATCCCTCAAGTCTTCTCTTGTGCCCTTCAATCCCATTACCATGGAGATGAGACGCGCTGAAAATTTGACTCTCGCATCCTACAAAGTAGAAAAAAACTCTCTCATGAGCCACTAGTACAAGGGCTCATATTTCCCAAAGTAAGGGAGTTTGTATAGCTAGTAAACTTCAATCTTCTTCAAGAGCTTCTCGCTAGCATCATCATACACCGGCATGTCTTCTGTCATGTGTTTATTTGTTGTTTTGTGTTCAAGCAAGGCATCAAGTTCCTTTTATTCTCTGGTATGGTGGTTGTACTCACTCACCTTGCTTTTTATTATGTGATAATCCCACTCTTGGCCTACGATAACCCCCTATGGATATTGCATTTTAGAAAAATTACTTTCGGGAGCCATCTCCTTCTTCTTGACCACCTTCTTCTTTCCCTTCCTCACCCGCTGCAACTACTTTTTTGGGTGCCATTTCTACCTTGCAATCCTTTTAGATACTCACCTCTTGAATTTTATGCAACATGTGAATCAAACCTAGCTTGATTCAGCATGCCCTAGGTGAAATCACGTGCCCTCGTTCCTCTCTGTCACCTTGCTTCACTCAAACCCTTCACCATCGGGGATGTAAGCTATTTCTACTGCACAGATCTCTTCGTCACGACTGGTTACACACCTCTCACACCTCAACTCGATCACTCAACTCTTCACACTTAGCTCTTTTTCAAATACTCTTAATCACAATGGTAAAAATGAATTCACATCCCATCCTTATATAGATTTTCAAATTTTTGATGCATTCATTGCTCCTTCACCTACCAAATATCCTCTCATTAATTGACCAATTTCATCCTTTCCACGTGTTACATCTTCGTGCCCCAGCTATAACCTTCTAGCGCGTGCCTTCCTACCCTTTGGTCACATAATTCTCTTCAATGTGCTTCCTTACACCCAAGTACCTCATCACTGCACCTTCTACTGGTAGTTGTTATGGCCTCTACTTACCTCGTGTTATATTGTCCCTTCATTCATCTCCATCTTTGGTCACTTTTTAGAGCAATCTCCACTTAAATAGCACCCAAGTGGCACCCATAGTAGTTTATTCTTTCCACCTTTCAGTTCCAGTAGTCCTGTACCTGGATATCAACAATCCACCCCACACTAAAAATATGTGTAGTCCTCTGCGCATAAACATGCTTCATATAGTAATTAGCTTCATGCGTGCAAGCGCACTTATTACACAACACACCAACTAAATTGACAAAGCATAGCAACAAAGAAGGAAACACATTAAGGAAATACATAGAATTGAAAACCTAATCTAAATGGCAATACTACCTTATTACAAACACCAAGAAGACTTATTTATAGTAGGATTCAAGCCTACTTCGTTGAAGTAACCGGGTAACCATTTTCCATCAAGGTGCTTCTAACTAGCAAGCACCGGTTTCAAGGATGTAAGTGATAACATATGGCCCCAACCAATGTACCTTAAGTTTTCCTGGATGGCGTAAAAACTTAGAGTCATAGAGAAGTACCATTTGTCCAATCTCAAACTTCTTGGCCCTTATATTTTGTCATGCCATGCTTTCTACTTGGCCTTTTCTTGCTTCTAACTCCAATGTGTTATTGCTTCATCTCTCATCCAAGTTGATTAACTTTTCAATTTGCTCTTCTAATGCTTGATCATCAACAAGACCTCCAAAGCATTGTGTGCAATACACAAAGAAGGTAACATAAATTCCATAGGAAGAATGGCCTCTGCGCCAAACACTAACTGAAATGGTGTGGCTTTGTTCAATCATTTATATGTTGTTCGATATGCCCAAAGTACTGCAAATACTTTATCATCCCAATCCTTTCTTCCAACATCACATATTTTTGTTAATGTCTGGCTCAAAATTTTGTTGAAATCTTCAATAGTTCCATTTTCCTGAGGATGATAGGGTGTAGTCTTATGGTGTGCAATCATGAACTCATCCAATAAAATTCTGATTGTCTCATTAAGAAAATGTGTACCCCTATCACTGGTCAAACTTAAAGGACACCCATATCTTGTAATAACATTCTCCCATAGAAAACTGGGCTATTGTAGCCATTGTATAGTCTTTTTGTAGGTGTTTCTTCTACCCACCTTGTCGATAATAATATGTGCATGTTATGATGTAGTGATCTGTTTATGCACAATGGTGAAATAGGACCCACAAAATCTATAGCCCATTTCTCAAATGGTTATGTGCTAGTAATTGGTCTCGAGAGGCATTTCATCTCTCGTTGACTGGTCTTCCAAGATGTTAACAATGGTCACATGCCTTACAAAATTCCTTACAATCTTTATAGAGGGTCTCCCACCATAATCCAACTAGTAGAATCTTGCGCGTCGTAGCATCACCCGCATAGTGTCCACTGCAATTCCACCATGAGCTTCTTCCATAATGCCCGTGTGCTCATGTTCCAATACACAATGACAATACCTCATCATGACCCAATTTTATAAGTCACCACCGATTAACATATAAGGTGCGCACGTATAGCAAGTTTTTTCTTCTCCAAGGATTTCATTCCTTCTTGTGCCATCCTATATAGAAAGACAACAATGTCCTCTAGCTCTGATGGCACATTGTAACCTGTATAACTATGCATCGGGCATGGTATCTTCAATCACATGTGCTTCTTCTCCTGACTATATTCTTGATAGATGGTCTGGTCTAGAATTACTTTTCCCTAGTTTGACCACAACTGTGAATTCAAATTCCTGAAATAAGAGCATCCATCAACATATGTGCCCTTGTAAAACAAGTTTATTTACCAAATACTTCAATGCCATGTGATTATATAAAATACAAATGGCGTAGCTAGTAGGTACTGGAAAAATTTATGTAGTGCATATATCATTGACAAAGCTTTTGCGCTCTGTAGTTGTGTAATTATGCTTTCTCTACAGAGTTGAGCTTTCTACTAGCAAAACAAATAGGATGATCTACAATACCTTCTCTAGGTTGAGCCAACACCATGCCAATGGCCATGCTAGAGGCATCAACATGTACATGAAACGGTTTATCCCATGAAGGAAAAATGTAGAATAGGCGTGGTAGTGAGTCTCTCCTTCAATGTGTCGAATGTGTGTTGTTGCGGTTCTCCCCAATAGAACATACCTCTCCCTTTCAAGTAACTCTTCCAATGGTGCAAAACTTTGGCATATCCTTTGATAAAATTTCTGTAATATCTGTATGACCCAAAAATCCACGCACCTCACTTTGACTGGTTGGCTCTCTTAGGCCTATAATAACTGCAACTTTGGTTGGATCAACCAACAAACCTTCCTTGTAGATTATGTGTCCTAAAAGTATTCCAAATGGTGTAGAAAATATGCACTTATTTATATTCAAAGAGATACTCAACTGTCTACACCACTCAAACATTAAGCGCAGATTGTCACAATGATCTTTAACTAATCCATACACCATCCAATCATCTAAATATACTTGTAAAAAGTTATGAATAAATTCCTTGAATGCTTGGACAACTATGCATGAAAAGACAACATGTGCATTCTTTAGACCAAAAGGCATTACAAGTATAGGTGAAGCTACCCCATTTAGTAGTAAATGTAGTCTTATCCGATCCTCCTGGGTAATCCGAACTTGATGATACCCAGAGAACCCATCTATAAACGAATAGATTTCATGCCCTGCAAATCCTTCTAGGATTTCCTCAAGTGAATGGCGTAGGAAATGGATCAGTTACACATGCAACATTCAGCTCCATGTAGTCCACACAAATCCTAATCCATCCATCTTTCTTGATATTGATGACCATTAGACTAACCCATTCTAACTCATCAAGGGGCTTGATAATTCCAAACTTCAACATGTTATCAATCTCCTCTTTGACCTTTTCGTGCAAATTGGGGTTCATTATGTAAGGTCTCTTTCTAATTGGGTGCACACCCTCTTTAAGTTTTATCTTCATCTCCCCTAAAGATTCATGCACGCCTTTAAGTTCATGATACCCCTTAGAAAATAGTCTGGTAGTCCCTTAGTAACTCTATGATTTTTGCCACTTCGCAGTCCAACCAATAGTCCCCAATTATGGCTTCCTTAGGCTCAACATCTTCCAATATTCACCCACTTTGTCTTCATAGGTTCATGATGACCATGTGGTCCTATCTACACTATCCAATACCTCATGTTCCCCTTGTGTAATGGCTTATATCTAGATTATCTACTACTTCATCATCTACTAAAATAGACCATTTTTCTTTCTCTTTCTTAAGGCAAGCGCGTTGAAGTAATGTTGCATCGGGGGTTCTTCTAATCAAAACTCGCTCCCGATTCTTCCTCATCTAATAATTCCAAAAGGAGTCCTCGGCCTTCGCGCTACCCCCATAGTTAAGCGCTTTATGAATTTCAATGCTTCTTTACATGGAGAGGCTTTTAGAGAAGAAGTCAAACTTCTAGACCATTCCCGCAATTAAATTCTCAGCCAATTTTTTCCACTTCTCTATGGAGTTCTTCATATACATACCCATTAGGAAATAAGAGATAAAATATGTAGAATAATCCCTCATGGAATCACAATAGTAGAAACTAATATGTAGAAAATATTATTGAGGATCTCAAATAAAAGTGCAGTAATAAAATAACACAACACAAAGAGATAGTATTTAATGTGGTTCACCCAATTTGGTCTACGTCCACAAGAATCACTTGCTTAGATTTTATTACAATCCACCGCTCTCTCTATACAATACCCAAATCCGTTTGAGCTATGCTCAAAAAACCCTACATAATTCATAGCCAAATTCAAAACACATATAATGTACATCTTGTCTACCATATGCATAAAACCATATAAATAGACAATGCATGCTCATAGTTTTACAAAATGTGGGTATCAAAACCATGGGCCAAAACCATCCCATAAACCTATGGGTTTATCAAATGTCTCCCCATATGAGAAAAAAACACGTTTTTCAAGATCGTATATCCATGTTTTAAGGCCAATTTTTTTCTCGGGGATGTCTTCACGAGGCTTGGTAGAGACCCCAAAAGTCAAAGACAACGTGGAAAGTGTACAAGACTATTATTATATTCTTCAACACTTTCACACATGAAAACAAGCTCCACAACCTATATAATACCAAGCACACACGCAACCTTGTAAAGTGGAATAAAATCGGTGCACCCATAACGAAGGTGGTAGATCTTCTTCCCTGCCCTTTTTCCAGAGTCTCTCACACTTCGAATGTGGTGCCGAGAAGGTTGATTTCATGATAATTACTTATTTGGGTAGGTACATTACTCCTAAAGAACTTAGTAGTAAGAGTAATCCCAATTTCATTCCATCCGACAAGATTATCCCTGTGGACCACCCACCAGCGTGTTGTTGTCCCTCGTAGTGTATATGTGAGCATATCTCTTCTTTCCAGTGGATCTATCCACTACTCTTCCATGGCACATAGGAATGCTATGGGATCCCCCTCCCCTGTGTAACAAGGTACCGAGTTGTTGCTTATCCTCTTGACACAACATGGTTTTATGCCTCGAGAGAATATGCTCTTTACTTCGCGCCCTACCAACTCATAAGTTTTGTGGGCCCAGTTATCACAAGAAATACTTGTAGTATCACTGATAGACTATGCATCCTCCCACTGAATTAGTCCTTCTTTGGTTGGTTCAATCATCTTTGGATCTCGGATAGCACGTACATAAATCCTATTCAGATATTCTTCACTTAAGGGCTCAACATAGGGCGTGGACTTTCCATATATTAAAGGGATAATAACTCTTTTCTCTTTTATTTCAAAGTTTATATAGCCCTTGTTGAACCGAAGATCAAATTATTTGCATAGCACCAAGGCATCCTTATAGAGCCGGGAAACTATCTCGATTCTATCAAACTAAAACTTCAAAGTCTCCAAGTGAACTTGGCTCCTTGTATGGTAATGGATGCATCTTTCAAAACTCCTATGGGAGTGGCCTTAGTCCAATTAGCCATGAACAATATATTAGAGGATGGCTGCAATGGGGGTCTTCCCATTTGTACCCATGCATCTAGGGTGAGAACATTGACTTTTGTGCCTATATCAATCAAGTATATTACTCAATAGCCACCCATCCACAACAACATTCAATGTAATTTCCTTATCATAATCTAGGCTATGAGGTGGAAGGTTCACATGTAGAATCTATTGTCCAGTCTCAATACTTACGCGTGTAGAGTGTTTCCTTTTAGCCAATCCCTTAATAATGGAACAATATTTTCCGGCGCAACATTTTACACACTTCCCTCAAGTCATCTATATCAGTTTGGACTATCTCTGACACTTTCTTTTGCTCTGTTTTCCGTGATTTCTCTTTTAAGTATTGTATCTCACCCTGAAGATTCTTGAGAACTCCCATGGTTTCTGATAAACCTCCTTATGATAGGTAAGATCTGGGTACCGTGCATGAAGAACTTCTTCTTTAGTGATAGTAGGTTTTTGTTGCAATGTGTCTTCTTGGCACGTGCCACCTCAAAGCATGGGTCATGATCTTTACTTGCAACTCTTCGGACTCTACTTGCAATCTTGGGCATCCATTGATTTTCCACATCGTATTGTATCCTAACCATACCTACACCTTTTTTCTTGTCTGTTATGTTGCTTACTCGATGCTCATATAAGTCTGGGCACTCTTCATAGCTATGGTTCTTTCCATAAAAATAACATGCAATATTCGAGGACATTCACACCTATAGTGGTCCTATAGGAGATTCACATGTATAACATGTGCCATGAGGAAACTCATTTCTTCCACCACCATGGCCTCATCCTCTAAATCCACCGCGGTATCCTCAACCTCTGCCACAATCGCCTTCAAACCCCTCATTCCGATCATAGCATGCGCTTTGATTGTGCTCCTAGTCCCGATGCTCATTCTTTTCTTTAGAGTTATCTACGAAACTCCTATTTTTCATACACCAATATCTATAGCATCATGGATATATCTAATCAACCGGAAGTCCTCCATGTCATGAGTCGTGGACCTACAAATTTTACAGTAGCTTGAAACGTTCTTCCTTATCACCGTTGTAATAATGGGCAATGGCTAGCATCATGGTTTAGGTGGTATATTTCATAATCCATCACAACAATGAGTATATTGTTCTACGAGGACAACTATCCTTTGTGTGACCTTCTACTTCACAATCTGTGCACCAAATCCTTGTGCATGTCTCATGAGCTGAATTTGCTGATAGTTTCTCCAACTATTTTGCCATTGCTGTTATTTGTGCTTCTAAAAATGGGCTCACCCCAGTATCTATGCTTCCAACTACCTCAGTGCAAGGTTGCTTCAAGTGCTTCGCGTGGATCAGTGTATGTCTTATGTGATAATGCCCTTCTAAAGGGTGTAATCAAGCCCCCAATGAACCATTGTGCATGTTGGCTTGCGTGTATGTCATAAGAAATCTTTGATAACAACGTTTTAAACCATGCATCATACTCTCTAACACTTTCAGTAGTGCCTTGCTTAATATCCTTGAGCGCACTTATAATCTTCTGCTCAAACTCAGGGATGTGGAACTCTTTAAGGAATGCATCCTTTAAAGCTATATAATCTACGCAAGTCTGATCAAGGTCAAACTTTTTGTACCAACTGTGTGTGCCCTGCCTTGTAAATGTAGTAGAAAATGGCTTTCCTACGTTCGAAGTTGTGATTCCTTTTGTGTGCCACAATATTTCACACATGTGCACATGTTCAACAACATCTTCTATGCCCCTATATTTTGTAAGGCAAAGAGACATTTTCATGTAAATATTTTGGGGTTGGTGTGGACCTTGCCCACCTGATCTAGAACCTCATGTGTTTCCCTGCCTCAGAACCACCAAATCCACCGAACGAACCAGAGCTACCTATGCCTCCTGATCCCAAACCTGTAGCTAGAATAGGTCCTGTAGATGTACTCCCATGTGCTCCAATAGTAGTACTATACTAAACTCCTATGGTCTATGAAGTAGTTCCACTTCCAGAGGTGAATCCAACATTCACATGCGCTCATATTCTGTGTGGATGATGCACCTGAAAACACACCTCCAAATAACAATGAATTTGTTTGCCCTGCCATTGATGTGCTTGCTCTCTTACTTCCCAAACTTTTTTGTTGATTACTTGTCATACTAGATATTAGAAAACCAAGCACAAGGGCTAGGTTACAGGTGGATTCAGATGCCCACCCACGACCCAAGTAGTCTCTCTGCGCGCTTCTTCATGAGGCCAAGGGGGATCCCTGTCATGCTTTCCAAGATGGGGAGTTCTGATGCTCTGGCTCCACGTCTTCTATGTGAGCTTCAAATCCTTCATGAGCCATCTCTCTCCTCAATGCCATACTTTCTGCAATGGTACGCTACTTCTCTATCTCCCTCTCGCGCACCTCATTATACTTAAGCCGCCTTTCCTCTCTTTTCCTTTTATCGCTAGGTCTCTGCCATCTTTCACCAATCTTGACTCCTACCCCACGCGTGGTGGGGTTAGTTATCCATCGGTTTACTCTCCAGATTCAAGGTTACCATCAAGATCTTGATCACGGAGGAATTCCTTGTAGGTAAGTTCCCCTTGGATATCATAAAACTAGAATTCAGCTACCTCTGGACATGAATAAGTGGAAATTGAGTATTCCAAGATATAGTTGTTCAAGACACCAAAACCACGTATCCACCACTCGAGTCCAAATCAAATTAGCATCATAAAGGGCTTGGAATTATTTTTTGCATCCAGATAAGTGCGCGATACCTCCAATTCCGTTTAGATGCATAAGCAATCAGCCACTCATACAATTCTACTAGAAAGATAAAAAAAGCTCTCATATAAACTATCATACATATTTTGTTCCACCCATATGTGTGTGTTAAACTCAAATCTAGTGCTGAAACACCATGTGTATTCTTCCTCTAGATCACGTATCCATTCTTCAATACTTGCTAAGGTCAACTAGTATGTCTTCATCGCGAACCATCCTGAAAACAATTAAAAGAGGTCCTGAAAATGGAACCAATGATGCAGCCTAGAATTCAATAATTCAAACCAATAAGACCCTAGACACACTGGCACATCACTCAACCTAAGATGAGCACTCACCGAAGCACGCAAAGGTACCAGGTCCCTCTTTAGGGTTGTTGTTGCAGGAAGTTAGCATGATGAAGACTTAATGCATGTAATTTCATTACTAACACAACATCCTATAGAGCATACCAGATCTATACTTAGGGAAGAACATAATTAAGTATTAACCATGATGAGATCAAGAACACACTAGATTCAGATACATGTAGAACTAATAATTAGATCTAGCCAATATCCTCCATTGTATTAAATGTAATAAGTATACAGAAGCTTCATTACAATAACAATAGTATGCGCATAATGATTTAACAACATATCTCTGTATAAATATCTTCTTTGCATATCGATATCTCTATTACATACATAGATTCACTACATATATATAAGGGTGGGGACTTTCCCTTCACCGCTTATCAGTTCCCAAAATAGGTCGCATGCTATTATTAGCCATGTGCCTTTACAAAACTAGCCACACATGCAAGTGTGCTAACAATAGACTACTACTAGCTAACTGATAGTAGTAGATCTATTTCCGACATGTGCCCATGTAAAGTGCTTCGTATCTGATCCTCCAAGAATAGCTAATGTGTGGCACGTATGTCTCTACCTCATTTGTGTGCTCTGCATGCCACTTTAAAAATAGACCTTCATGAGAAAAAATGGATAAGTCTGAAAGACTCGAACTTCTTCTCTGCATGCGTGTTCTCCTATCCATTCACACCTTTAAATATAACCTTCTTTCTTGCACGGAATTCTTGTGTGCTTTTCTCAAGTGTTCTCTCGATCAACACAAACCCTCATGGATAACGATGCTTCTCAATTCAATCTTCAATTTTATAGTTCTTGTTGTGTCTATGTTGACATTCCATTCGATTTCTTTGGTTATAGGTCTTTCCCTTCATTTATTCATATTCCATCTTCTGATATAGATCCTGAAGTTCTACATGATGCTATCATTACTTATATGCGTATTATTGATCTAATTATTTAGCACAAGTCCTATATGAGGCTACACAAGCACAAGTTACTCAAGTTGATCACATACTTACATCTCCAACTCCTACCGAATTTTTAAATGCTTATCATTAGGCCTCACTGTTAGTTCTCCATCATTGCATATCGATGATCCTCTCAATGCAATATTTTTCCTACATCTTTATATGATATTGTAGAGCCCTAAGCTACCGAGGCTTCACTTTCTCTCATCCGGATGACAAAGGACTTTCTCCTCCACCTCCATGTTCGCATGATATTTTTCCTATCATTGTGCATGAGTCACCCTCATCCATTAACTCTTCTTCTCCTACTATTTCATATCCTCTTAGTTCATCTTCTCCCATAGTTATATCTCCATTGGTCACCTCATTGCCTAAGGATTTTTCTTTGCTAGTACTACCATCGTTATATATATTCCACCTACATCATCTACTATATCTTCTTTGGAACCTACTCCCAGTGTGCCTTTAACATCAAAATCTCCTCTATCATCTCTTGATATTCTTATGATCACTCACCATGGCAGGTTGCAACCTCTTAATCCATTATTGCCATCTTCCACTATTCATTCGAAGGATATTATCTCTCTCGTGCATGTCGTAGGTCAATTACAATCTTAGGTCTAGTCTCTTCTTAGAAAATATGGAAAATATGGTTTACTATGCTTCTATTGATAATAACTAATTACATGATAGCCCTATTCCTAAGATATCTACACATATAGTTCACTTAGACACCTCATCAAGCTAACTCACCTTAAGACCTATTCTTAGCAAGTTACCATAACTAACTAAGACTTACCCAAACCCTAAAAATCAATGCCTACACTCCCTCTAACCACATTCCCGCATGCTCATAAGCTCCCAGTCTAATCCATGGGATAATGACATGAGATCCAAGGAAATCAGGAGGATCTCCCTAAGTTTGGTAAACCTAGAAAATCCCACCTTGACCGACGTCGGTTTCCCCTAACCACCGCCGCGGTTAAGCTGGACCGCCATCGGTTACCCCTTTTAACTCCTAAACTACCTTATTCTCAAGGTTGGAAAACATTGGGAGAAAGTTGATGAGAAAGAACGAGAGCTCAAAAAGATAACGCATCTTCAGAGAGCCAATTCCAACAAGAACTCACATCCAAGGAAGGAGATTGAGCATCTTCTCCTGCACAACCATCCCAACCACCTTCTGAATTATCCAAGCAAAAGAGGAGTGTGCATGCAGCCCATGCAAAAGATTTTCTTCAGTTGGTAATCACTTGCAGCCTTCAAATCCATCATCCGACACCTCCATCCATCACACACAAGCCTTCAAGAATGAAATCCAAGTAAGTACAATATCATACTTTCCTGGTTATTTCATTTCATCATTGTTTTATCACCCATTGTTTATCTTGCTCCTTATTGACCATCTCCAACATTTTCACCTCCATATACCCATCAAAACCTGCAAAACCTACTCCTATCACCCAATACCTCGTCTCCCAACCAACCAAAGTCCTTTGTGTAATCACAAAGGAGACCAAAACCCTATTTTGTGACGTTTCCAAATCTCACAATAATCGCGCCGGTTATACCTAACCGCGGCATAGTTGGTCACCCCTGACCGACACCGGTCTCTGTATTTTCCTACACAGCCTAGAATAGAGACCTACCCACCTAATTTCATCTCACCCTCATTCACCGGTGACCTATCCGAGACCTTTATCAGACCTGTAGAACCCAGAACCAACCATTTGACCTATGGATTCTATTCTAGCTTAGCCTGTTAGATTAGATCTATTTTCTTATTGTGTTTTAAGTGAGATACCTAAATCATTTTAAAATAATAATAGGATTTACCTTTTTTCAGCATTAATTTGTTTAAAACAGTGGACTGACAACCATCTAGGAAGTACCACACTTCTCGGATCTAGCTCACGCTAGGCAGTTCACTGCCCATATGTTTTAATTCTTTCTGGTGGTCTTGCTTTCATTACAAGGTAGTTCCTCCTAGCCAAAAGGAAGCTCTCATGGTCAGCTATGGATTCAGAAGTCATACGCGTGCAACAACCCATCAACCGACATTTGAACAGGTATTCCTCCTATGCCCGTTACCCTATCTATTTCATCAACGATTCAAAGAAACAATCTAAGAAAAAGGTGAAACATTTTGGCATGCCCGGTGGGACCCATCGGGGTTCCTTGCATTTCATTCATTCCTAGGAAAAATTGTGTGTTTGTTTCCTTCTAAAAGTGTACACACTAATTTTCTTCCTGGTAATCCACTCCTTCTTTCTATTTTCTCTAAAGGAAACTTTTCTTTTGGTGTATTTAAAAGGAATCATCTCTTCATGTTTTCTGCATTTTAGTGAAAGAGCATCCCTCTTCCTATTCATCTATTTTTTGTCATCGAATATCATACTTTCGATTTGGGTTTAAAATAAGTGCATTTCATTCTGATTTTCTGCATTAGCTCACATTAATTGAGGGCAACCTATACGCTGGATGTCATTACCAGCTGATGGTTGACAAACGAATCATAGAAAAGCACTTCTATCCTTTTCTCTTTCTTTGAGTCTTACCAAACCACACAAAAATTCAAATACATACATTCTTAAACAACATCTTACCTGGAAGAAGTTGTAGGTGATCACACGATCATGACACAGTGGGCACCCAGCTCACTACTCTGTCGAGTCATACTTCAGAGCGTAGCCCACCCCCACCATAACAAACCTGAAACCTCACCCTTTAGATCTCCTTCTTTGTAGGAAGCCATCCTCACCAAAAACTCTACTTCACAATTCATGTGTCAGTCCCTAAATAGCATAAGCTAAACAAACGTAATAGAATAGGCACTCTAGGAATTCTTTCTTAGTGTTTTGTTTGATTTGTGTTTTGAGGTGAGAGCTTTCGATCATTATTTTTGTCTTTCCTCGCACACTCCCATTCATAGTTGGTGTATTTTGACTTCTTCTGAGTGTGTCTGGACCACATCTTCATCATTCTCAGACTTCTGGGTTTGATTCCACATCAAATTCTAATTCACAACCACTTTTTCTCATCACTATTTCAATTTCACAAGTGACCATCATCGTTACCTCTGACCGCCATCGGTTACGCCCAACCACCATCGGTTCTAGGTCCTTTTGCTAACCTATTCAAAAGGACATTTCACTTCACTTTCTTCCACTTCCCATAGTCTCTATCACTGTCACTTTTTCCATTGACATTTTACATATTCCCAGATTTGGCATACTTGTCAGATTTCCCCTTCTGCTTCATTGTTTACTCACTGTCTATTTTCCACAAGAATCGAGTAAAATTTACCCCTGACCGACGTCGGTTTTGCCTAACCGGCATCGGTTAACCTATTTCACATTCCACTCACCATTTTTCACTTCATCCATTTTTTTATCACCAGATTCACCTATTTTTGCTATTCTCTGTATTATTTACAGAGAAGCAGCCTCACCTGATCAGTATTGGTTCACATGGTACTAACCGAAGACAAGCGAATGCCCTCGTGTTCCACGCAGTCGCCAACCACTCCCACCTAGTCCTTCACCACCCTCTATTTTATCACCAGCCATGGATCCCATCCAGCCTACCAATATCGCTACCAGAGATGAGGAGTTCACATGACTCCTTGACCAGAACCCTATTGCCTTGTAGTTTTACCTCTCCCATTCATCCACTCGAGATGCCTCGGGTTAGTTGATATATGGCATGCCCATATCCATCCCCCGACTCTCGCACCCACTTCCGCATCAGCCCCATCTGGCTCCGTGCTACCTGCATCCACCTTATCCCTATTGTTTTTCACGTAGTTAGGTCCTATACCACTATGATACGCACGTCTGTTACCCTCGTAGCACCCATTACATCTACCATACCCTCATCGATTACCCCAAACACAACCTCATCCATCCCTCATGTCTCACATATACCTGTAGCTATGTTCCCACCTCCAGTGTCGGTGACCCCTACCCCTTTTCAAAATGTAGTTCTTTCTATTCCACAATCATTAGCCCCTATTGCCACTAGGGTTACCATGACCCTTCCTCCCCCATATACATACTACCAACAACCCTGTTTCATCTATCATTCATTCTGGGTATGTACCCCTATTTCTTTTGCCTTCTTCTCTCGCCACCTTACATGGCAGCCCCATACACTGGAATGCCCCACCCATTATACACCCAAAACCAACCTCCTCATGCTATAGGAGGCATCCAATCATCACACCCACCAATGACCTAATTAAATTGATGATGGACAAGATGCAAACACTGGAGGCATCGGTTTTCAGCTCCCATAACACTCTCACTTACGATGAGATTTGCAATGAGCCTATTCACCCATCCATTCCCATCCATTCATACCCTGTGCATTGGGAAATGCCAAAATTCAATCATTTCAATAGTAAGGAAGACCCACAACAACATTTGTGCTCATTTAAACATGGGTGTTATTTGATTGCTCATGATGATGCCTTACTTTTGAGAACTTTTCCCATGTCCCTCACTGGACCTGCATTAGACTGGTATAGTGGGTTACCCAAACACTCCATATTTTCATTTAATCAGGTAGCCCAAGCTTTCTTGGATCATTTTTCCATCAACATCGCCAAGAAAGTTACCATGACCGATCTATATTCCACACGTCAGTATGAGGATGAATCTATCGCAGATTTTTGTCACTCTACTGCAGCATGACTCGATCAATCAACTTACCTTTCATTTCAACCGCCACAAACTGAACTCATCGAGCTCTTCACTGAGCTTGTGCAGACATATCTCCCCGACCTTGCAGGTCCAAACTTTTAGAACATTGATGAGGCATTCACTATGGCATGAAAGTTAGAGATTCGGGCCATCAAGAGAAGAAAATCCAATTACGAAATAAGAATTTGGCATTCAAGTCGAATGAAACCTCTTCTTCTTCTAAACCCCCAACCAATTATTCAAAGGCTAAAGGTACCACTAACGTAGTGGTACTCAAGGCCGGCCCACTCATCCATCCAATCAAGCCACACCCTCATCTAATCTATCACCTGCATCAGGATTTTTGATTCAGACAAGAGCAGTGAAAATATACCCCAATTGGGGAACCTTACTCTTTTATTTTAGAAAAGCTTGATCAAAGTTGGTGCCATCACCCTTCCACCCATAAAACCACACACTGGTTTTGACCCTGCTCGCCCCATGCCCGCATGGTATAAGGAACAAGATTTCTGTAACTATCAGTGTAAAGGGTCATAGTGATGGAAACTGCATCACTTTTAAGAATATTGTCCAAGAAATGCTCGAGAAAGGTGAGTTGACTGTGGATAATCCTAACGCCGCCCCTAACCAAAATCTACAAATCTTTAAAAAACCATTTCCCAATCATGCCCCTTCATCCAATCAAACGGTGAGACATCCACTCATGATACCCATACCCGTGAGGTTCACACAATCTTTAACGAGGTACCTGCCACATCTCAATTACCTCACATTCCTTCCATAGAGGAAATCCTAGCTCGACACCCTCCTTCCACATCTGAACCAACCGTCACTATTCCTTCACCAATAAAGGAACACCCTTCATCTCCTACAGAGGAGTCTTTTGCTGACATTGAGACCCTCTCACCCCTAGCTTCTCCACTTAGTGAACCTTTACCTACCGTAACTCCTCCACCCACTAGTGGAGCACCCATTATCTCCTCCACCCACAGAGGAGCACCCATTATCTCCTCCACCTACAGAGGAGCACTTGTTATCTCCTCCACCCATAAAGGAGCACCTATCCATTCCTCCCCTCATAGAGGAACTCCCATCATCCATTCCACCCATCATAGACCCGGTAGGGATAGCCTTGCCTCTTGGCAAGCATTCTCCATCCGCTACTCGACATCCAATAGACCTACTTTCAGCTCTCTTACCCACGGAAGCTGAAACTAGTTGATTCCCCATCTCCAAGATTCATTTTATGGGAATTCCCATTAGGTCTTCACCAACTCCACCCACAAAATGTGCCATTCTCACATGTTTGGCTGATCACTTAGAGTATGTGGATAGAGCCTTGTTATGGGGGTGCCTCTTACTCCCTGTCTCAACACAAATGCAGAGATCCCTCGATGACACCTCCACTATCTACCCAAGCACATTTCCACCCATTAAACCACATACAACCACTATTATTGCAACCCCTTCTACGATACCCATTAGCACTCACACCACACCCTTACCCATAACCCGACCTATGCCTAAACCCCAACCCATACCCACAATATTTACCTCCACTAAACCTATTACCACTTTAGGGGTTACCCCGACCACCAACCTTACTCATCCACCTATTAAACTGGATTTAGCTACATCCTCCAAAACCACACCTACTCCGACACCCAAGCTAAAGAAACAAACTCATCAACCTCATACCCTTACCGCACCAATCACACCCGCACTTGTCCCATCTACCTTAAGACCTCAACTACCTAACATGGTCAAGCACCCCTCACCCATTCATAACCCAATAGCACAATCACCCATTCCTACCTCACAAATCTCTAACCTACCTAGTCACACAACATGACTCATACCCGCACCTGTAGCCTCTTTACCACCAATACCTCCGATACCTTCAGCCATTGCTTCACTACCTACTACACTTCAGTCATTGTCCCTCACACCCCAAGCATGACCTACGTCATCTACCTTCATAGCACCCCATTATCCCCATGGGTAACTCACCCTCTTCCTCCATCTACTTTTCCTTCTAGACCTCATACACCCACATCACCTTTACCCAAGAAGGTGCACCCCAAAAACAAAACCCCACTACCCCACAACAAGGTAGTCAAACCAAAACCACACCTTCCTACCCATCCATCTATTGTACCCATACCTAAATGAACCCGACCGATACCTCAAACCACACACCGGCACCTAAACCCATAGTTTGACCTATTCCTACACTTCCAAAAATAATTCCTAGACAACCGATCACACCTACACCCAAACCCACATTCACTTCCCATTGTGATCCACTAGCAGGATCCTATGCCAAGATTTTAACCAACCTCCTCGAGACATCTGTTATTACATTACCACCACTTCGACCTTATGACCCCCTCAAACCCAAGCCAAAAGGGTTTGATGATACCAAAATTTGTGCATACCATCGTGTGCTAGGGCATGATGTGGAGAACTATAAGGCTTTGAAAACCATCCTTCTCCAATTGTGTCCACCTGAAACCAACTTTGATGACGATGACCTTCTTGATGAGGATCTTGCTTCACCTACCCCCATTCCCACACTGCATACTCAACAACCACAACCTCCACCCTCACAGCTCCCAGAACCACACACAAAATTTGAAATTAACATGGTTCGCATCAAGAGAACTTGCCACGCCACCACCCAAATGTTGTTCATGCCCAACTGACCTCACAGGCTTTTCTCCTCCCGTAGGTTTTTTCCCTTCATGTCATTATACCACTTACCCTACACCCTCTCCCTTTGAAATTCCTCAAATCAACATGGTACATGTTACTACATGTGCATGCAGAAGGGTAAAGAAAAGGTAGTTGACCCACCAACCAATCCTATACCTAACATACCATCTGCACCTATACCTAAGATAACTATCCATGGCCCCACATACCCCATTTCTAATGGTGTCACACATCACACCATGCTCAAACAATTACACCAATCACCCCTCAAAATGTCCTTATATGACCTCATCCAAACCTCGGAATCCCATCAGCAAGCCCTCATGGAGGTTCTTCAATCTATCGAGGTTTTACCCAATGACCCTACACCCGTAGCATCCATTATCACACCCCATCATGTAGCCTCTCTCACCAAATTACCACCTTCATCCTCACCTCACCTTGTTCACCAAGTGGCCTCCCTTAGCTTTCTCAGAGGCAGAGATCATGCCATACCAAAATGATGACCGGACCCAGCCCTCTTCATCTCTGTACACATTGATGACATATGGGTACAGTGATGATGATTGATGGAGGTGCTAGCATTAACATCATTTCATCCCATGCATTTGCTCAAATGTGCATACCTGAAAATTACATGCACAAACATCCGGTCATGTTGCATTCATTCAACGATGCTATCACCTCCACACTAGGCACTATCATCCTTCACGTTCGCGTGGGCCCCACACTATTCCAGAATTGTTTTATGTTTTGGAGGGGGAATTCCAATATAACTTGTTGCTTGGTAGACCCTGGATCCATGTCATGGGTTGTGTTCCTTCCACTTTGCATCATTGTGTAAAGTTTGAACATGAAGGACACACTTATACCATTCCAGCTGACCCATCACCTTTCAAAACATGCAACATGCTTTACCGACCCAATGATGTACTCATACCGGTCAAGCCATCTACTTCCGCAACCAATACCACTTCACCTACACCTACACCCACACCTACCAAGTACATTGCCTGCTTTCACCGCACGTACCTCCTCCATGCCTACCACTGCTATAACCTCCATGGCTGACCCATTAGCTGCCCAATCCATTAACACCACCTCCGCATCGACCTCCGACACATCATCCATACCAGCTACCCACATACCAACCACTGATCCCTTGGAAGGTGTTTTTCAATGCCTCACTCTGGGGGAGTACCACCTATATAGCGTCAACACATTCCTTACTCCGCATGAGTATGGAAGCCTTCACCAACACCCTCGCTATGATCACCGTATAGGAGAATGCCTCCTTTATGGTCCTCCTCATCTTCGTACTAGTCTCACCTATGGGGGACTTGATACTACCACCTACACACTGAACCACCTTCACAACCCCACCCATTTTCCGTTGACTTCCAATCACTTACCAATCACCATTTCACCCACACCTTCCTACACTGTTGTGCGTGGAAGGGTTTTGGTTTCAGCTTTTATGAACAGGGTCACCATACCATTATTCCATGTACCACCCACAAACATAATGACCGTAGTGGTATCGGCTTCCCAAACCTTCTACCAACAGCCCGCATTGAATTCATTGAGGACCCTAGCCCTTCTCCACCTTCATCACCCCCCTCACCGATGGAGTCGATGGATCCGAATCTATCCCTCCTACTTTTTTTTTTTTTTTTTTTTTCATAAACACCATTTCCTTGGGGCCCTCGACTTATCAATGTGAAGGGAGGCCCCTTCCACTCTTCCATTCCTTGTATCCTGAGATGATCGACGATGACACACCGACCATTAACATCATTCAATGTCAGGATGATGAATCCATACTCACCTACCTTGGTGTAGAAGACTCATATATTCATCGGTCATTACCCTCTGAGATGTAAACCATGTTGAATGAATCGACTATCGAGATCAACATTCATACTAGGATGACCCGCACATCCTAAAGATCGGACAATCTTTAGATGCCGCTGAACAGGAAGCCCTCACTTCTTTTCTCTCGAGATCATAACCATGCTTTCGCTTGGTCTTACATGAGACATGCCTAGTATTGACCCCACCATAGTGGTCCACAATATCGTAACCATTCCCGATGCCAAACCTATCAAACAAAAGCTGAGGAAAATGCACCCTCGCATTGCTCTTCTCGTCAAAGAAGAACTTCAGTGCCTTCTTTCTGTTTCCTTCATCTTACCCATTGATTATCCTCATTGGATTTCTAACATTGTCCCTATCACTAAAGCAATAGGGGACTCCACATTTGCATGGACTTTCGTGACCTCAACCTCACCTACCCGAAAGATGACTTTCCCTGCCCGGTATTGATCAACTGGTAGACCTTACCGTGGGTCATGAAATGCTCTCGCTCATGGATGGTTTCTCGGGTTATAACCAAATTTTGCTTTCCCAGAGGATCAGCACAAGACCGCATTCATTACCCCTTGGGGGACCTTCTGCTATCGAGTCATGCCTTTTGGCCTTAAAAAAATGTTGGTGCTACATATCAAGCATGCTATGACTTACATCTTCCATGATATCATGCATCACATATTGGAAGATTACGTGGATGATCTCTTGGCTAAATCTAAATGACCACGCGAGCACCTCGTTGTCCTCAAAACCATCTTTGACCACCTCATTAAATATTATGTCCACCTTCAACCTAAAAAGTGTGTCTTCATGGTTCTCTCAGGAAAGCTCCTGGGATTTATCATTTCCTTACGTGGTATAGAAGTTGACCCAAAGCAAAATTCAAGGCCATTCTGGAAATGCCTCCACCCACGAACCTCAAACAACTCCGTAGCCTGCAAGGTAAATTGCAGTCCATTCACCGATTTATTTCCCAACTCTCTCGACCGTTGTCAACCATTTCATCATCTGCTTAGGAAGGATGTCTCTTTCAAATGGGATGATGACTACCACAAAGCTTTTGAGGCCTTAAAACAATACCTTCTCCAACCACCCATACTTATCCCACCTAAAGACGACCAACCTTTTTACCTATACATATCAGCTACCGATCACTCTTTGGGAGCCATGCTCACTCATCATCGTGATGAACAACATAGGGAGCAAGTGGTTTATTATATAAGCCATACCCTTCTAGACTATGAAACCCGATACACTCACCCTGAAAAACTATGCTTAGCCTTAGTTTTGTTGCCACCAAACTCCGCCATTACCTACTCAACCACAAAACCTATGTTGTGACCAACACCGACCCTTTACACATCATGTACGCTAAACCTTATCAAAATCAGTGCACCGTGTGATGGCTTATGCTTTTAGCTGATCTTGACCTCAAATTCATCCACCAAAAGTCCATTAAGGGCCAGGCTATCGCCGACCAATTGGCTGATGCACCTATTGCCAGGGACCAACCCTCGAACTTTGATTTCCCTGATGAATCCATTGCTCACCTCTCTTTGGATGATGACCCTTACCAAATGACCTTATTCTTCGATGGTTCCAAATGTCAGCATGGGGGTGGTGCAGGCATTATCCTCATTCCTCTTGAGGGTGAACCCATGCCCTTATCATTTAAACTCGACTTTGAATGCACCAACAATATCACGAATACGAAGCGCTCGTATTGGGTCTCATGACTGCCTATGCCTTAGATGTTAAGTCCATTAATATCTTTGGTGATTCTCAACTGGTAGTAAACCAAGTCAATGGTGTTTATCAGTGTCATAATGAAATACTTCAAGAATACAAATGCTACGTTGGCATCATGTTGACTACCTTTGACCACTATAAAATTCAAACCATTCCGCGATCCACCAATAAATTCATGGATACCATGGCCTGCCTCACTTCTCAAATACCCACTTCACCTGATGATTCAGACATCTTTGTTACCATAAAATGCATACCGAGACCTTCTTATCAATCTTGTTGTATTAACCTCATCCAAACTACCTCACTAAACACACACGATCTTTGGTATAAGTAGCTTGGATTACCTTTCCCTTTCTATATTGCCTCCTGATCTCACACGTAATGGACAACGCACCTTTCTCAAAAAGGCCTCGTTATGTCATCATGGGTGGCCTTCTCTATAAATGAGGCTTTGATGGTATTCTCTTATGATGCCTCACCAGCTCTGAAATCCCCTATACCATTAAAGAAGTTCACGATGGCATATGTGGAGGTCACTTCAGTGGCCTTGTTGTTGCTAAGCGTATTCTTCACCTAGGCTATTACTGGCCGACCCTTAATCATGATTGTTGTGACTATGTCAAATGCTGCGTGAAATGTCAACAACATTCCAACCTTCATCATACACCCAGTCATGCCTTATAGGTCACTCGTGACCTTTGGCCCTTCTCTCAATGGGGTTTGGATCTTGTTGGAGAAATCAATCCTCATTCTTCCCAATGCCATCAATGGATCATAACTGCTACCGAATACTACACAAAATGGGTAGAAGCCATACCACTTATCTCCATGAAAGCCTGAGAAAATATGTGAGTTTATTAACCATCACATCATTTTGTCACTTTGGTGTCCCTCATCGCCTCATCATTGACAATGGAAAACAATTCAAAAACAAAAACACAAAAACTTTGTGACGCCTTCAAGCATTCAGCTTAGTTTCTCCTCACCTTATTACCCACAAACCAATGGCCAAGCCTGAATCCACTAACAAAACCCTCAATAAAATTCTCATGAAAGTGGTTGACGATACTGGGAAGGATTGGCATACGCACATTCCTTTTGCTCTATGGGCATACCGTACTAGTATTCACACTGCCACTGTGGCTACACCCTTTTCACTGGTCTACGGTACCGAGGTTATTCTACCTCTCGAAGTCTAGATCCCCTCACTCCGCATTTCTCTCCATGACATGCTTACTGATGATGATTTTGTCAGGATCGCTTAGCACAACTGGAGTTATTAGATGAACGCATCATCTTAATGCTCTGGATCACCTCCAAGTCTATCAAAAATGCATCAAGCATGCCTATGAAAATGTGTTCATGAATGTACCTTCCAAGTTGGTGACCTTGTTTTGAAAGAAAATCAACACGTAACCAAAGTAGAGAAAAGAAAATGGGGAAAATTTTCTCCTAATTGGCTTGGACCATACATTGTAACTCATACCTATGGATCAAGTGCCTATCGGTTGTCCTCGCTTGAGGGTAAACCCAACTCTGAGCCCCTTAACACATTACATCTTCGACCATTCTACTATTGACCTCTAGTCCTACATCACTATTTATCTAGTTCATGCTCATCCCTTGAGTGCCATTTACCTTTTCCATACCTCATCTCCAATGACTAAACAAGGATCATGTGATTACCCGTCACCCTTTTTCCTGTTCTTAAATATGTGCACCATGGCTTTGCACATGGCATGATTCTCATGGATACTTTTCATCTTCTTTTAGATGAGATCCCATGGTCATTCACCTTTTCCTTCTCAACAAGAACCAAATGCTTCGTTATAGTCTCGTCCATGACTTAAAAGCCAAAAACAAAACAAACAAGATGAATCCCTCAAAAGGACATCTTCCAAAATAAGGGATCCACTCCTTGAGTCAAACTTCCAATATAAAAGATGAATCCCTCAAAAGGACATCTTCCACCTTCAATTGTCACTATAAGTAGACTGCTCCCTCGAAGGACAGCTATAAAAAGCTCACAACTCTCTACATAGTTTTTCCAAAGAGAAGACTATGTTCTTAAAAATCAAAATTCAGAAGCTTCCCGCATCGATCAGCTTTGAAGACCTCAAGGAGCCATGTATTCATCCCATATAGACTTCCCGCATCGATCAGTCTATCTAAAAAAAAAAAAAAAAAAAAAAAAAAAAAAAAAAGCTTTTTCATCATGGACTTGCCTATTGTGATCTTGGCTCTATTGCCCAAGGCATTCTACTTCCCATTTTATGACCCAATAAGCTGCACCTCATTACCCATTGTCTTTTCACCTCATACTACCTCAAGGGACCCACTGCACCTATGACATTTGGTGATTCTGTGACTATTCGTCACTCTTAGAGTAATCAATCGTGTAATGTCTTTTGGGTCTTACGTTCATTGGCCTCTCTAAAGATGTGTTTCATATGTTTTGATCCTTGCCAATTGGGTGGCTTTCTTGCCCCCTCTTACCCCACCTTCATCAACCTCAAATCACCTTTACCTATCTACCTATTCTCAAACCCCAACGTCAATGCCCTCAACCTAATTATACCTATGACCTAAAATCACCCATACCTATCTACCTATATTCCACCTCACTTAATCGATCTTGACCTCATCATACTTATGACCTCGAACCCAACCTAACTATCAACCACCCTACCTATTCTTTGATCTTATCATATTCTTCCCTAGCTTATGGGAGAACTACATCGGTCTGAGGTCCCTTTTCGCGGGACTATGTAGGCAAGCACTTCTAGGGCATGGGGCCCTGGAAGGTTAGCTCGACCACTCTTTACCCTAACCATTTTCCTCACCCTTACCTAATTTCCTATTCATCTCAAAAACCTCGACATTTGAACCATATCCCACATACCTTTTACCACTTATATTATTTCACATTCTCAACATTTTTCACATTTTACACTATCTCATGCATTTACATTGCCATTTGTTACCAAAATACCAAAATAAACATCCATGCCTAAACCTGACTCAATCCATGCCTAAACCAACCTGACTCAATCCATGCCTAAACCAACTCAATCCATGCCTAAACCGACCTGACTCGATCCATGCCTAAACCGACCTGACTCGATCCATGCCTAAACCAACCTGACTCAATCCATGCCTAAACCAACCTGACTCAATCCATGCCTAAACCGACTTGACTCAATCCATGCCTAAACAACCGACTCGATCCATGCCTAAACCAACCGACTCAATCCATGCCTAAACCGACCCGACTGATCCATGCCTAAAACTCGATCCTATCCATGCCTAAACCGACTAAATCCATGCCTAAACCGACCGACTCCATCCATGCCTATGACCTGACTCATCCATATAATAAAGTAAAAAACTCATACACATCACACAACATCACCGAATATATCTATCTCCTCATATATACATGTGTGTATCAATACAATGTACATCTCATATCACATAAATGTGTATCTCCAAAATAATCATCATCGTTCATCAATAAATGTACACCCTATCCAATATAAAAATAATCATCATCGCTCGTAGCCGCTATCTAATACAAAAATGAATCAAAATAAAAAAAATAAATAAATCTCTTCTTGCACGCAGGCGGTCTCATATATCATACATACAAAAATGACTCGACACGCAGGCTGGTCCACAATAGATCACTGTGTCTCTCCCGTCCCCTCTGCTGCACCTGTCTGGGGTCTGCACCCTCACCTCTTGCTGATGGCCCCTCACCTAGAGCTGGCCTCTACACACTAGTGACCTCACCACGACCCTGTCCCTGGGCTCTCGCCGCCCCCTGTACTCTCCACACTGTGAGTGCGGGATCTAGTCCTCTCACTAGAGGCCTGTTGTGCTCTGTACTCGGCATAGGAGGGCACATCTAGCCCGGCAGCTAACAAATGATCATGGTAATACCGTGCCTCTCCTAGGGCATCTTTGAAATCTGGCCATGGGCACTATCTGTGGAGGTGCCATGGGTCCCACTACCTGTGTAGGTACCTGTATAATGGGACCCTATCTCGAACCTCGCATGAACCTGTATTGGTGCTAGAGCCTGAGTCGGCCCTAGAATTTATGCCTATGTGCCTATAGGCTGGGCTAGGGTAGTAATTGTGCTGTGCTGTTGCATGCCGTTGGCCCTGCCCTGAGACTCCATAACCTATCCCTGCCTCGCCATGGCCAATCGCCTGTAAAGCCTGAACTATGCCTAGGGGTGGCTATCTACCCTCCATCTCCACCTACCTCCTCTCCATCTCCATCTCCCCTGCCTCACCTCCGTGTACTTGTACCCTGCCCCCCCGACCGAGCTGAGCCAGCAATATCACTATCTGGGCTCTGTAATGTGGCAACTGTGCCTCTTTGTCCCTGTCGCCTACCCCTACATGATCCCAAGCTACATCACCAATGTAGCCACTTGCCCCTGTAGGGTGTCTCTCTGAACTGTAATGGTGGCTAAGTCTGGCTGCCCATGGCCTCGGTGGCATGGCTCTCAGTTATGTGCCACCACCACTACTGTACCCATCTGCAACCCCAACATCATCAATCTGAGTATCTACAAGCTGCTCCTCCTATCCAGTCGGCATTGTGGGTCATGGTGGAGACATAGGTCTCTCCACATCATCTCTCTCGGTACTGAGGGAATGGAGGTGGTACACCCTGGACCAATCCAAACTGACATCTAACCCACTCTACGGGTATCCACTCATGCTCTCCCACTCTCCTCCCCTCTATCCACAGATGTATCTATAGCCCAGCTAGCTCCGTGGCCATCTGTCTGTATGAAGGGAAGCCCACATACGGCCTCCAAATGATGTCCACCCCGGACAAGCCCCTCCAACAACCTCCTGTAATAAGCTACATCATGCTACATCATGCGTAGCTCTGGCACCTCGAGCCTCTCCCATAGCCGGTACCCACCGCCTATACCCCACTCTCAAAACTCTCCATGGGAATGCATCTACCTGGGGCATCCCCACTGGTCGAACACAAACAATGTGCTCATATGCCCAACAATGTAGTAATACGATGCACAATAGATGTTGAACCTCGTAGTCACCCATAGGCCCATAGCTCTCTATACACCTATGTCAGCAATGCAGGTGCCCATGTGAATCATGTCTGATGTATCATCATGTCATGGAGGACTCCCATCAGTGACCTCGGGAACCTCCCACCCTCTGCATCCGGTAGTGTGAAGCAAGCACACTGCCTCCATCATAAGTACCACTAACCTCATCTCCTCTCGATGAGCTCTATACATCGCTCCATAGCTCATGCTAGCACTATGGAACATCAGGTCTACTACACCCTCACCAAAAAATGGGTGCAGTAACTCCTCAGACACCTCTGAAGAGATAGAATAAACCTGGGCCCCCAATATGGGCA
The DNA here is from genome assembly GCA_018340775.1 of Taxus wallichiana var. yunnanensis. NCBI lineage: Eukaryota > Viridiplantae > Streptophyta > Pinopsida > Cupressales > Taxaceae > Taxus > Taxus wallichiana. The sequence continues at coordinate 539,245,147 of CM031244.1, read as the reverse complement.
ACCGTAAGATCCTATAGATGTCCTCCAGGTGATCGTCATCTCACCCATCAGAAAATGGAAGGTATTGGTCACCGAGTCCCATCTATCGATGAGGGAAACCATAAGACTCACCTCCCGGACTACATGTTGGTAGTGCCTCACCCCTATCAATCCCACCTCTACCACATGCTACCACTCCACCTCGTGCACTCACCCATACTCTCAATAACAAGGGTGGCACCTCGGGCTCTCATCCGCAGCTCGTCTCTCGCCTGCATCCCACAAAAGAACTGTATTAGTATACCTTTCCCAACTTACCCATTTTACCCCACATCCCGACCAAATCTACCCAAACCCATCCACCCGACACTATCCACCCAAACCTACCCAAACCCACCTAACCTAACCCAAACCCTAACCTACCTACAAACCACCTACCCAACATATGGTTAATAACCTACATCATCGACCCCACATGGTCCATGACCGACATCATTCTTTGATCGACCGACCATGGTCTCCTTTCTGACTCCACATCGGTCACTATTCTTGTGACTCACACACACGGTCTCTACCCACGACATTGGCCATAAGTCATGACATCACCACTATCACCCCCCACCCCGACTTTCCAACCCTACTTTTTTTCCCTTCCTTGTCATTCTCCCCACCCAAATCCCTCTTTATACCCTTCATTGCCTACATTACCCTTTTTGCCCTACCCCTACCATTTCATATTACCTTTTTTTCCCTCTCTTTTTCCCATTTTGAAATTCTTTCCCCCACCCCCATTTTTTATATATTTTCTACATTTTGCATCACATTCACCAAGAAATCACAAACAAAAAATTCAAATCTTACCTGATCTCGCTGCCGCCATCGTGGTGGAACCTCCTACCTGCCTCCCGCCACTCCTCTCGAGCCCTCTCTCCCTCTCGCCATCCTCAACTACACAACCACTCCTCAGCCACATGAATCATGCCACTTGTTCTCATGGCCCCACCTCCCACTCACCCACTCTCACCTATGTGGCTCACCAACCAAGCTCTCTGCTATACTCTCTTGTCCTTTTCCTTTTCTCTCTTCTTGTCCTTTTCTACTTTTCCACATGCACAAATGAATTTTCAAACGTGGGTTATCCACTTTTTATACCCTACCCGAACCCGATGACCGACATCGGTTAACCCTTAACCATTACCGGTTTGTTGCCCTAGACTACCACCTTATTAGTTACCCTACACCATCATCGGTTCATTATGACCGATGTCGATTACCCTGCGTACTCATTACCCCCTCATTTACCTCATTTTCCTTACCTCCCTTTTCTTTTTCCATCCCTACACCTACTTTTCCTTCACTTTCCTCCACCTTCTCGGCCCTCCACCTTCTTCAACCTCTCGTATGTTGTTTGATGCTTTATTATTTTACCCCTACCTCAGCCTTACCATGCCGTGATCTCGATATTTGGACCTGACCATCGCTAGTGACCTTTGACCTCATGTGTTCACTATACCCATGGCACTATTATACTGTGTTGATTGACCTAATGACCTTACCTAGCCTATGCCATGACCGTTTATCCTGACCCTACCTTTGGTGTACTGGAACATACCTAAACATTCCTGCACCTAACCTATGTTGTGTTTCCTAACCTTATCCTATACCTTGGATACCGGATTCACTTCACCCTTGTTTGGATAAACCTATCAACCTTAGACGATGTAGAGTTTGCCTGCTCTTCAACTTTCGTAGCAGCGTGCTGTTTTTATACGTGTGTGTGTGTATTTGACTGCTGCTACCTTTGACCTTGACCCATTACCTAGATTTCCCGAGTAGACCTTTCACCCTCTTCCCCTACACCCGTTTACCTTTCCTTCACATTTACCTTTTATCAAACCACTCACCGCTTTAACTAGTGCTTCGTCGGGGTTCCTGGTTTGAGGGGGATCACCTTCACCCTCACATGGGCTAACCACACCTTATTTTTGTTAGCATCACTTACCAATACAAGCTACACAACAAAAAGGGGCAAAATGTAGACACTAAAATTAGGTCACACTCCCCCTTCATCCTTTGACATATAAGTACCCTTCATCACTTTCACCTAGCCATGGCCCCCTTCACCACACTAGTATTAATTTAATTAATTTAATTAAATTAATGATTTACCCTCACTATATTTATTATTTAAATATCTTATCTAAATAATATCTACACATATAGTTCACTTAGACACCTCATCAAGCTAACTCACCTTAAGACCTATTCTTAGCAAGTTACCATAACTAACTAAGACTTACCCAAACCCTAAAAATCAATGCCTACACTCCCTCTAACCACATTCCCACATGCTCACAGAAGCTCCTAGTCTAATCCATGGGATAATGACATGAGATCCAAGGAAATCAGGAGGATCTCCCTAAGTTTGGTAAACCTAGAAAATCCCACCTTGACCGACGTCGGTTTCCCCTAACCACCACCGGTTAAGCCGGACCGCCATCGGTTACCCCTTTTAACTCCTAAACTACCTTATTCTCAAGGTTGGAAAACATTGGGAGAAATTTGATGAGCAAGAATGAGAGCTCAAAAAGATAACGCATCTTTAGAGAGCCAATTCCAAGCAAGAACTCACATCCAAGGAAGGAGATTGAGCATCTTTCCGCATGACCATCCCAACCACCTTTCGAATTATCCAAGCAAAAAGAGGAGTGTGCATGCAGCCCATGCAGAAGATTTTCTTCAGTTGGTAATCACTTGCAGCCTTCAAACCCACCATCGGCACCTCCATCCATCACACACAAGCCTTTAGAATGAAATCCAAGTAAGTACAATATCATACTTTCCTAGTTATTTCATTTCATCATTGTTTTATCACCTATTGTTTATCTTGCTCCTTATTGACCTTCTCCAACATTTTCACCTCCATATACCCATCAAAACCTCACAAAATCCCACTCCAGCCACCCAATACCTCATCTCGACCAACCAAAGTCCTTTGTGTAATCACAAAGGAGGCCAAAACCCTGTTTTGTGATGTTTCCAAATCTCACAATAACCGGCGCCGGTTATACCTAACCACAGTTGGTCACCCCTGACCGACACCGGTCTCTGTATTTTCCTACACAGCCTAGAACAGAGACCTACCCACCTAATTTCATCTCACCCTCATTCACCGGTGACCTATCTGAGACCTTTATCAGACCTGTAGAACCCAAGAACCAACCATTTGACCTATGGATTCTATTCTAGCTTAGCCTGTTAGATTAGATCTGTTTTCTTATTGTGTTTTAAGTGAGATACCTAAATCATTTTAAAATAATAATAGGATTTACCTTGTTTTCAGCATTAATTTGTTTAAAATAGTGGACTGACAGCCATCTAGGAAGTACCACACTTCCCGGATCTAGCTCACGCTAGGTAGTTCACCGCCTATATGTTTTAATTCTTTTCGGTGGTCTTGTTTTCATTATGTGTAGTTCCTCCTAGCCAAAAGGAAGCTCTCTCACTTAGATTGAATATGGATTCAAAAGTCATACGCATGCAACAACCCATCAACCAACATTTGAATAGGTATTCCTCCTACGCACATGGCTTACTCCTATCTGATTATTACTTTCATCAATGATTCAAAGAAACAATCTACTAGTGTTCCTTCTTTGGCTAGTCAAGAGCCTCCTAAGCAACCATCCACTTCTTCTAAGCACCTCACATTCTATGTTTCTCAAAGCACAATCTACTCCTAGCTCACCTAATCAAGCATTGACTATGTGACCACATCGTTCGGCTAGTCCAACACATCAATATAGGCCTATTCCTCGGACATTTACTCCATCTTAGCATAGATCACCACCTCGGTTTATTTCATGCGGATATTTTTCACCTCCACATTCGAATCACATAGATCTCCATCACGATGCATTTTTTAGGCCACGACCTTCTTCATATATTCATCCCTTACATGCACATAGACTTCATTCACCACCACAACGTCTGTCTACTATACCACCATTATTAGAGCATATTCACACATTTTCATCTTCTATAGCAGATGAAGGACCTTTATCCTTCACAGTCATTGGATAGTTCATTCATTCACATGCACTTGGGGGCATAACACTTCACATTCCCCACCTCATCTTAGCATAGTCACACTCATCATCTTTTACATTTTTTCATATCCTCGCATTAGGCATACTCATCATACATTCTAGTGTCATTACCCGATGACACACTCTTGTGCTTCGGTTCACACTTGATTGTTGAGGGCTTACTACACATGAACCCCACACACTGCACTATAGGCATTACAATTGAATTGTCACACATCATGCATTAAACACCATACATTCTACATTTAGTCTACAACATTTTGACATTTGTGCATTTATACATCATACATCATGCTAGTCATCATTATGCATACACCATTGTCTACGTGTCTTACATCCTACACTAAAATCCTACATAATGCATTATTTATTTATCTATGTAACATACATATTACACCGTGCATTTTCACACACATTCTACATGTTATCCTAGTCTTCATAACATATGATTCTAGCATTACATCATCCTTTGTTAGCATTATGCATACATTGTTCACGCGTCAAAGCATCATACACCACTCATCCTACATTCTACATTACTAGTCCATACATTACATGTAACTCAAAAACATAATACTTTACACATATTGCATCGCATTCTACACATCAATTCTTTACACATTCTACTCATCACATGGTCATCTTTCATCCTTACATATCATCTTCCACACGCTGCACTCACTACCCGATGATGCACTTTAGTTCCTCGATCCATACTTGTCTGTTCGAGGGTTTACAAATCAAATAGACCTTACACATCTACTATTAGACCTTTCATCATGCGATTGTTATATCTAGGTGACATACACTTAAGAATAAATTGTCACCTATTCTATCATTTTGTAGTGTATACACCTTTGGTTACATCACCACTCCCAATTTTCATTTTATAGTGATATACGCTTAGACTCGAATCATCACTTGTCCATTCATCTTATAGTGATATACGCTTAGGCTAAATCTGTAGACACCAAAATTGGGTCACACTCCCTTGGTCCCCTTTCGAACATCTAACTTAAACACTTTTACCTAACCATGACCCTTACATCATACATTAATAATAATTTAATCACTTTAATTAAATTAATACTCATCCTCACTTTATTCATTATTTAATTATATTAATTAAACCAATTTTCACCTCACCCCACCACCTCACCTAGAAATGCATTATAAACCTATTTTTAGTATCTATCTACTCACCATAACTAACTACAGACTTAGTTCAACCCTAAAAATAATTCCTATTCTTCCTCTAACCACATTCCGCTCATTAAAAATAATATCCATTTTGATCCACAATAAATGGAGAGACCTAGCCCAAATGATTTCAAGATCTCGTCATTTTTAGTAAACCTAGGGAATCCCACCTTAACCAACGCCGGTCATCTTGAAACCAACGTCGATTCAACCGAAACCGACGCGATCAACCAGAACGCGTCGTCGGTTACCATATAACCATTTTGGTAACCTTGTTTGAGAGGTTGGCCACATTCTGAATTTTGGAGAAAAAGGGAGATCTACATGCAAGCAAGGACCAAAACTCTTTCACACATCCAGAAGCCATAGTCAAGCATCAAGACAGATCTGAGGTATCGCTCTCACGATAGCATTCGGGAAGCACCACCACGAAACCAAGCTCCATCTCATCGATCAATCATCACCACCACCCAACCATTGACACCTGCAACATAAAAGTAAGTGCATTTATCACCTGTGTCATTCCATCCTTGTTCTGTTTTAAAGGTTTTTTTCATCTTTGTTATCATTTTCTATTAGCATCTCCATTCCCCCACCATTCACTTTCCTACAAACTCAACCTTTCACCACCATACCATTTGATCATCTATACACGACCTTTATACATCTTTGAGTGTTCCTAAGATCCCCACAAACCTCACCATTCCCCTTTTTATCTTTGTCTAACCTCAGACCAATTTCCACAATTAGGTCTTATTGAGTTCTTATCATCCCAACTATACCGACGCGCTGTTACCCATGACCATCGTTGGTTCTCTCTAAACCGTCATCGGTTATATCTGACCAATACCGGTCTTTGTGTTTTGGCCATCCTATCAATAAAAGAACCTAAGAATCTTCACCCAAACAACCTAAGTGACCCAGAACTTGACCCTAACCAATAGAGTAACCCTAACCAACTACCCCACCTCCAAACCGACCATAACCTAGCATGTTATGTTAAACTTGCTTATTGTATTTGGATGAGATACCTAAATCATATCAATTACAATAGGATTATATTTACTTACGTTGTTTCTTACATTAAATTGTATTTAACGGTGGGTTGGTTGACTCGCCACCGAGGAATTATCACACTTCTTCGGATCTAGCACAGCACACACTAGGCAGCCCACTAACATATATTATTTAATCCTCTTTTGTGGTCTTGTTGTGTATTCCGGTGTAGTTCCTCCTAGCCAAAAGGAAGCTCTCACAATCAACATTGGATTGAGAAGTCGAACGTGCACACAACCTTCAAACCAACCATCGCAACAGTATTCCTCCTCGCCCACACCCTTATATGTTTAAATCTAAAACCTAAAGAAAACGGTGAAACAAAATAATCACTTATACATTAATCTAGTCATGATATATACTTTGCATAGGGTTCACACACACATCGTCGTTAGGTTACATCTCATCACTACACCTACACATTCATTACAACGCATTAGACAACACACACACACACACACTACTCGACCATTTCCCAATGACGCACTCTCGTTTACGATTCATTCTTGATTTCGAGGAGGAAAACAAAACCAACCTCACTATACACTTCCTTTCACTTGGGGTGCACATACACGGCCCTATCACTTCATTTTGCATTCCATTCCATCCATCCACAACATATTGCATATTATGGTTTCTTATAATATTTCTTACTATTGCTTATTCATGGTCACTTTATTACACATGCTAGTTAGATTACTTGTATGTCATTTATCTATATCATACACACATGCGCGTTCACTCCTTTTTCTAGTTGTGATCATAGATATAGGTATCTTACATGTAATATGGATGCTTCGCTTCTACCCTTCTACATTGGTCAGGGGGTATCCACATTCATCTCTTCCAGGTGTTGTTGTTTCATGTTGTACTTAGCACTTTACATTACTTGGATCTAAATGCTTTGCATACTAATTATTTTTCTAACATGCTAATGAGTGCTTCATATGCAACATTTGTTATGCAGGATATTCACTTGAATACTTATTTGTTACATTATTTGTTATTGTTTGCTTATTATCTGCAGGCCTTGCCCTTTATTTGGTGTGCACACTTGTTTGTTGTTTACGGCCATGATGGCCTTGCGTGTCTTGTGACATCGTGAGTGATGTCCCATGTTTGCAACTCGCTTTGTGTAACTTACTTTGTTTTCTTACGTGTTTATATTATCGCTTTGCTTGTTAGCTTTTACACTGTTTGTGTAGCTTACACATTTTTTTCCATATGCATGCATGTTTACACTTGTCTTTGGCTATCCTTCTTGTTTGTGCATGCCTTGGTTTCTACCAAGCACTTTTCAGGTTATAACATACATGCATTTGGTCCTCTTTGGGGCTTCATTCTCCTATCAATGATGTCACATGTGCGCCCAAAAAGAGGGGGAATCATTTAGGGGTTTTTACATACTAACACAAATATTCTACACTGGTTTGGTTCAGTTATATACAATGAGTGGGTTCAAACTAGTCTACGAACCCCATACACAACGAATTTTACAAGACATGGTGTCCTTAGCATTCTAGGAAGCAATTACAAGCTTGGAGGTTACAGTGGGTGTGCCTCTCTACACTATTTCACCCAAAGTGGCATCGGATCGCCTAAAAACCGGGATGTGAGAGATCTCTACACACACATTCAGGGAAGAAGTTAAAGGTTGGAGGACATAGAGCATTTCCTCCCTATACTTCTTTGTCCTATGGTGTGAGATCGCCCAAAAAACTTGTAGTATAGGATATCCTTCTACACTCTCTTCTCGACATGGATCAAGTGCACATGTTCCATTTACATTTTCCATCGACACTTTTTCATTTGCATGCTTTACATTTACATGCGTCTTTTACATTATATTTTTACACATACATACATACATATTTGACTACTTGATTGTTTTCTCCTTGCAGGTTTGGCCATATGAGAAACAAGCAATCAAATGGGGGCAAAAAACAACAACATCAACAACAAAACTTCGTGACAATACACACTATACTAACCATGCAGGTACACTACACACATCAACAACTACACACGTGTTCCACCCTAGGTTCACTCTCATCACTTTTTCTTTGCACATTTTTCATCTTTAGTTTCCACGCTCCTCCATCTTTTTTGTCATTCCACGCTTTGTCTAGTCCTTTGGCACATTTCTACTACACTCTTCATGGACATCAAGTACGCATATCTATCTACTTTATGTTACCGAGCTTTCCGCTCACCAACATAAAGTGGGGAAAAATGTAGTCACAAAATCATGCACTTTAGACATTATTTATCCCGGTCTCATACTACTATTTAGAAGGTTCTTAAGTGAAGAAAGTACTAATTAACCCCCATCTTTTGGCCATCTTGTTTTATTTTATTTCATCATTTGGCCTCTTACACCCATATGCCTAGTCGGGCCTGTGCCATCTCACGTCATTTTAGCCTCGATTGGGGCACTGTGGGCTTCTGGTCCCACCTGTGGGTGCACCTGGTCCTTTTGCACTTTCCCGCCACTTTTTGGGCTCTTTCTAGCCATTTCTCCTTCTTATATTTTTGGTGGTCAGTGATTTTGGGGTTAATTACGAAATTAGATCAAGAGAGCCCTATAAATATAAAGTTATGAGACCATAATGAGGGACCTAGCATCATTAATACTATCACTCATCTAGATTTGCATCCATCTATTGCATTGGAGATCACTTGCATCCACATAGCTCCATCACAAGGCACAAGGCTAGGACATCTACATCACACTTCATAGGGGGATGGATTCTATTCTATTTCATGCACACATTTTATTACATTTTATACACATAGTTATTTCTCACTACTTCACAAAGTGTGACTGACACAAGAGCAACCTAGGGCATGTTCACACACACTTGCACATAGAACTACATCGGGTCTAAGATGTAGTATAACAATCAGTTAGTAAGTCCACCATTTTGGCAGTTGAGGTTAGTTCGACCCCTTCATATGCATTTTTATTTTTGTAGGGTTTGATGTTTGTTTTGGGGTCTTGCAGATCTTTCTTTCATCTTAGATTATTGGTGATATTTCGCATGGGACAATGAATCTAGTGTGAGAGATAGTGAGGGTTTCAGACCATCGCCAAACCAGTGAAGATTAGTTTTTAGAGATTTTCACTGCATCAGGGCATCCAGTTATAGACCAGAGCACCCCCAGTGCTCCGATCCCTCTCTAAGCGCTCCAATCCAACTAAATTCTCCAAATCCATCCTTTTTGGAATTTTTGCACAATGTTCTTTTTGTCGATTTTCCAGGTCATCAACTGCGACACTTTCCTACGAGCATCTTTTATTTAGTTGAGTCCTTTCCTCTTCCTTCTTGCACATTAGGGTTAGCATTTCCTTTTGCATAGTTTTTTAGCTCATTTACATACTTCTTTATTTCATTTATTTACTTTATTTACATTTTTTCATAGCTTAGATTAACTATCCCCTTATACTACATAGTAAATTTTAGTTAATCACCTATATATTTATATGGGCCCTATCTATGTCTAGAAATTGTATATGGGGTGGGTAATAAACCTATCTTGGTCCTTATCCCTATTTGGTCAAGCTATATATAGGATAGGAAATCTCCAATTTGATCCGGAATGGAATTGTCTATTTGTTATATATAAGGGCTAACATCTATATAGGGTTGGGGGAGAAGTAAAATGGTAGGTTAAAGGGGTGATGAGGACATAATCTTGAGAGCCCACCCCTACTTTATATAGCTCTATGATAAACTAGAAGGGACACATTGACCAACCCTAGCCTAGTGTTAGAATATAAACCGCAACTTGTGAGCCTACCCCTTCTCTAGACATATGTAAACGAATGGAGTGGATAACAAAGCTTACTTCTTATATTAGGTATATATATAGATATAGGGGACCTTGAGAGATTATACAAAGTAATAAAGGGGGAGGAGGAGGAGGGGAGGATTGATTGTAAGTTCCCACCTTTGACTTTTACCTTAACCATAGTGATAGAGTTGTCCACTCATGTTACATATATAGTATGGTCCTATCCAAACTAGCATATGTGAACATGATATATTTAAGTTGCAATATTAGTACATACGTCTACACTTCCTAACCAAACCTTTTTAGGAAATAAGGGATAAAATATGTGGAACAATCCCACATAGAATTGCAATAGTAGAAACTAATATGCATAAAATATTACAAATCTGAAATAAAAGTGTAGAAAATAAAAGAACACAATACAAAACAATATTTAACGTGGTTCACCCAATTTGGGCTATGTCCACCAAGAATCACTTGCTCATATTTTATTACAAGCCACCTCTCTCTCAATACAATACCAGATTTGTTTGGAGTTATGCTCAACAAACTCTCCTGAATTCACACTTGAACTCACACACATCTACAATGATATGTCTCCCCTATCAAAAGCCCAAAAGCACATCAATAGGAAATTGCTTAAGCAGTTTTACAATACCGTGGGTACCAAAACCATGGGCCAAAACCACCCCATAACCTATGGGTCAAAACTCCCACCCATATGAGAAGGGTTTGAACATAATCATAAAATGCTTTTTAGACTTTAGTCCCACATGCACAAGAATTCCAAACTCTTCCAAACCAATATCTATAAATACAAGCCTAAGTGCATCCCTTCAAACCATGAGTTTTCCTCCCTTAGCATAAACTATGCCATTTTAGGATATTGAGCTCTCTTCCATTGTTTTTGAGCTATTTTCTCCACCATTGCACTATTCAATCAAGCTTTGAGTAAATGAGAGGAACCATATGGTCTTGTAGCCATTAATGGTGAGCTCTCACTCTCAAATACCTTGAGAAACAACAAACAAATTTGATTGCTTAGAATCTAAACTAGGTTCACATTCATTAAGCTTTCATGGAGTAGAGAGATATTTAGATATGCTAGGGTTTGAATGTTTGTTTCAAGTTTATATATGCATGCAAATAGATAGTTTCTTGTTTAGCTCTAATCTTATGGTCCATAGATGAGTTAGCAAAGCTTTGAGGTTCTTTAGCCTCATTCCATAGCTTTTGCAACTCTTCCTTGTTCACTATTCCATGAGAGGATCTCCATCAATCATTAGGGTACTAGGTTTTCTTGGATGGTGATTGAAGGTGTCGATACTTATAAAAAAATTGTCTTGAGTCTCCTCGGGATCAAGCCATTCCTTGTGGCTTGTTCCTTCGAGGCTTTCCTCTTTTTTAACCTAATCTTGAGGGTTTTTCTAATGAATGTTGGTGAGATGTAATCCTCGAGGTATTGTTGTTTTTCCACTTATTACAAGCAAACATGGGAGGGTGGGAGAGGCAAATGTCATCACAAGAACTGGTTATAGGACTGATTTTTGGAGATGAGTTTTGGTGGAGGTTGGATGGGGAGAGGTTGTTTCAGCTATGGGGAGAGTGCATCTCTTGACATGTTTGGTCTGTCAAACCCTTGAATGGGTTGTGCAAGAAAAAGGGTGCTGCAATACTAAATTGTGGTTTTCATTTGCAAGTGTATGCAACCTAAAATTTGGTGAGTGGAAGAGTGGAGTAACATCAAAGATCACACCTAAATGAGAAACAAAGGAAGATGCTTGATGACGAATCTAAGGTGGTGACAACTCTTGATTTTGGGTTGTGGGAGGGTGTTGGGGAGCTTATGCTTGTTGATTTGTCCGATGCGATGGTTGCTCTTGATGTCGGGTTGTTGGATAGTGCATACCCGTGTTCATGACAAATCGACAAACCCTACAATGAAGGGAATATTTTTCATAATCCAGAAGTTGCTCCCATTCACTTCCCTCCATCCAAAATGATTTGATCAAAAATAAATTGTTTGAGATCAAGGTTAATGTGAATCTAAGAATAGTTCAAGGACTCCTACATACTTAGTGATCTCCGATGACGTGATATATTCACCGAGGTTATATTCAATCTTGTGAAGACTCGATATATGTCAATAGTCACTTAATAACAATCACAGCCTACCCCATACAAGGACCACACTAGGGAGAACTTCAGTGGGATTAAGGGCAGATGCCCAGTGTTTCATAAACAGCCTTGACTTGTTATAAAACCAAGATCCTCCTTGGAAAATCAGATCTCACTCCTAGTGGTGCAAAAACTGGCCATGAAATAACCCTTGGGCATCATAAGAATGTCCAAGGTTCCTAATGGTTTCTAGTTAGCTTGGACCTAAATTTTGAGGGTTTGGGATAATGAAAAACTCCTATGCATCTGCACACACGAGGGCCTTTTCTTTCAGCCAGAGGTGAGTTTACATCTCGTCTAAAGAGAGAGACCTTTGGGGACAATCTTCTGAGGTAACAACATTGGTATACATAATATAATGTAGGATTATTATATGATGAGATTTCGATGCAATTTCCGATTTACCTCAAAACTAAAACACATTAAAACTTGATTACTGGACCTTGGATTCTGTGAGGTACACTTTGAATTGTTCATCAAATTTTGTATATTGTTAGTAACTTCAGTCCATTATTATGATTGAAGTTTCAAGATGGGTTCTCACTGCTCTTTCTTCACATAATTTTAACTTGTGTAAAATTTACTCCACTTTAGTCACCAGTTCTGTAAAATGGCACTATATAATCAAAATCTTTTTCTGTAGATGTTTTTCCAACAGTATCCCTTCTTCTAAATGTTTGGCAACTTCCAGTCTTGTTCTATATAATCTGCCTTTTTACTCTTGCCACCTCTGATTCCATGTCAGAAAGAACAGGGAAATTGTGAACTATAAAATAATGAAATATTTCTAACCATTTTTTCATGTTTTACGAAAACTCTGTAAACAACTTTTTTCCTGAAGTCCTCAATTATCAGTTATGAAGTAAAACTGCCCTGCCTACTCTCAACAGTGGAACTCACACAACCGAATTAATCAGCTCTATTTTCTATCAAAAGCCCAATGAAAAATCTGTCCAACGTAAAACACCTAAAACAATGATTACGGTAGAAGAAAAACCATTTGATGAATATCATATACCACCATGAGAAGTAATAAGGATGATTGTATGCAAATGCTGAGTACTGTTTTCAGTGTAAATTAAAAACTAGTAAAGAATTTTAGACACCTTTTTGACATCACAGGATCATAGCTATCTCAGACTAAGCATAAATATGGCCCTGACCAACAATAAACATAGTGCATATGCACCCTTTCAGTGCCATATTCAGCAAACAATACCCATAATTATTTTTTTCCTCGTATGTGCATAAATATTGTGCCGTCAGAGTCCAATACTGAATATTGGAGAAACTCAGACACTGGATCAGATTCTAGACAGTAATGGAAATTTGTCATACTGACGGATGCAAAATATTTACACAACACTTAGTTCTTGGGACCCTATGGACATGGCAATTTGAGCCCTCAGTCTCTCCTGGAATTCGGATTTGTTTTCAGGCGCTCCATTGTAATTGCAGTATATGCCTCATTAACATATACATCTGCCTTTTTGGCTTCTTCAATAAGAGCATATAATATCCTCAAAACATCTTTACGATTTTCCTCACGGTGTGCAAATCTGAAGTTAACAAACAAAGGATGGTTAAGAGGAACAAATGTAGGATCAATAATTATCAACTCAACTGATACTGCTTCCTAACATCACTTTCACGTACAGAACAATTTACAGAGACGGCAGCACTAATGCAACATTATATTCTGGAATTCAAATTCATCTTGAAGGAAAAAGCCACAGAAGGGTGGCAAAAGGCATCCATATAATATTTGAAAATTCTAGAAATTTAGTCAATCATTTAGAGGATAAGTAATTAACTATTTCAAATAGCATGTAATCATACCTTCGACCAGTAATAGTAAGCTCATCTTTCCCAACATTGTACCGTTTGCCTACCAGAGCCCTTAATCGTTTAGCTGCATATTTTGAAAGGCGAAGCTCCTTTACAAATACAGAAACTTTGACTCTCCTGTTTTTAGGGTGCCATGCATCTCCTCCAGGTGATAAAACAACACGAGTCTCCCATCTCAAAATTGGCCCCTTACCAGAAGGACCTCTCTTGAAGTCGCCTTCTTTTATTCTGCACTTTTTCGCATATTGCTCCACCATTTTCTCTTCAAATTCTTTGAATAAAGCTTGTGCCACCTCAGGTTCTACCTCATCTCGTTCACAAGTCTCACGAAGCTTATTGAATTTTGCTTCAATCTCTTGCTTTATTTCCTCCGAGTCCAAAGAACCATAATGTTAGACATGCATCCAACCCCAAATATCTAGATTGGAGAAACATTAGTAAATGCTTCTGAATAAAGACTTTAACTAACCACATGCTAGGCATGTAAAACCACTTTCCGTATATTACCTACAAGTGTAGATATTTAAGGGCAGAAAGCAATTACAATGGCAAAACAACTTACAAGATAATTAACAAAGGAAATATAATCCAAAAGGAGTATTTCGTACACAACTATCTAATTCTTGCAATTGTCCAACATATTTTGTGCAAAAGATCAATAAAGAGGTGCCTATCAGGCACAAATATAGAGGACAGCTGGGGTATAAAATTTTGAATCAAGAAAGAAAGGCCGTAAACTGATAATCTGGTGTGGCAAAAATGTGCAAGTATGCTCTCAAGCTTGGCAATAAACTTGTCTGTCATCTGCAAGAAATAAGTATCACTTGCAAAGGCGAATGGAACTTAAAAACATATTACGAAAAGTTTAATTTTAAAAATTAAATTATATGGTAGGGCACTGGCAGGAATTGAACAAAAACAATGTTTTGAATAAAATAATAAGTTTCAGCTGGATGCGACAAAGATTCCTGCATCAGTGTTATATATCTCAGCATGGCAGGCAAATGCATCCAGGACGAAGTAGTACATTAGAATCCATATAAAGTCAACCACATCACCAAATAAATAAAACAAATTAATTAATTTTCTGAGATTTACACAGTTTGAAAGAGTGCTCATTTTATCTGGAAAAACTGTGTAAGAATTTAGAAAAGTCAAACATTTGGGACATAAATCTGGACCCATCATCAGGGACAAATAGAACTAAATGAAATGATATGATTGCTGAAAACCTTTTCAAAATAAATAATAATGGAGGGGAAATTAATTCAAGTCGGCTAGGACATGGAACCAAGAAAATGGAATAAATATAAGATTCAAATGGGAAAAGGAAAGACAAGTTAGATTAACATTTTTATTATGACACCTAACAGCTACAACCAAAAAATCTTGACAAAGAAAAGGAAGATTATTATTATTTCTTATGCAACGAACCCTTGATTGCAATAAGGGACATGGAAGAAAATTTTTAAGAGTTAATTCATTATTAATTAAACTGACTACCAAACTCCTAGCAAAAAGAATCTTAATTGGAACTTAGGACAACCTAATAGAACGAAAAGTTTAATTTTAACAAACTAAAAATATGAAAAGAACTAAAACATTTGGAACCAACAAATTAAATTGGAATAAAATAATACCATTCAAAAGCTTTTTCAGGAGGTTTGTAACCACAGGTTTCCAGGTATTGCTTAAAAACCAACCTCTATCCCTATTGATGTTATTATCATGGTGCATAATTTCAATGGCTTCGCGAAGATGCCTTTTTACAAAATTAGCTTGAGGCGATAACCAATGCCGGGTCATACAAATGGCGTGCTTAGTATTGAGAGAATGTTCTGCCAACGCAGAACGCTCAATACGGTCATATTTAATGTCTTTATCATGTTCATTAATCTGAGTTTTAATCGATCATCCCCATTTCACCAATGTAAGGTTTTCCACACGAACATTTAATCATATATACACCACTATTGAGGTTGCTCTCAATTTTATCTTTAAGAGAATTAAGGTTCATTTTTAGGGTGTTGATGGGAAGGAAGGATGATTCAATGCCTTTTTATTCAATAAAAGCCACAATGTGAGCCTGGACCTTAATGCTGGCAAATTATATGCTGGCAAATTATATATTGGCACAATAGCAATTGACAAATTTCTATGTTAAACAAAGTTGTGCCAATACATTTGAAAAAAATAGAACAATGACACCTAAAATTCAAAATAGCGTATCTAGAATAAGCAATAAGCATTAAGAGACCCATTTTGACTCAATACACAAGATAATAATTGGAAAAAAATGTTAAAAAACCCTCATAGAAAATTCCAATTTCAACATGTGTAAATTTGTGGTATCCCCTATGCTAAGTTAGAATTGACAATTACTGAGTAGAGAACTCCAAGTACAGGAAGACTGTAACTACTAAGACAAGACAATAATGAGGAGATAATAAATAAAAGACTCCATGGATATTCAAGAAAGCAATGTTAGAAACAACTTGCGAATAGCTGAAAGAGTCATACTACCAAAGATGGAAGGCAAAATTCCTCATTCAAAACTTTATGACTAAGTGCATTCCTCTACCAAAAGAAAGAGCATCAGCCTAATGCAGGAGTATCCCTAGCAAACCACCTAATCGTGCAAGTTGGAAACCATTTCTCATTTCCAGCACCTGAGTCTCCATTTCAAAAAGTCGGGAAGAAGAGTCGGATGATCTTCTTCCTTCAACTCAAAGATTGCATTGCCATTGTGCAGAACAAATGTTATGCTTGAGATGACCAAATTTGCACCCTAGAAGAGAGAGTAGCCAACCTTTACTCCAACATTTAAGCAAAAGATGGTTGGAGAAAGGACTTACTATCCCTTCTCATGGCGTTTTGAAAAATGGAAGTCGGTGGAAAGCGAAACTTGGGCAAAGAAAGGGTAGTAACCTTTTCCATGGCCCTTCAAATTGAAAATTAAGGTGGAGAAAACTACTTATAAACCCCTATTTCTAACAAAATGGGTAGCTTCTCTACCAAGCCACCTAGAAATTCTTATTGACTATATAAAATGAGCCTTTACGGGGATGTCCCCACATAACCTATTATGCCAATATCCTCAATAACACTCTATAAGATGGGGATGTCCCCACATAACATATTATGACAATATCCTTAATAACACTCTATAAGAGGGGATGTTCCCACAACATATTATGCCAATATCCTCAATAACACTCTATAAGAGCATTTCCAAAGTTATGGTGAACATGCATACGCTTGTGCTTCTACATATTATTTTCCCAAGAGCAAGGAGGTTTTGTGGAGTGACAAATTCTTGACGTAGTTACAATCGCTAATGAAATCATTTCTCGCTGAGCGCTTGATGACACAAAATGATTTCTTTGAAGTTAAATATCAATCAATAGTTGGGGCGAAGAATCATTAGTGAAGCTGGTTCTTTGTACAACCAGGTCAGTATGGGGTGATATGATTCACAAGAAGCACTTGGAAAATGAGGATCCCTGAAAGAATATTTCTTTCGCACTAACCCTTCCAAAGGGATCAACCATCTCGAAGAAAGTGGTTTTTACCAGATCTTTGATTCAAAGGGAAAGGGAAATAGGCAATAGAAGAAAGGCTAATCTCCATAAGGATGCATGAATCAAGGTCCACCCAATCGCCCTTCACCCTAAGCCGAAAAATATCCAAATTGAGGCCTTCCAAATTTGGGGCACAATGTATCTTGCCAAGCACTCCTTATGGTATGACGGGTTAGAGGAATATGGGTCTCCACTTCATCTCGATCATCTTGTCCTGGTTCAAATAGAAGGCACCTTTGTTGCGAAGAGCATGTGGAGGGCTTATAAGCATAGTTACAGTGTTCGGCCGGATTTGTATGAAATCCGGTTCGAACCGTATTTTTGAAGCAACCGAATAAATCCGGTTCGGTTTGGCCTTTTTTTGCACAAAATTTTTTTCCTTTTTGGCATTTTTTTCTTTTTGGTGAGAAAAAAATTGCCATTTTGGAAAGGGTCCAGGGAAGATGTAAAAGCGTAAAAACTTGCATGTGCCATAACTTTCATTTCGTGGCTCGTTTGTGGGTGTCGTCTTCTCTAAAAGTGTATATTTTCTCGAGCTCTACACATTGATGGCAATATTTTTCTTATTTTCATAAAATCCATTTTTGTACTATGTTTTTTTGGACCAAGCAACTTCTTGCAATCTTTTGAAAGAATCATTATGATGATGATGATTATGGTAGATGGATGCTTTTTGTATGATTTGTCTATATATAATGATATAAGTATACAATAATATAAATTTATAATAATATAAGTATATATATTTCGAACCGGATTTTTCCATATTTTTTCAATGTTTTTTCAAGAACTCCAATTTTCGGATTTTTTTGCCCTTCCGAATTTAATCGGATTTCGAACACGTGGAAAGTAACTATGCTTATAAATTATTAAGCCATATTTGCATTGGGTCGGAGATGGGTTTAGGTCCGCCTCTCCTTCAATGACCATAACATTTAGTGGTCTCCTATTATGACATGACAATTGCACTCTCTTGGCGGGCGTCGGGCATCAAAGCTCTACGCCTAACTACGGGAAGGGCATTTCCACCATTCGAACCTTGTGCATGCTAGAGATTGGATTCCTTGCTGGTCTCAAGGTCAAATTTGGTTTGACAATTCAGACCTCCCTTTTATTCTTGAAGTGCAGAGTTGCTCCTCGATGTGATGTTGCACAACATAGGTTTACAACCACCAATTTGGTGGAAAGATGGGAAATGAAATGTGGCCACCGCTTTTAAGCATTACTCGCCACAATTGTTTTACCAGCTTATGGGCCCTTTTTGCCCCATTTGCAAGCTTTTAATTCTAGATGGAATCTCAATTTTTCTGAGGTCAAATGCGGTTGTTCCGCCTCAATCGTGCTTGGCATTCTCCTTGAACCCAAAATCAATAATTTTCTCGTGGTGCCTTGTCTAGAGCCTCCCGCTCAATGAAAGGCACCTTGGTGTTGTCAAAACTTCCAAATGTCAAAATCTTGCGGTAGCTCCGAGACCTTCAAACACATCTTTTGGTTCTACCTCGTGCTCAAGTTGCACGGCCATGGATACACTCATTCAAGCCTTATTACCTCGAGCCTCTTAGCTAGAGGATGACTTTGATCTCTGGAGACTCTTCTCAATGGCCTACGTACATTGCTTTCTTGTGGCGATATTTTAGAGCTATCATTCTTTTTCAATTATGAAAAGCTAGAAATGCAGTTATCTTTAATAATGATGATATTTCCAAACACTTTGATTGTAATGATAAAATTACTGTTATTTTTGTTGTTTACCTTTAGATTAAGGCGCAGGGCAAGAATGTGGCTTTGAAGTTCCAATATCTTCAAGAGTTGCTTGCACAATGGGGGAGTGCCCCTTGCAAGTACAAGGCTAGGATTGCCAAAAGCAAAATGTGGTTTACACCATTGTGCTCAAAATATCAGCCAGTCCAAAGTGTGCCTGATATTTTTACAATGGGAAACCAGCCTATATGAAGATGAATCCAACTCTGCCTCCAATAATAGACTGTTGTGTCTGAACTACTGTTCCTTTATTTTTATTTTATTTATTTTTCACCTCCTTTTGGCACATGGCCTGCATGCTGATTTTATTAATTAAATTTCGTCTTGCTGCCTTTTGGCGCCACAGTCCTGACTGTCTGCTGCATGCATTTTAATTTATTTGTTTTTCTCCCATGCTTGGCGCCACCATCTAAAACCAGCAGCTGCATGCTTTAGGACTGTTTTAATTCATCTTTATCACCCCTTTTGGCGCCAATTATAGGACTGCAGTTGCTAAATTTATCCAAAAGCACTTCTCTTTTAGCCAATTTCTATTTGGAGCAACACTTGCTAAATTTATCAAACCAATCTTATCCATCCACTCATGCACTCCCTTCAACTCCTAAAAATAGAACTGGAACTTCTATTTTTAGCACTTCCATTTTTAGCACCAACTATTTTTAGCCAAACGCTATTTTTAGCCAATGCTATTTTTAGCGAATGTTATTTTTAGCCAAATTCTTTTTTAGCCAATGTTATTTTTAGCACCAACTATTTTTAGCGAATGTTGTTTTTAACACTTCTAAAAATAGAACTGAACTTCTTGGCGTGGAAAATATGGTAACATTTTGGTGACATCACGGGATTGTTTGCTTGCTAAACAAAGAGATCAGTAGCCTTCTGCATCCATTGGGCTATGGAGTCACATACCTTTGTCAATAACTTGTATCCTTTGAAACAAAACCATTGAAATACCCTCTCCAACAAAAGGAAAACATGTGCATGCAAACACTTCTTGAAAAGACAACTAAGAAAATAGCTTTATTTTATTCAGAGG
Organism: Taxus wallichiana var. yunnanensis; assembly: GCA_018340775.1. Lineage (NCBI taxonomy): Eukaryota > Viridiplantae > Streptophyta > Pinopsida > Cupressales > Taxaceae > Taxus > Taxus wallichiana. The sequence continues at coordinate 539,224,604 of CM031244.1, read as the reverse complement.
TGCAAGTACAAAGGCTAGAATTGCGAGACCAAATCAGCACTCAAGTATGTCTGATTAAATTTTACAATGCAAAAATCCTTCTTCTATCCAACTGACTGCTACTGCTAATAATCGATTGTGGTTGTTGATAAATTTAATAAATTCTCCCATGCATGTTGCTGCGCCAAACATAATTGTGACTGTTGATAAATTTATTAAATTTAATCCCTGCATGCCGACGTGCAGACTTAGAAAGGAACAACAGTTTGATTTATTAAATTTCTTTTGTCTTATACTGCTTTTTGTCTCTTCTATTTTTGTCCTTTTCTGTCTTGTCTTTTCTTCATGCTCTTTGGCGCCACCCTTTTGCTGACTGCTGTGTTTATTTTCTTTTTATTTTTATCTTTGTTTCTACTATTTTGTCTTTTGGCATGTACATTTTGGACTGAGACTGTTGTATAGCATTTAATTTATTTCTTTTATCCTTGTTGTCGTCACTGACTGCAGTTTACCTTTATTTATTTATTGTTTTCTTGCTCCTTCTATGCTAACCGGACTATGCAACTGCTGCATGTTTATTTATTTATTTCTTTTCCTTGCCTTTCCCTTTTGGCACCAAATTTAGTACAGACTGCTGCTAATAATAGTCAACTCTATCTTTGCACTTCTCTTTCCTTTTGGCGCCAAATATAACTGAAACCAGCAGTTGATAAATTTAAAGCGTGCTAAATTTAGAAAAAACACTCCTTTTAGCGCCATGTCTATTTGGAGCAGCACTTCTATTTTTAGCAAAAGCAAGCTATCTTTATCCATCCACTCATGCACTCTTAAAAATAGAACTGAACTTCTATTTTTAGCACCTCCATCTTTCGCAAATCTTCTAAAAATAGCCAAGTCTATTTCTAGCCACGCTTCCACTTCAATTGCTATTTTAGCCACATTATTTTAGCCGAGCTAAAAATGGTCAATCTTCCACAAATAGCCAATCTTTTGCTTGAAAAATATGGTAACATATCCACTTCAGATTGGTTCACCACCACTGAATGTTCGGCGTCGGCAGAGCCATTCGCAAAGCCACCATCCCTCCCAGTGTCGTGGCCATTTTCATTCCCACCCGCACAACGGAAAAGGGGATGGAGTCCACCACCTCCGCAAGGGAAATTTTTGCGGTTGGTCCATTCACTACTATGTTGTCTCATTGATCGTCCCCTACATATGGAGCACCGGTTGTGAGCTCCCCACCTCTTGGGTGGGGAATTATGGTTCCACTAGCCACTCAAGTACCCTCCGGATGGCTGATTTGTTCAAGACCCGCCGGATGACGAGTCGTCTACCATTGGCACCCTTCCACCCCGCAAGCGATTCTCCTCCTCCGCCTAGTTTTACGGCCGCCTATGCCTTGTTGTTTGTGATGTAATGTTTTGTTAGTTGTTTGCTCCGCCTTTTTGGTGCATTGTTTTGGGTCGTGACTCTTTTCGACCGCCCTTTTATTGTAAACTCTTTTTCTAGTTATAAAATTGCGATGGTTCCAATAAAAAAATTGGGGCACGAAATTGAAGGACTATTGGGCTTCTAAGGACAGTCACTAGAGAATCGGACAATGGAAAGATGAGTGCTTCTTGAGTAGACTTATCCCATCTTTGACAATTGTTGCACACCTTTAGAATGCCTTGCAGCACTAAACCAGACATTCTCCATTAGAATTTTCATGGGTCATGGAGCTATTCCATAGCAACAAGTAACAATCTTTTGGCTGAGGCAACCCCACTAGCGTCAAGGTCAAAACTTCGGAGGAAAGATTGCGTCTTGCAGGCTTGGCCAAAATTAAGATTCTTCTTGAATGTAGCAGTTCGAGGCAAAATTCTGACAAGAGAATAGTTAAAACTAGCAATTGCACCAAATGTGTGCAATGGGTACGCCTAAGGGTGGACAACGAACATGGACCAATGTGTCTTAGGAAAGGGCACAAATGTTTTGCACACTTCTACATATGGAATATAATTTCAATCTATTAAAGTAAAGAGTTTTTTTGTTCTTTTTCCAGCATTTAATAAAACCATGTCAATAGGATGATGAATGAAGGTTTTTGCTTGCATTTGTTACAAGTGAAAATGTAAGTTCATAAGACACGTGGAGATGTTAAACAAGACTTCAATTTAATGTCCAACCTGATCCCATGTAGTTTGAATTGCACAAATTCATGATTTTAATACTACCCTTTGTCCAGAGAAAATAAAAGTTGTTTCTAGAATCAGTAATCAGTCTACCATCTCATTTACAGAGTTTGTTTTTTCCATTCATCATTTCGATATCAATCCACAAACAAGTCATTTTACACAAGGTGAATCAATGATATTAAAAGGTTCCTTCAACAAGAGACTGGATTACTTTCTTCTACATGATAAAATCATGGAGATCAATGGAATTTCACCTCCAGCATCAAACCATTTCTGATCACTTGCCACTCATTTTAGATACTCATTTGGATGATTATCCTTGAAAATGACCTGTAAAATTAAGAGAAAATGTAGTTTAAGCATAGACATTTAAAAGAGATTTTTCAACAATAGTGGACTACAATTTATAATATCAAAAGATATAAAATGTACCAGCTTGCTTATAAACTAAAATACCTTAAATTTAACCTCATACATAATAAATGATAAAGATGAAATTGGAAATATTTTTCATAAAAAGGTTCTTTTGGACTCTTTGTTGGAACCACTTGAAAACAATTGTATCTCTAATAAGTTCATAAACAAATTTTTTGATTTTGCATTTCTAATTTTCCTCTTCTATAATTATAAGTACCAATGGTGAAAAATAGAATCGAGAATGTCTACTTGGATTTCGTGAAAAACAGATTTGTCATTGGGTGACTTTCTATGATAAAATCCAACTCATTAAATTGTCTTTAAAGACAATACTTATGCACTTATATGCAGATATGTTACAAAAAATTTAGAGTATCTAAGACATATCCTTGTTGTATCCATACTGACACCCATATTAAATGCACAGGATACAGATATGACAGTTTCTCAGTATGCAATAAATTAGATTACTTAGAGTCTGTGATTTGGCCTAAAATGTATCATTTCAAACAGGCTAGAGGCGCTAAGAATTGCAGACTAATTTTATTTAATGAAGTGCATGGAGCAAAACTGGCATCACATTTGTATAAGGATTCTTTATCACCAACTAGGCAGATAAAGTTCTGATATGTAACAAGTGGCATCCAAAATACTTGAGGTGTTGATTCTTAAGTATTGTTGGGTAACATATTACATTGGAGACATGACCTTCAGCCTGTCACCTGATGGTTTGATTCACATTTCTTTCTGACATTTGGTTTTCTCACGTCTTCTTTGCCATGTATATATACATCCATTTGCATTGGATGAATAATCAATAAATATATTTTTCATCTCTGCTTATACATTTGGATAAGTTGTGAGCATTATAAACATCTTCTCACTGATATGTTTAACCTGGGTGTGTTGGAGACTCACCTGTGACCTGGGACAAATGTCTGATCACATAAAGGAAAAAAATTTAAAAATCAGACTAATTCAAGGCATTCTGACAAACACTTGGTGAGAAATCATTTTCATGCCATATTTTGCATACAGTATTCCCAACAAACCCATAACCCTCATTTGCAGGCATACATGTATACATCTATTTACTTTGTTGGTGTGACAGTACAAATCCATTGAAAAAGTGAAAGAAAATAGTGGGTTCTGTAGCTCAAAATAGTGGGTTTTCGGTTGCATTTGGCACAACACTGCCACGCAGATTTCATCAAACCCTTTTGAACAAATCTTGTGAACAATGCAGAAGGCAATAATTTAAAGATCTAAAATCAAATTTCTAGCAGTCAACAGCAAATAAAGGGGAACAAAGATAACTGCAACATCCAACCATGGGTTCTCTGCTCCAAGTGCAGTCTCCACATAAATCAAAACCACCAGATTGTTCCACTATGAAATCCTCTTCCATCCAAGCCTTGTAAACAATAGTGGCAAAGGCGGTGTGGGGTGAGCGTGGGTAGCAATTATTGTGTGGCTTCCTGTCCCCTGTTGAGCCCCGTGGACACAGTGTTTTCCCCTCACAACACACAACACACCCGTGACCCACCAGACCATGAAATGGCAACGAACAATTACAAATGCGATGGCATGGAGACTCCCAATCATTGCCATTTCTACAGTCCCAGATCAAGGCCACATACATCTCGGTGACCGTCCCTCACCAACAACCAATCGTCCTTCGATGGCCACTGTTCACCATGCCCCTCGGCTGTTAACAGCGTGATAAACCTTGGACCAAAAATATTAAAAACAAAAACAACCACTAATAAAAAACCATTTCCCATCATTTTTCTGATCTAGAATTCATGCAATCAAAAGTAAAATACCAAATCTCTTATTTTCACCCATATTCACCTCAAATCTTTGTCTAAAAACCCTGAAATGTTGCACAGCAGAAAAGCAGGATAATGAAAACCGTTTACTTGAAAAAAGTCGTCTCGTCACAAAGTTTGCATCGAGTATGTTGCCAAACTACACACCTCCCATTGGAGGATGTTGGCACGGTTACAAAGTTTGGGTTCTCACCTGCCATTAGCACTCACATTTTTCCTCGACCACTGCCCGTGGATAAGCGGGAAAGATTGCATATTTATGGATTATGCGATGGTGGGGGTTGGTGAATGTATTTAATTTAGCCATCAACAAAATCAATGGCGAAACTGACCGAAATAATGCAAACCAGTACATTCCACATTCATTGCAACAAGTCTTCATCATGAAAAACAAATTTTATAACAGTTTTCACACGGATGGTTAAGATGAAACTAATGGTCATCTCCTAGGTGAAATGGATTGCAGGCCGTTGATCAAGGAAGCTAGGTT